>OZ024786.1:5523292-5987976 GCA_964017065.1 Haliclona indistincta
CGTGTTTCTAAAGATAGAATTTGTGATGGCCGACGGTGCGCGTATGTACAGTTTCGTATTGGATGGAACTGGCCTTCTAGAAGGTAAGAAGCAGCTTTCCACTATCCCAGGACGATCATGCTTGTCTCCTGGCTTGAGTAGATACTGTTTAAGCAAGAAACAAGTAGAATCCGTGATGGTGGGCCGTAATGGTGTTTCTCTACAGCTGATATACGAGCACATGGAGATCGTCTGAGCGTCATCGTGGATGTAGAAAGCTTCTACGAGCTGTTGCTTACCTCAACTAGCCTCTAGCTGCCAAGTTCCATCTAAAACGAAATTGTACGTACGCGTACCGTCGGCCATCACAATGCTATCTTTAGAAACACGGCCATCCTGTGTGGAAGTGCAATTTTTAATCAAGTGCGTGGGAGTGTCCCGCTCCTACTCTCTTACCACGCTCTCTCTTAATTATGCGTTCCTGCATTGCACAATACTTTCTCATTCTGCAATCTGATTGGCTCTGCACCAAATCCAGCAGCAACGAGAGGTCAATAAAATCGACCAAAGTAATTAGACATTGGCGGGAAAGATGTGGTCTGTAGACAATACTATGAAAATATATCATTCGTACTGGATGGTGAAGCGATGACGTCACACTTTACAATACCTTAAGGACAATAGTAATTGTGAGTGCTAAATTTAGCGAATTTAAATCTATGGTTTAGCGTTGTTTGTAAGTAACATTTTCCCAATAATTATTTGTAATAATTATAATTAATGTGTGTGAACTAATTTGTCACTCGCTAATTTAGTACATGCAACACTTCGGTATAATCTGTGCAAAAAAAAATTATTTTTGATTATTTACCGTAATCTAAACCTCTCTATTACAGAATACACCCATAATGACAAAAACATTTAACATACCACACTCAGCCATATCGGTACTACACTCAGCCATATCGGTAAGATAACGTTTTGAAGGAGGAAGATCCATTTACCTATAGGGGAGAAGAATCATTATGGAGGCAGTTTTGTAGCTACCGTGTATAACAATAGTGCTACTGGTACTAGTGTCTCTGATACAGTGATGCTGTTACTAGCGTCTTTTCAACACCAATTTGGGGAATCGATTCATTTTTCACTACTAAAGCTAGTTTCAGTAAAATTGACCAACAACCACAGATTATAAACAAGAGATACAAAATCAACAGTAATGCGTGTGATACACGGATCTTACGAGACATCGAGAACATGTACATGCAGTGGCAATACATAAAGTCAGCATTCATTTGTGAATAGCAGCACTCACCAGTGTGACTACAAGACCAGAGCCAGAGCCAACTGTAGAAGAGAAAAATAGTAAACAGAAATAGCTTTGGTCAACAAAACCCAAACAAAAGCAGCAATAAACAAAAGGTTTTGTCAACAAAACCCAGGCACAAGCAGCAGTAATCTATCAAGGCATGAATAGTGAGAAACACACATTATTGCACAGCTAGCTCTTAGTCGATATACGTCAAATACAACGAGTCACTGTGGGATTAGGTATTTTGTACAGGTAAAGCCCGTCACAACCTTCAACAATGGATAAAAGACACAAGGAAAAACAGCACTTGGCAAAAAGTACATACAGGATTGGTAACAGGTTAAGGTGGTATGGAAGCGAAGGTGTGAATTTGGAAGAATTTTTTTATTTATGTACAATTTCTGAAACATAAAATACTGTGCAAGTTGGAGTTATTATAATGGTTGTTTGAGGTGTGTAGCATGCAATCACAAAACAAGAAGAGGTCCTGAGAATTAGTGTTCATATTATGGCGCTTCAGATACACCCACTGTATTTGTTAATTCTTCTCAAAGCTATTGCCAGAAGCACTGTATGCCAGTATATTGAATAGAATTCTATGGAGAACGCCAAGGGCTAGCTTTTCAGCAGAGGCCGCAATTGGATCGCCCTTTAGTATGCCGTAAGGCAGCAAAGAAGCAAACTTGGCTCACTTTCCTACAAAGACGCCAGTAGGAGCCTACGAAGAGCGTGGAACTGCGGCTTCTGGCCAAAAAGTTAGCACGCTAGTGTACTAGCGGGGAATCAATTCTTACCTGACAGTGCTGTTCGGTAGAAAAGTTACCATACTCTTTGTGCACGCTACACGCAGTGGCTACATTATACACGGCCTTAGTCAGACTTTGTGAAAATACATCGTTTGTTTCATGACTCGACACTCTACAGTAACCTTCTGAGTCATTCTGACCTCCACAAGCCCCACTAGACGCCGTCAGAACCGCAGCACAACCTAGCCGCGACCGCAGTGCCCCGCCCTAGCAACGCGTCCACAAATTATGAATAATATTAACATACACGCGCGATAAAACGTACCGCGAACGATCTTGGCTGCAACGTGTTGTAGCGTCACCTGTTGGCTGTAAAAGCTTTGTTTAGTCTTTGTACAGCTTCTTCTAGCCCTGCGGCTTCTACTTCTACAAGCCATTATAGCTGCCACTTGCACTAACACCACAGAGACGTTGTACTTACGTATACGGATTATGGGTCGCGTACACGTAGTTAATTGTTATTGCATTCCATCGCCCACGCATAGCAGTAACATTTTGTACAACAATATCTTAGCAACCAAGGAGTTTACTTCAATTTCCTTTGAGGATCCTATTTGTATGCACTAACTCTACAACATACTTTAAAATGAAACAAATTGAAGAGGTCAAATTTCGCTTCCGTACCACCTTAAGTGAAAGGGCAACTATCACATTGTATTTGCAGCTGTTTAAATTACGCTACACAGAACTTAGCCATCAAGAACCCAAACAAAAGCAGCAATAAACAAAAGAAGGTTTTGTCAACAAAACCCAGGCAAAAGCACCAGTAATCTAGCAAGGCATGAATTATACAACCACACGGTGAACAGGTCAAACAATTCAAGGAGACATTAAACTGTGAGGCAGTAGTGGGTAGACTAACTAGCACTACGTATTAACTACACATTCGCATCACACCACACCACACAGTGGGAAATACACGAGCTTGGTATATCAACACCAATTTGGGGAATCAACTCATTTTTCACTATTAAAGCTAGTTGCAGTCAAATTGACCAACAACTACAGATTCCCGGATTTTACGAGTCATCGAGAACTAGGCACATGTACATGCAGTTGCAAAACATAGTCATTTGTGCGTAGTAGCACTCACTAGTGACGGAGGCCGGGAGAGCACAGGCACTGAGGGCTGGAGATGAATAACTGTAGAAAGACAAAAATATTAACTATAAAACAAAACCCAAACAAAAGCAGCAGTGAGCTAGCAAGGCATGATACGTACAACCACACGGTGAACTGGTCGCCGTATACACGGACAATTCAAAGAGACCAGTACAATATTATGCTAATGAGGCAATACAGTTTTAAAAAGAATCCATGGGTGCTGTATGCTAGTGCCATTGACCTACACATTTATACGATGGAACATACTGGGAAAGTTAAGTGTGAAATGTTGATGTGTTGTTACATTATGAAATCTACCCGAGGTTTACATTATGCTACACATGTATGTATCAACACACTAACAGAGCATGTTTGCTATTTATTACTGATTCAGGTTACTGAAGCAAATAGGTTTACAGGATCACAAGCTCAGTATACAAATACATCACCACCCACATAACAAGAGTCACTGTGAGAGCATAGTACAGGTGCTAAGGCATACATTTACTAGTCTATGAACAGGTTAGCTACCAGAGAAACCACATTTTTTAGCATAGATTGCTCTCAGTCTATATACAATGGGATCAGGTATTTTGTAGGTAAAGCCAGCCCATCACAATCTTCAACACAACACAGCAAGTTTACATATATAAAATTAATGGTGGTACTCACGCAACAAATTAAGGAGGGCGGTGATGGATAGCTGCAGCTAGGAGAGAAAATATTTTAGGTTAGAACAAGCAAAAAAGCATGGCAACAAGTATGGGACAGGTTAACCGACAGTGAAACGACAACTTAAGATGGATGCAACTGTCACATTGTATTTACAGACACAGTTGGCTGTCTGTCATGCATAGTCTCAACGTAATTACCCTATTCCAAATATGCACTACAAAACACCAACAGGGTCATAGGCTTAGTGGACATACATCGCGATACGAGTCAATGTGGGATCATAACAGCAAGGACACAGCTACTACACATGAACTAGACATCAATGGTGTTTAGACCCAAGAAAAGGCAGTAAACAAGAAACACACACAGGTGACTAGTGCTAATGAAGACATTAGTTCTACATGCAGGAATGCATCACCATAAACAACTCAGTGGACCTAACTCTTGCCTAGAGACCTTTAAAAGACTAGTTGCTTTCAGTATACAAGCCTTCAAACTAATGATTCACAGTATATCAACATCAATTTGGGGAATCAACTCATTTTTCACTACTAAAGCTAGTTGCAGTCAAATTGACAAACAACCACAGAAAATCAACAGTAATGCGTGTGATACACGGATCTTACGAGTCACCGAGTACATGTACATGCAGTGGCAATACATAAAGTCAGCATTCATTTGTGCATAGCAGCACTCACAAGTGTGATGAGGGCAGGAGCCAGATGAGGGCAGGAGCCAGATGAGGGCAGGAGCCAGATGAGGGCAAGAGCCAGATGAGGGCAGGAGCCAGGAGAGCCTGAGCCAACTGTAGAAAGAGAAAAAAAGAAAACAAAAGTAGGTTTGGTCATTAAAACCAAAGAAAAAGTAGTAGTAAGCCAACAAGCAGAGACGTTAAACTGTAGTTAGGAGAGGCAGACTAACTTGCACTACATATTCACATCACACCGCCCAGTGAGAAATACACGAGCTTGGTGCACAATATATTATTAGTCTACACACTAACACTAACAAAGTACCGTAGACGCAGAAATTTTCGAGGGTGAAATATTTCGAGTGTTAAATATTCAAGGAATCTAATTTTCGAGGGTGGTCCCCTCCCTCGAAAATTTGAACGAAGCGAAAAATTTTGATAGCGAAAATTTTCACGTTTGAAAATGGCGGGAACAGTTTCGCGGTACCAGAAAGATCTCTGTATCCGCGGATATCATATATATAAAGATATCTGGGAAGCTGCAGTTGGGGAAACACTTGTGTGTGCGTTGGAGCCTAACAATTGCTGTAGAAAAAGAAGGAAAGATCGTTGCAGCTGGAATTCGTGCTGACAACGGTCCATGTGGATCTGGTAGCCCGTCAGCAGTTTGATCCACTGGCTTGAAGTAGCACCTGAGAGTCATGTTGGTAGCTGTGTCAACACGTGGGAATGTACCATAATTATTAATTTTCGTTGCACAAGTAATTCGACGATTTAATTTTTGTCGAACTAATATTTAAATTTCGAGGTTAATCCCAGCCTCGAAAATAAAATCCCCTTGAAAATTTCTGCGTCTACGGTAGTCATCTCCTACATGTATCTAAAACACAATTAGGAGTAGGGCACAGCTGCTAGGCATATGGCTACAACACATACTACTGTGCGTGTGAACAGGTTGTCAACTACAATGTATAATATGGACCACCAGCTTACAGAAGATTCAAGTCAACAATGGTCAGTCAGTATACAAGCTGTTTAAACTAATCAAACCAATTCACAGTATATCAAAACCAATTTGGGGAACCAACTCATTGACACTAATAAAGCTAGCTATATCATGTAGCAGTGAATTTGACCTGGATACAAAAGCAAAAGTCATGTGATACATGGATTAAGAGTCACCGAGAACTAGCATGTACATGCAGTGACAATACATAGACGACAGCAAGTCACATAACTGACATCTCAAACAACACAAAATTATTACCACATAAGCATTTTTACCTATGTGCTAATGAGCTCTCAGCAAAACAGTTTTAAAGAGAATCCACGGGTGCTGTAAAAAGTTCACACGACTGACACATACACTACTAACAGTAAGGATAGGATACACATTAACATGGCCGTAGTGGAAGCTGACAGGACAGAAGCACTCTTAACTGGAATATAGATGAAAGGGGAAACAGCTCTACTATGCACAGTAAATGGGCAGTACATGGTACGCAACTTGCTACAGTGCTGCTGGTACTAGTGTCTATGTACTATGTACATGTACATAAGCTTAGTTGGAACCAGTGTACAAGCTCTTTGTTAGTTAACCAAACTTTAATAATCAATAATCAATCAATCAATACTAACATAGTACAGATGCTAAGGCATACATGTGAAGGCTAACTACCACAGCAGCGGTGGAATGACAGCAGTGGAATTGAATTCCACTGTTGGAGTCAACCGTGCATGCGTATGCAGTGTATATCAGGTGCTTATTTCTCTCGTTCCAACCCCCTACCAGCGTCTGGGTACGAGGCTAATAAATAAGCTAGCTTAGCATCAAGTGAAAGTCTCAAAACTACACAAGACTGAAGGGACAATTAGCACTGCACAGTGCCACAACAACAACCTCAAGCCATAATTGTTATGGATCGAGTAACCAATCGTAGCTGTAAAATAGAAGGCTAATCCCAAGCACTCATTATATACATACAAACATGGTTCTCTGAATGGTCATTGGGAGTTACAGGTTAGTCATGATACACTTTCATGCTGTAATATATAGCTAGACAGGTAAGTTACAAACAAGGCATCAATAGTAGCAATTTTGTAGGTGAAGGTCAACTAAGAGACAATGCATCAGGTGAAGGTGGGAGCGTCTAAAGTGGAAGGCACTCTCAATGTCTATCACATACAAATGCACTGGCAAGTCGTACAAAAATAACATTGGGAAGTACATACTAGCTAGTCGGGTGGACAGGCTGCAGTGAAATAAGTCGAATTATGAATGAACACTACCACAATCAGTATAATCACTCAAAATCAGAATATCAGCACATTAGGGAATCTCCAACACACTCACTAGAGATCAGCCTACATGATACCTACAAGCTACACACACACACACACCCACGAGCAGGGAACAGTATGTATCAACACACTAACATGAGCATTATAAGATACATTACAGGATTCTATTACTGACACAAACAGAATCAGACTCAGTGCACAAATACAATGAGTGTATACTGGGTTTAGCAAACAAGAAGTAGCAGCAAGCAAACATGGGACGAGACAGCTGCTAAATATGCAATACATGATTGACAGTCATACATGTACAATGTACTAGTCAGTGAACAGCTACTATACTGATGATTGAAGACAGATCATACCATTGATCAGCACTGCTTGGTTTCCAGCTGCTGCCATAACTAATTAAAATTCAGTAAATGGGCAGTACACAAGCTTACAAGATACAGCGTACACATGTACATGTAATAGGTGTCACTAGTACTAGCTTGGGTGGCAGAAGAGAGGGGTGCCGAGTCAAGCAAAATGTCCGCAAACTACCTCTACTATTTTATTACAATTTACATAGATATTCAAGGAAGAGACAAGTTTTACACTGTACGAGTACAACGAGTCATAGGCATTGGACAATTGACTCCAAGTACACAACCCCAGTGCTACACAATGTACAAATATGGGACGAGCAAATGTGAAACAAGTCATCGTGTAGTGTCATAACCTCAGTGAAAAAACTATACAACACACGGTGAACAGGTCAAGTACTGCATATTATTTGGACAATTCAAGAATGCTGATGCAGTATGCTAACTATTTGCATACTGCAAATAGTTAGTCTCCGGTAGTCTAGTCTCAAATAGTCAAATAGTCTAGTCTCTGGTATAGCAAATTGCTATACCAGAGACTAGACAGTATGAACATTTGTACCACACTCAGGAATGTATCACCATAAACAACTCAGTGGACCTAACTCTTGCCTAGAGACCTTTTAAAAGACTACAGACTCCAGTATACAAGCCTTCAAACTAATGATTCACAGTATATCAACACCAATTTGGGGAATCAACTCATTTTTCACTACTAAAGCTAGTTGCAGTCAAATTGACAAACAACCACAGAAAATCAACAGTAATGCGCGTGATACACAGATCTTACGAGTCACCGAGTACATGTACATGCAGTGGCAATACATAAAGTCAACATTCATTCGTTGGTAGAAGTACTCACCAGTGTGATGAGGGCCGGAACAAAGAAGAGGGGCAGAGCCAACTGTAGAAAGAGAGAAATAATAAACAGAAGTAGATTTAGTCAACAAAACCCAAACAAAAGCAGCAGTAAGCTAGCAAGACATGAAACGTACAACAACACAGTGAACTGGTCGTCGTATACATGGACAATACAAAGAGACTTTAAACAGCAGTGTTAGGAGAGGCAGTAAGGGAAGGCAAACTTTCACTACATATTCGTAACACACCACACAGTGGGAAATACAATTAGAGCTTGGTGCACAGCAACTAAGCTAACCAAGTCGCTATCTACAATTAAGACAACCAAGTGTGTTAGTCTACACACTAACCAAGTCGTTGTCCCCTATCTAAAACACAAGAATCAGGCCACAGTTGATAGGCACAGGGCTACGACACAACAAGGTACAAATGTGTGAATAGGTCAGGTTATGCAACTACAATGTGCATAAGCTTACAGGAGATTCACGTCAATGATGGTCAGTCAGTTGACATTATGCTACACGTGTAAGTATGAACACACTAACAGAGTATGTTTGCTATTACCGATTCAGTTTTCTGAAGCCAATAGGATCAGAGGTTCAGTATACAAATAAAAATATCTCCCACACAACAAGAGTCACTGTGAGAGCTAATGTTTCAAGATGTGATTCAGAGGCTTTCTTAGTAGCTTTACATGCTCTATTACGCTCTTGTCTCACGGGACGAAATTTAATCCCAAATCTCCCAATAATCCCATGTAGTTCCCCGGCTGGGGGTAGTGGGGCATAACAATGATAGGCACATAAAACCTGCACTACACTGGGGGAACACTTTAGTAAGTGGCTTCTTATGACACCACTAGGATCACCTTAACAATTGAGACAATCGCACTGGTTGACTGTAAACAGGGTATACGTACAGTACAGAAGGACTGGCGTTCCTGACTTCCTGCAGCGTTTACAAGTAATAATGAACTTAAAAGAACATAATCAAGATTTGAAAAACTCACCAAGAGAACTGGCTGAGTACAAGAGAACGAAGATTGAACAAGATACAACTTCCTTTGGCTAGCTATAGTCTAGTAGCGTGCAAGAGCAACCGAACGCGCATGTGCAATAAAAGCGCACTGATTAGAGTTTAGCGAGAACGCGGTTTGCACGCTAGCGCTGTAATGCCTGTGGCAGTGCAGATCTCTGTAGTATGTCTTTGATGAGCTGTTGCTCTGCATTATTGTATAGCTCCAATAATCATGTATGAAAGGAAAGATTTGATTCTTTTGAAAGGGAAGATTTGATTCTTTTCTGTAAGGAATTTCCGCCAGTTTCTGTCTCTGTTTAGACCCTGATACTGTGGATAACCATTGATATTGTAGGCAATACTACATCCTAGGCCTGTTGATTATATAATGAAAAGAAATTATAAAACATTACTTTTGATTTACCTGGCCAGTGAAACTAGTCGACTAAAAATCTTGATCGGTATTATTTTTATTGTTAAAATACCTGAGGATATTGACTCGTAGAGTATGCTGAAAGGTACATTGGGAGATTTTTGCATCACAGACACTTCAAATCCATAGCAAAATTAATTCTCAATACTGGCATTATTTAATTCCCAAAGGTATGCTGTAAGAGACAGTATTCCGCCATAACTAATTCTTTAACCTGACCGATAATAGACAAAAATTTCAACAGAAAATAATTAAATATGTCACAACAATAGCTATAGAGCAAATAACTGGTGTTGTAAGAATGTGTGACAGTTGACAGTTTAGATAGGGGCGTAGAGATGAGAACACTTGACAACACTTGACCTTTACCCACTGTACAAAGCAAAGCATGTTGCAATTCAAAACAAGACAATAGTTCTTACCTGAGCTTTCTTTAGCTATAGGTGTAGAGCCGTGAACACAACACTTGACCTACAGTTCAAAACAGACCATTATTACAATCCAAAACAAAACAATTCTTACCTGAGCTTTCTTTAGACATAAGTGTTGAGACGAGAACACTTGACCTACAAAACAGATAATGTTACAATCCAAAACAAAACAATTCTTACCTGAGCTTTCTTTGAATATAGGTGTAGAGCCGTGAACACTTGAAACACTTGACCTACTGTACAAAACAAAGCATGTTACGATTCAAAACAAAACAATAGTTCTTACCTGAGCTTTCTTTGGATATAGGTGTAGAGCCGTGAACACTGACAACAGTTGACCTACAGTACAAAAAAGACCAAGTTACAATCCAAAACAAAGCAATTCTTACCTGAAGGTGAATTAGGTGGTGTTGAGACGAGAACACTTGACCTACTGTACAAAACAGACAAAACAGACTCTGTTCCATTGTTACACTATCTCCTAATACACACTACTATTGCACTACCAGTGAATCTGTTCCATTGTTACACTATCTCCTAATACACACTACTATTGCACTATACACACTACTATTGCACTATTGCACAAAAAGGCTCTTCCTCCTGGCTATCTGTTCTTCCTCTAAAAGACCACGGCTTCTCACTCCACAAAGGTGATTTTAGAGATGCCCTCTGTCTACGTTATGGCTGGAAACCACCTCACACTGCCCCTAAATGCAACTGCATGTGGCTGCACTTTTTCTGTAGATCATGCAATGATTTGTCCAATGGGTGGCTTTCCAACAATTAGGCATAATGAGCTGAGAGATTTCACAGCTACTCTTTTGACAGAAGTCTGTCACAATGTTGCTAAAGAACCTCACCTCCAACCCCTCACTGGCGAACAGATGACCTTACGCTCCTCCATAACGACAGACGCCGCTCGTGTTGACATCCGCGCAAGTGGTTTCTGGACGGCTGCTCAAGATGCTTATTTCGATGTAAGGGTGTTTCACCCCAATGCTCCGAGCAACCACTCTGGATCCCTCTCTTCTTCCTACAAAAAGCACGAAGATCTCAAAAAGCGTGCGTATGGCCAGAGAATTCGTGATGTCGAACATGGTACATTCACACCTCTCGTCTTCTCAACCACCGGTGGAATGGGCCGAGAAGCGTCAACTTTCTATAAGAGACTGGCAGACATGCTTGCAACAAAGAGAAGCAATCCATATTCCACCACAATGGCATGGCTTAGATGCAAACTGTCTTTTGCTGCTGTCCGCTCAGCAATTAGATGCATCAGAGGAAGCCGCTCCTCGCTTCATCGGCCAGTGACTGACTCTAACATCACCCTGGCATCCTCTGAGAGCCGCCTTCCTCTTAACTTCTAACTATAATAGTATAGCAACAATACTTATTGTTATTTATAATAGTTTAGTGTTAGTCTAAATTTTCTTTTTTTTTTTTTTTTTTTAGTTATTGTACTACTGTGTGTATTTATCCTGTAAAAAAAATGTTTTTAGACCTCAAAAAAAAACAAAAAACTATTGCACTATCAGTGACTCTGTTCCATTGTTCCACTATCTCCTAATACACACTACTATTGCACTACCAGTGACTCTGTTCCATTGTTCCACTATCTCCTAATACACACTACTATTGCACTACCAGTGACTCTGTTCCATTGTTCCACTATCTCCTAATACACACTATTGCACTACCAGAGACTCAGAGTTATTGACTTGTACAAAACCGATACATAAACACATAATACTACTCACAAGTGTATAATGACTTACAAAATAAAAAAATTGTATTTGTATTCTGAGCCACTGTCTAATATCAGTTGCTATTCTGCGTTCATCAACTCTCTCTAGCGCGGTGATAATAGTGTTCCATGTGCATGGTAGTGTCTCTTCTCGTCTCGCATTGTTCAACACCTTAGCAAAGAGCCGTATATGATTGCTGTACTCTGTGTCGTATGGTTCTAGAATGGGCATATCGATCTGTAACTG
The DNA here is from genome assembly GCA_964017065.1 of Haliclona indistincta. Lineage (NCBI taxonomy): Eukaryota > Metazoa > Porifera > Demospongiae > Haplosclerida > Chalinidae > Haliclona > Haliclona indistincta. Next base: position 5,535,259 of record OZ024786.1, read on the forward strand.
TATCCCAACTTGGAACCATTTGACCGGTCTCTTCCGAGCAACATGAGTCATCAGTTCATGTATCTTGGACTCTGAGATAGAGGATCACACAGATCTGTGATCAAAGCAGCAAAGATAAAGCACAACATCATTTTCATGCATTTTCATTATAATTATTAACCTTGAGTTGCTGTATGATGAACTGAACACTCACTCACTCACTCACTCACTCACTCACTCACTCACTCGCTCACTCACTCACTTGCTCACTCACACGCTTGCTCACACCACTCACTCACTCGCTCACTCACTCGCTCACTAACTCACTCACAAAACTCACTCGCTCACTCACACGCTCTCTCACACGTTCACTCACTCGCTCACTCGCTCATTCACGCCACTCACTCACACCCTCGCTCGCTCGCTCACTCACTCACTCACTCACGCCACTCACTCACACCCTCACTCACTCACTCACCCACCCACTCCCATTTCCACTCACTCACTCACTCACATATAAGAATTATGAACAAGATTCATTATTGATCAACTACTTTATGTATTCTATCCTGGTTTGTAAATCAGTAAGACATTAATGATGTTATCGGAGGAGAACTAATCGATGAGGACAAGGTGGAGTGTAAGATAGTGTAGATATGCACTGTACGCAATCTTCACAGTTAACAGTCAATTTCTGTGACAGACATCTTTTACAGTGGTATCATTGAGGTTGTGTTGGACTCAAGCTCAACCAAACTAGGCTTTGAAGGTCATGTGTACATGCAGACTTGTCATTCTCAGACAATGAGATCAGTGAACTACTTTCAGACAAACATGTATTTATCTATATTATTATCCAAGTTGTATGCTAGCTAGCTATGTGACTCATTAATTTTATGAATCACTGAGTGCTATTTATTTTTTTTCCTTTTTGTCTCTATGTGTGCTATTGTATGTGATTTTTGATATATAGAAAACTAGAATACATAATAATGGCATAGTAATACAGGCTCAAACTTACTGCCTCCCAAATGTCTAGCCCATAAAGATTTAATAATGTGTATTACTTGAAAGGATTATCATGGCCAGGTTGCTAAAATGTCATTTGTATCAAAATAATGTTTTTATACAACTTGCTTTATAGGCATCCATATAGTAAGTGATTCAGAGAAGGCAAATGGCAATTATCGAAGACGATAATTATCGAGGACACATCTAATTGAATAGCTGCTATACAACTTGCCTTATAGGCATCACTATAGTAGTGATTCTGAGAAGGCAAATGGCAATTATCGAAGACGATAATTATCGAAGACACATCTAATTGAATAGCTGCTATACAACTTGCCTTATAGGCATCACTATAGTAGTGATTCTGAGAAGGCAAATGGCAATTATCTATCTCTCTTATTGCTGCACCTCTATGATGAATTCTCCTTTCAAAATCTGTGACATGCATAATGTACTCTTAACATACCTACTGTAGAATATTGTGACATCACACATGTTGTCTCATAGCAACCAACACAACACTAGTACTCACGTTCCAAAGGAAAGTTAAATGATTCATTGAACACTTTCCTGTAAACCCACTCAGATACTTTGTGTGTGTGTCTTCTTCATCGCACCTTTCCTTGTACAATTCGTACATTTTTGGACGCTAAGACATGGAGACAAGAACTTTCTGCGTGGATTATCTTTACGTGAGATAATCCACGCAGAACGCAAGAGTCTCACGTGAGATAATCCGTGAGACTCTTGTAGGAAGGGAAAGATGTGGTGATTGTGATGGGTGTTGGTACAATGAAGATTGTGGACATTATGTGATCTGTAAGGACAACTCAAAATCTGGAGGGAAAGGAAGACGAAAGCAAAGTTGTATAAAGAGAATGTGTATACTCAGTACATAGAGGCCTATACAGTATCCACCCAACTAATAGCGATATCATGACTATTTGTTATATCCAACAGTACCATCATCACATGAGCTGAGAGCTCTGGGATCAAGTAATCAAGTAATTGAAACACTCCCACTTGATGATGAGGAAGAAGACTAACAAGTTTGAAAACAGGCAAAGCCTCTTTACGACCTCAGTATACAACATAAAGAATGGCGCACGATTATCTCACCAACCTGAGTCAAAGTTAATGAGTACTATTGTATCATTTGATTCGAACATTGTCAGTAATTAGAAATGTAATTTGAAAAAAAAAAGTTTTTTGGTATCCTCATGTTAACATGGCTGACAAGTAGTACTAGAACGTATCTACTCTGATCCAGACTGGCTCTAACAACTATCATTCCAGCCATTCCAGCCAATGTGACCCCAACATTTAACTAATATAAGAAAGTATTGATATTATAAAGAATTGATATATATACATGGTATAAAATTAATTGAGGAGTACTCTCAGACTCCATGACGTGCTATGTCTGCCTCCTCTACTCAACTCAGATTATTTTGTGTTGTATAATATTGTATAATTTTCAACATTAACTTCAAAATTTGTTGTCTTTGATTACACTTACCTGTTTTTAAAATGGTTTGTTTTGTTCAGTGGTGACTACTAGTTCATATAGTGTCCCTCAGTCTCTTAGGACAAGTCAAGCAACAACCAGTGCTGGTTAGTATCTCATCACAATTACCTGTTTGTAAAAATAATGGTCTGTTATGTTGGTATATAGCATACTTTGTCATTGCTGGTCAGTACATTTGACATCCCTCAACTTAAAAATTCCTTTCGTTACATATTTTAAACAATTTAGAACAACCTGCTAAACTGCTACAGTCAGCAGTAAACAAAGAGGTGTGTCCACCAATGGTCTGCGGCATCAAAAAATAAGAAAAAGAAGGTTCTGTGGATCGAATGTGAAAATATGCCTGCAGTGGTACCACGCTGTGTGTGAGATTGTCTGAACAAGACATACAGGAAATAGACAGTTGGATGTGTGCTATTTGCAAGAAATAAACTACATGAAAAACACATAAACATTATTAGATCTTTATGATCTATGATGTATACATAATTATTACAGGGCCAGGAGGACCAATCTCAAAGAGCTGTGCTTAACAGTGGAATTCAATGGCTGTCTATTAAATCATGAAAACAATATCTACACTTTGCAAGATGTAGTTGGTCCAAAATGGTAGTTTTTGAGTAGAAGTTTTACTGAAATGCAAGACTAGAGAATGCATGAGAAAATCAAAACATTTGAGTGCTGCAATGGGTGATAAAGCTGTTACAATAATATAGATTATTTTGGTATGTGCGGTGCATGAAACCAAATCTAGAAGACCAAGGCTTGACTCCTTGGTCTTCTAGATTTGGAAGATGTCAAATAGGAAAAAGAAATTAAGCTCAATAAAATTAATATCATTTTGTAACTTGATGACATCATTCAGATAGTAGCACCAATTTTCTCAATTGATTAGATGCCTTTTATTTATGACGTCTGAAATTAACATGGAGTGAGCCCAAAATCATGCAGCTTTTGTTGAGATCTGATCAGACAAATCACCTATACCTTTGTTGTAATAATTATATTTGCACAAGGTCAGTATAATTATCATTGCCGCTATGGTCGCGTGTGAGCGTTGCACGATGTGGTGTCATAGTAAGTGTGTCAGTGTTATACCATCCACGGCGTCTACATTTGTCAATACCAAGATTCGGACAATTTTAGTAACTTTGAATTCAACTGGGGACGTCAGCAATATTCTTTCACATTCTCGTCGCTCTAAGCCCCTGTTTCCATCAGGCCTGATATATCACTCTTTAAGGGCGACTGGAACTACAGCCATGTTTAATGCTTCTGTTCCTGAAAAACTCATTAGAGAGGTTACAGGACATCGGTTGTCAGCGTTGCATCTTTATGAACGGCCATCTCTTGAACAGCAAAAAGTGTCAGTTCTGTCATGATGAGCAATGAAAAAGAAAACGAGCCTCCGATTAATACTCATGTGGATCATCATACTTCTAATGTTGGTGCAGTGCAGCAAGCCAAAACATGTCCTCCACCTTCTGCTATTGGTGCTATGTTCTCTGGTCTAACTAATTGCTCTATCTCTATAACTCCACAAAATTTGATTGTAAACCTGCATAGCGCTCAGCAGGAGCAGGTGGTGGAGGGAGCTGGTGCAGCAGGCGAAACCAATTAAGACTCAGTAATTCAGTAACAATTTTCATTGACTCTTGCATCTTTCTCTTGCAAAATAATTACTTTTTGGTTGATCACGCCCATTATTTGATTTTGTACGCGTTGGCTAAGATACTTCCTGGGATATGATATGGTTGCTACGTGTGATATGAGCGGTTGCTATGTGTGATATGGTTGCTATGCGTGATATGGGAAATATCTTGTGGTCGGTGCCTTTCATCTTATGGCTTCCCATGTAACAAATTGAGATAATGTATGAAATATAAGAAGTAAAAGTCATAACGAGGTTAGTGACAATTATCACAGTGATGCACGTTTTGTATGGACTTGGTTGGAAGACTGTAGTACAAGTCGTTGCTTCTAGGCCTATAGCTGGTGGTCAGTGCAAGTTTTTGCATCGTTGCCTCATGTTCTTTGTAAAATAAAAGCTGCATAAACCACAGCTAAAACACAAGCTGCGGCAAGTTGAAAATCATGGAAAAATTGTACTCTAGTTCGTATCTCTCCAGTACTCCAAGGACCGTCTCTAACTGATCGTCTCTCAATTCAATACGACCACTCACCTAAACAGCGAGTGAACAATAAATTATGAATAGTTAATTACACTACTCACCAGTTGCAGGCTACGGATTGCTCGCAGACGCACAGAGACAATTTCATCATTGAACAGGTCAACAAGAAAATCAAGAAAATCATCATTACTATATGTCTCTAATACTTTGTAATACAAAGTATTAGATTCTAATCTGTCACTTGTGACTGCACCTATGCTGGCACAAACAAATGGTTACACAGCACCAGAGGTACAAACAGGAAAGTTCAGTCCCAAGACAGACGTCTATAGCTACGGAATCGTTAGTGAAAGGATATTATTGCATTTCTAGTGTGCACTACGATGTGTGTTAAATAATTATAATGAGATACACTCGATGATACCTCCATGTTCAGCTAGACAAGCTTCTTGCGATGAAAACACACAATAGCTATGATACAGATCAAGCAACACATGCAACACGACAGCAATAATTATCATGATCATAGGAAACAGCTTGATCACTGTGGGGCTACTCTTTGCTAAAACGTGCTGAGAATTCCTACAACTTAGTCGAGATCGATGGACCAGAAGGCAGAGTGTCTGTATCATATTTAAGAGATATTCTCAATCAAGCAAAGCTATTTCTTCGGAAACTACAGAGACATCACTAGTGAAGATGCAGAAACCTTTTCTGCAGAGAATAAGGTGAGATAGTAAAACAATAGATAGAAAAAGGATTGACTACAATAAAAGAAAGGTGATTCTGTATGTAATCTTGTTTCTTATACTTTCTCTCTGTTCTAGAACATTCTCTCATATTCAGTATATAAATATGTGTGTCACAATGAGTAAAACAGAGTTTGATCATTCCCACTCAATTGCTCAATACTTTACAGTTGGCTGCTGTGAGTGAGGGTTGGCTGTTAGTAGGGAGGGGGATGGCGGTTAAGTAATCGATGTAGGAGAAATGATTAATTTAGTTGCAGATTTCCTGTACATATTTGGAGAAGCGAATAGTTTAAGTCATTATATTTTTGAACCAAATACTAACAATAGGTCTATATTATGCCGTCAAATGTCTTACGTAGCTCTGAAAAAAAAATAAGAGGGCTATTTTTTAGACAATATCTGGACAGATATCTATCTCAGTAGCCTTCATGAGAGACGGTAGAAAAACCAGGAGCAGCTTCAATGTGATGAGTATAATCACAAAGAGTTCTACATAATAGTGGTAATAAAACAACTTACTATTATTACTATAATAAATTACTATAGATTGCTGTGATAATCGCAGTATACCTTGGTAGGCCAGGACAGGTGTTGACCACATAATCAGCTGGGTGCGACTACACAAATTGTAAGTGAGTAAGCCTGTAGGCTCAAACTGTTAGGCCTTCGAGAGCTTTTTGCTGGACCTGACATGCTGTTTTAATACAAACAAACACACTAGCTGTAAGGTAGACAGCTGTGAAAAGTTTTGTCTTCAGAATACTCCAAATCACGAACAGACAAAAAAGTAAACAAATCTTACAAACAGAGCTTTATAATTTAACTACCAACTTTTGCTGTGCTATTCGTTTTCAATGTTTCAGTGCTTAGTTTACAACGAGTGACGAGAAATCCTGCCAACAGACAGACAGATACATACACCATACACAAACCGACCAGCGTGTGGCTCCACCCATCACAGGAACTCCTACTGTTAACATTACGTTAAACTCCTGATCTCCAGTTATAGTCAGGTCTGGGCAGCCCTGTCTTTAATAAACGATAATACTCATTATAATTACAGTATCATCCAAGACGATGTATAATAAAAATTAATTAATAATGAAAACATTATTTTCAATTGCAATCAGAAGCATATTGGAAGCACGACTGATCACAAAGCTAAATGTGATCGCAAAGCTAATAATGTTTCATAATGTGACAAGCACACCACTTAGTAGTATTAGTGAGGTCTTTAGCATACTCCTTGAAAGAGTGCTTTTTTTCAAACGAGTTTGCAATTAATCAAGCTACCAAGCCTATTCATTAATATTTATTTTATTTATCGATAAAAGTAATGAGCAGTATGCGCTCAGGCTCGTGCCAATAAAATATGTACGCTGCATGCTGCAGAAACTAATTCAAATATCATCAAGAGGCCTATGCAGATCGTGGTGCTGGCGGCCGGTGCTACTGTGGCAGTCATAATGATGGCTGCTGCTGTATGCTGTCGCAGTAGGCGGCGAGGCGGCCGGTCGGGGTGCAGCCTGTGCAGGAGAGCCCAGACGGCCGATCTGAGCCGTCAAGAGTAATATAATATAATTTGTACCATGGGAAGCCTTATTTTCAAAGGCACCGCCAGTGGTATATTTCAGATATACCATGGAAAGTCACATGATTTCCTGTGGAATAACTAAATATTCCACGGTTTATCATGTGATTTCCTGTGGTATATCTGGATATTCCACGGGAAGTCACATGACTCCCACTGGGCAAAAAAGATTATAGAAATGATCTACCTTCCAGAGAGAAAAATAGGAAGGGGTGAGAGTTGCGAGTCAACCTCACCAGTAAACTACACAGCCAATAATCTGAACGCGTACCGATATTGGAACGGGGCTGTTACAATGAATGTAAACCGACACGGATACAATGGGTTCAGTAAATGGCATTGTACCAACATTGTGGTGAGGTTCAACATTGACAATGTAAACACTGTTGGTGCGATAGTGTTACTACGTTGTACCAAGCATTGGAAGTTTAAAATTATTTTTATACAAAAATTTTTACATAAAAAAGAATTATGAATGATTGTTCCTTCCATATATATTAAGACTAAATAAATTGTTCTTAGTGTCATGCTTGTACTGTAGACTGTCACCATCAATTAACTCCCTCTCAACCCTGCGTTGACTGGGTCGTGTCACAAAGGTACAAGATAGTCCACATTCATGTAGAATTGAGACAGAGCAGATGACTTGCTTGACAGGAACGGTTATGATTCTGTCTTCAATCATCAATAGTGGGCAATCATACTCATTGCAGACAGCTGACTGTTGAGCAAGCACTGCTTGGAATGGCCTCACAAGGCACAATCCCAGTCTTTGTGACTGGACACATAAAAGTAGCTCTGCGTACTTCTTCTGTAAGAAATTAGGACAAAGTCAAAGTACAAATATGTTGATTCTAACCTCATCACAATCTGTATAGCATATGTAGTCTCCAACATTTACCAACTTCTTATCTCGTGACACAAGTGCACGGTACACATTTACCGGTTCAACCAAATCAGTTAGCGAATCCAGTGCACACGGAGGATGAAGTGTGTGTATGTTCACCATTCCGTGCCAATTGACATGTACATGTAGATCTGCCAGATCTGATGATCCATTTGCCTTTATAATTACAGTTAACCAAAAAATACATGCACATGTACATACCTTTCTTAAAGCGCCAGGTTGATAGATAGTTTTAGAGCTAAGTAATTCATTCATAGGTGTAGAGTTAAAGAAATGTTGAACAACGGGATCCATAAAAAGCTGAATCAGGTCAGCACCACACCTATGTGTCCTCTTATAATACTAATTAGAAATTGATAATTAAGCAAAGACTAACCTTCTACCATCTTGAAGTACACTACCAGAACACACAAACCGCAAAGTCTCAATAACGGACATTTTGGTGGCTACATCACGACTGGTAGATAATTTGTTTCCAAACTGATGTTGTGATCTTAGCAAGCCATTATGGCTCTCAAGCCTACAATAAAAGAGTCTGGAAGTAGACCAGATACAATAAACAACGAGACAATCGGTAAAATGTGCGATCAAAATTTAAGAACAAGCTGTCACTGTATAGCTGGGTAAGCCAATGGCGACAATGCCAAATTCTAAGTCAGCTCAACAAGTGGTAATATTTAACCTTATGTGTACATGTAATTGTGTGCAAATCACCTTTCTGCAGAATAGCAAGATGTTGGGCCAAATGCATCAAAGGAGTCTACAATGTGTAAGAATAGATGAATCTTTTGCTTCTTCTTGAACTTCGGAAAGGCAGTAATAGCTTTAGTAACAAAGTCAAAGCACATAGACCTCAACCTGGTGATACTAGAAGGATCATAGTGCTTGCAATAACAGAATAGAAACACCTGCAAATAAAAATGCAACATTTATAGCTATCAAAGAAATTGAATATACCTTTGAAAGTGCTAGCCACACTGCCTTCTCAGAGTCAGAAAAATACGAACCGAGAAGGTGTAGAGCAATCTGAGCTAGAGAACGATAGTCACGCCCAACAAATGACTTGTAATGATAACACAGGTTTCCAGTAATTTTGGAATCAATGCCAGAGTAGTTGAAAGTTTCTAACTTTGCCAACAGTTCCTTCTTTTGATCAGTTGACATACGTTTCATAAACTCTTTTAGCAAATACTTGTATGGCCCCAATAACATTGTGTGTAAAACCTCAACAGGAGTAGACCTAGCCGAACAAAGAAAACAACAATAGCTAAAGTATACAAATCTCCGAGTAAATTTATGGCACCTGTATAGATCAACACTTAGAGAGAACAGAGTATTTTCACTTTCTCCATGCAATGCCATACTTCACCCTAAGTGATGCCTTGTCTTTCTCCTTTTCTTGCCTTCTAATTTCATCCATTTGCATCATTGATAGAGCCTTTGTTCGTAGATTATCCACCATAGCTGGGTTATCCTCTTTGTCCACCTATCAAATAAAAGAATTACATAATTATTATAACATATTACAAATGACACAATAATTACCATGCAAATGCGACAGAACCGTCGCGCTGAACTTCCTCTGTGGTTGAGCAATTCAGAAGCTCTTGGGTTGTCACAGATAGCAAACAATACAGGAGCAAAGACAAGGACTTGTCGTTCAAGTGCAGCATCATAAACACATACACCTTGCTTTTCTAATTGACAGAGCTCATTATATATTGGCTTAGCCATATCAAGTACTGACACTGCATCAGAGAATGTCAGCAGGTGGATGTTTGAAAGCTGATTGTTCATATGTCGAGGAAGACCAGCAATCATCATGCACCAATTATTACACTCGTGCCATTTCTTGCTCTTATTACCACTCAAATCATCAGTATACAAGATTATCGGGACAGTTATCACTGGCTCAATTCCACTTGTCACGGCTCGAAGTGGATTTTCTGACAGATACGCTTGCAATGCCTACATTACATGCACATGACTACATGACCAAACAAACAGATAACTTCAAACCTCAAATTGAAGTCGGCGAAATGTGTTGTCTGAAGAATTCCATTTAAAAAAAGATGACGGCTTTGTAGTCAGAACAGAAGTGAGCCAAATAGTGGATGTTTCATATTGTTCAGAAATTATTACCGCTCCAGGTGGAAAAGATGACGGATGCTCACAGAATTGCTCGGGTGTCAGTAATAAGTCAAGAGAGCAATAAACATCAGTTAGACCTTCCTATAGTTAAACAAAACAATAATAAAGCACCATAGCGGTGAGATGAATTATACCTTTTGATTCAATTTCCAAATTTTCCCCATAACTCTTCCGTGAGTAGGGTGAATTACTTCAACAAAATCTTGAATGAAAGCAACACTTCCATCAACTAGTATTACAGTTGGTGTATGATAGCGAGCATCATTCATCCACCTACTTGCATGATATACTTCACTGCAATAAAATCAGCATATACAGTCATAACAGGGTTGCACATGGATTTACGAGAATAAAGTTGACTGCACAGGGTATCGAACAATTGATTTCGCAATGGATGGGTTAGCAAGACATCTAGTTATTATGGCAGTCACACTATTGACGTAGAATGGTGATCCTTTTGATGATACAAACTGTAAAGATAAAACAAAATCATAGGCTCATGAATGGGAAGTAAAATACCTTCTTAGGCGAAACATAATCGGGTAGTGTATATTTCTTCAGAGAAGATAGACTAGGTATATGAGTCTTAGGTGAACACAGCTTAAACATATGTAGAACAAATTGTATGTTGTTTTCACCCTATGAGACAGCAATAATTATTGCATAATGTTTACATCGACGTAAATACCATAGGACGAGGACTATGGAGTAACATGTAACATAAAGCATGGACTTTGCTAGAAAAAGGCCAGTAATCCGATTCTTCACAGCTCTCCATACCTGGGTTTAACAGTAAATCAACACTTGCCCAGATTTACACTGTGGCAATGTTTATACATGCACTTACTGGTTAAAGAGATGACATAATCAAACAAAGACACATTGTCATCTTCATCAGATTCCTCACTCTACAACTCTTATAAACAATTAAACACAGTACTATAATCAACAAATACCCTAGTCAAAGTGTCATCTGGTTCAGTGTGATATTGTTCACTGTGATATTGGTCATTCTAAATATTTATTAATCCTTATGCATATGTTCAAACTTGTCATACCTCTTCCATGGTCTGATAACTTGTTTCATCCCTCTGATCATCTACGTAACTACATACGTCAGCAACAAGCCGATGACTTTCTGTGCTTAAATGACGTCGTAGCTGTGAACGGAATTTGAAATTCATATCACAAGAGTCGCATCTAATACAATCTGAATCACCTACATGGAATACGTATTATAACTAGGTTTGAGTTAATTTATAATAACTTACCACTGGCCATTATGACTGGAAAGAAGAAGACGCTTGAGAATCGAAGACAGACACAACCACGCGGTCACAAAAGGCGGGACATCGTCACGTGAGCGAGCTCATCTTTATTCAGGAGATCAGCGTGTTCATCAGCAAGAACTGCGAAATGGCTATGCAAAGACATCCACGGCCTCCACTACCAAGAGGAGCACCGTACGATCGACTGCGACAGCCACTGCCGGCAAACCCTGGAAGTCCTCCGCAACATCCTCTACAAAGCACTCTAACTCAAATTCAACTAGAAGTAAGAGCAGTCGCAGGGAAGATAAGTCGGTTGCAAGACGAACAATCAAACATGGCCAAAAAACTTGATGCTGTAGCCAAATCTATTGAAGAACAGGCAAGATCGAGTTTCAAGATTGATAAGTCCAATTTTCTGGTCAGTGATCGTGCTATGAGGCTAGGGTACCAGGACTACATGCAATGAGCTAGAGCCTAACACTCTTCATTGCAGGTACAACTAAATGAAGAAGTAACCAATGCTTTCTGTCAGTCTCTGAAGAGAAATTTATCAAAAGAAGAGCTTGCGGTATGGTTATTTTCAATACTATTGCTGCATGATGAATAGTATTATGATTGCAGGCGATTATTTCTAGAGTTCTTAAAGAGGAAGCTAAACAAAAGTATAAAATTGATAAGGCAAAGGCCTACATTTTGCACCGTTTTACTCAGATTCGTTCTGAAGAAAGACGCAGGGTATGTTGAAGATAAATTCATGTTTATGAGTTGTCACTACGTTTTACACATTGTGACATGCAGTTATTTGGAATTAAACCTTGTGAACCATTCTTGACAATGACAACAGATGAATTTGCTGAGAGATTCGGTGAAACACTAAAGTCTAGTACCGAGAGTATTGAAGTGTACAAGAAGAATGTTTCTGTGATGGTAAGAAAAATTATTATGGTCGACCGAATGTTTCATATTCTGAAACTTCTATAGAGAAAGTTCATTAGTGAAACAGGACTAGAGTCTCAAAAGAACACCCATCAGTGTTTTCGTAAATGGCTTGTTAGTAAATTTGCTCAAGGCATCCCATCTGCTGAAGAACTCCAGCAGATGCAAGAAGATGCTCAAATCGACTACAGCAGTTGTCAGGTACAAGTAGATGGCATTGATGAAAACTTCGATTATTTAGCTGATGGAGAGGCTGATGTTGATGATGAGCAATATTGATCACTTAATCAATTATGACAATTAACAGTATATCGATAATTTTCATATCTGTGGTGCAATTCAATTGATGCAATAATTATTATTCATGATCATGCTGAGCAAATATTTTCAAATCAGATGTTATCAGACAAATTTCGTCATCAGATGATCAAATTAAGCATCATCTGAATCCGTACTCGAGTAGACAAGAGGTTAATTTGTCCCATAATTCGATATCTTCTACATGTACCACACCATATCACTGCATAATAGCCACATGATGTATCTTCACACTCCCATGATGCTCAGGTCTTTTCATCTTTTTTGTCAAATCCAATGGAAATGCATAACAGTAGAGATATTTTTTATTAATTCTTTTTTTAACGCTGTCTTAAATCGGGCTCATCATGCATACTTTAACCTTGTACATGTAGTGTCGTGTCATCAGTCATTCTTCTAAACTTTACTTCAGTTATCATACTCATTATGCAAGAACCAGGCTGACCTCAAGTTTAGCATTTTTACACTGATGGTTATCATATCATTTCTCTTGTATTGCAGAATTTTACCAGCAGACACAATACACAGTACGAAACTCAGTTCATCACACATGATTAATAACAAAGAATAGTTTCGATAACCTGCATGCTCATGATCAGCTAGCTGTGAGTGAAGTATTTATCGACTCCTATCATCTTCCGCCATTTTAGTCAGGTTCCATTCTTGATTACCCATCGATACCGTTCCCGTTTCAACATTGATTCTTACGATACTGTTCAACACTGTCAGACTGATAGCCCTATGTAGCCTATCACGAATCAATATTGTAATTTCACTATTGTTACAAGCATCGATAGACGCCATCGATCGATTCGATATGTATTACGATGTTGATACAGGACAATTGTTGTTACAACATTGATTCGATCTCGATATTATTGGCTGTGTATACAGAGTGCGCAAGCCCCCCTTCTTTATCCTATAGAAACCTACAGACATCAGTGGGCCTTGTGGTTGCCATGATACAAGTCAGTTATACCATGCCTACCTGTGGTGTATCATGAATACACTCAGCAATAACCATTAATTCCTCGGGCTACGCGAGTTCTGAGCAAATAGCAATTTCTACCCATGTTGCTGATATCAACGCTTAGTTTTTAGCGTGCGTTGCGCTATGCCGGCAACGGACAGAAAGACACACACACAACACGACTATTGTATGCCTTGTGGCTCCGCCCACCGAGGAATAATTAATGTCATTTCTCTTTCTACAGAATCTACCCATGCAAGTGCCACAGCAAGTAATACAACCACCACCAACACCACCACCTACACAACCACCACCACCACCACCACTACCACCGGTATGCGTCTGGGTGCCTCAGCCACAACATAAGGCTGGGCGGTATACCTATATTTAGCTATATCACAGTATTACTTCAGTATAGTGATGGTATATATTTTGTGGTTTGCTGATACCTGATACCGTCATACCGGAAATACCGTGTAATCAAACGGTATGTAACAGGTATTATTGTGTAAACGGTTACGTAGAACGTTCACATAAGTACAATGATTCTATTTGGCGCCTGATAACTTACCGTCTGCTCGATTGTGAATATGGCTGAACGCATGCTGTAAGCAAATTAGCAATGTCAACTGGAAATCTCGTGGCAAAGAGTGGGACAAAAAGTATAGTGTGGGACTATTTTGGGTTTGAATGTGGGAGAGATGGAAAAGTGATCGATGATGGGAGAGCAACGTGTCGCATTTGTCGTCGACGAGCCATGGCTAAACAAGGCAATACGTCAAACCTGCTTTCACACTTGAGGAACTACCATTCAAAACTTTACTTAGAAGTCAAAGCAGCAATGGCCAAAGGAAGTAAGCCACCACCACCAACTGGAATGGCTCAGCCAACACTAGCTGAAACGGTAGAAAACAGCCAAAAGTATGAAAGAAAGGGGAAAAAATGGAAGGATCTAACTGAGGCAGTAACATACTCCATCTGCAAAGACTCGCTGCCTATCTATTCAGTCGAAAAGCCTGGGTTTAAGCGACTTCTGCAGACGTTCGATTCAAGATACGAGATACCGAGTCGATCTTACTTTTCGAAGACAGCAATACCTAACTTGTATGCTTCAACTAGAGCTCATGTGAAGCACGAGATTTCCCAAGTACAGTTCTTTTCTGCAACAACAGATATGTGGTCAAGTATCGGAATGCCACCATATCAAAGTTACACTATCCACTTTATTGACGATGAGTGGAAGCTACAAGCCAGGTGCCTGCAGACGCAATTTTTACCAGAGGACCACACAGGTGCAAACCTAGCAGAAGCTATGAGTGCAGCATTGGAGTCATGGGAGTTGAGTACACAAAATCAAGTATGCTTAACTACAGACAACGGTGCTAACATTGTTTGTGCAGCAAATCTGCTCAGCTGGCCTAGACTATCTTGTTTTGGGCACAATTTACACCTAGCTATCACTAACTCACTCAAAGAAGACCGTCGTTGCACTCGAGCACTGGGAGTATCACGAAAGGTTGTTAGCGCCTTCTCTATGAGCTGGAAGAAAAGGAGAGAATTGACTAAAGCACAGATCAATCTAAAGCTAAACCAGCGATCTCTTGTTGCTGATTGCTCAACTCGTTGGGGATCAATGGAGAAGATGGTACGCAGAATACTAGAACAAGAAGAAGCAATTCGTGTGGTACTAAGTGCAGACAGAAAAACTACCCATATTGTACCCACATGGCAAGATATCGATGTGTTGAAAGCAATTCATGAAGCTCTCTCTCCTCTCTCTAGCCTAACCGACATGCTCTCAGGTGAGGAGTATGTCACTGTTTCTGCTGTTCTACCGATGCTGACGCTTATCAGCGATGAATTGTTGAAAGATGAACAGTCTGACACACAACTCACCAAAGACATCAAGAGACGCATAAGAGAGGATCTTAACACACGGTACTCTGCAGTACCAGAGAAAACGACAGAAATCCTCAAAATTGCCACTTTCTTGGATCCTCGTTTCAAGACCAACTATATTAAGGGCACTGATCTAGAAGACATCAAGCAGGTCCTGGTTGATGAGGCTCCTGATATTGTCAAGAATGACACTCCATCAGCAACTACGTCATCAAGTGGACCATCTACTAGTGACCCACCACCAGTCAAGAAGCGTAATCTAGGCTCTTTGTTCAAGAACAAGGAACAAGATCAAGAACAGATGCCAGTACTGTCTGTTGAACAACGCATTCTTGTGGAGTTAGAAGGCTATGAGAAAGCATCTTTGCTAGACACTGAAGAAGATCCACTACAGTGGTGGAAAGTCCAATCACACAGCTATCCTATCCTATCTAAATTTGCCAAGAAGTATTTGGCTGTTTGTGCAACCAGTGCTGCTTCTGAGCGTCTCTTTAGCACGTCAGGCAAGATAGTTTCTCCCCTAAGAGCGTCCTTGAAGCCAGAGAAAGTGGATATGTTAGTCTTTCTTGCAAAGAACCTGTGACCATGATGCATTTAACCCACCTTTCATCACCTATTATATCATCTTTGATCACTTAATTATAATATTCAATTTGATCGTTTATATATAAGCTGTCACTAGAAATGAGCTACAAATATAGGTATACAGCTATATTGCTATATATTTTTGGGATATAGTGGTACTATATTTGGTAAATACCGCCCAGCTTTACCACAACATCCTCCCTACTAGCCTCCTTATTTGCCTCAGCCACCACACTATTTGCCTCAGCCACAGTCACATTGTTTGGAAAATGAAAGACAGAGTTGAGTCTTATCTTTAATACTGTTATGATACAACAACAACAGCAACAAAAAATTTCCAGGATAAAGCTTCAAGGGAGCGGTGTCATGCTCACATTCAGTTTAAGAAATGTGTAGAGTACCCAGAGTACAAAGTTACTGATTATGAATTGCTTTACCTTGGATGGGAAATCTTGAAATAAGCTCATGAATAGGCAAATCCAAGGTAAAAGACTTATGAATTGATAGGAGTGTAGCAAGTGAAAGATGACTATGAAGAAAGGAAAGTGCAGCAGTAGTAGCATGGCGAAAGCGTTGATTGCAGATAAGAAAGAACCGGTTACGTTGTTTGAAAACATGATTTTCAAGACAATTGATGGAGTCCATGGTGAGAATCTTTCCATGAAGTAGCTATGTGCACCTGAGCATAAATATTGTATTGATTATCATGGTATTGTGTATGCTTCAGGATGATATCCTCCATATCTGATCCATTGTGCATGCCTGATCTGATCATCCTGATCAGTACAATCTTGAACGCAAACACAATAGCTTTACAAACACAAACACAATAGTTTAATTCTGTTTCCAGAAGTTTGGGAAAATTTTACCTACTGCCCTTGTGTGATTGGGACATCATGGAGTCAATGGTAATGATCAGAGACACTCATGCTACATTATCATTACCAAGATGAGTTATACCTTAGCTGGTGCAAAAGTAAAAATAAAATGCCGACATTAAAAGACTGTGACATTCATGAATGCCGTCAATAAGACTGTGTTTAATAAGCATCTCAGTCTTAAGCATCTCTTTTGTGATTTCACCTTTCTCAACCTTGTGAGCAATCTCCTCAGAACGACTGATCTGCTCTGGAGTGAGATGCTCTCGCCTAACAAAGAGAAGGATTTTAACATCGAATGACTCTCTCGCTCACTTGTCTATTCATTCAATAAAATTCTAAACTTGACTAGTGACTACAAATCAAAATAAAACTTAATACCAAAATACCCTAGTCTGCCTTTGATAATTCTTATCATTATTGTCATCATCACTCTCATCACTCGTCCAAATATCTATTAACCAACAGATTATCAAAGTGATCTATGAAAGTGATTATGACCATATACTATGCTTTGATATAGATCCTTGACGATGTGTATATCACTATCATGATATCTAGCCATGGAGACTATGGAGGCTAATATACAATTGGGAAATGCAACACAGCTCTGATGAACCTTACTAGAAGAGATAAAAAAAAAGTGCAGAGACTTCTGCACATACTCATCAGCTAGGTCCATCTGAGCATTTACCACTCACACAAAGTACCAAGGATGAAATAGCTATGAAAAATAATCCATGGAGTTCCTACTGAAAGAATCTTGATTCTAATGTAAAGCATAAAACAACACATGCATACACAGATACAAGAGAAAAAGTAGGAGATCGTTCAGAACGAGATAAATTCGATCAGTGTGTCTCAAGGTAGAATTTGTCACAAAATAATGAGACATAAGGAACATCAAAGCAAAGGTGGATGACAGGCTGATCAAGTGTCATGAAGATGATGCCACATCAGGCACACTGATGGTACACATGGTATCGACTGACGATAAAATACCATGTGGTGCAAGGCGGCAACAGCTGCACAAGATGGGTGCAGTGATACATCTCGTTGACTTTTTCACTGCTTGGGATGAGAGAAAGGTGAGAGGTGTAATTGAGAATTCGCTAGCTGGAATGATAGATAACAGCAAGCCAGATCCAAGGTATGAAAACTGGGATAGCTATTATGCATTCAAATTGTCATCATCCTTTTACATTATAGATTTCAATTTCTCAAGGCTATCGGAGGAAATCTTGTGGTTCCTAATGTTCCACAAATGCAGGAGTGGACTGGTGACAGGATTCGCCAAATTGCTGGTCAGGGTGATCTGTATATAAGGACAACATATCCACTTAACCTAGATGGTTTAAATGATGTGAGAATTGCAATTTTACATGCGTGGGTGTGACACTGCACCCTTAAGGAGCACAATACAAATACACATTTAATTTTCGTGAATTATACAGCTCAGGAAATAAGAATAAATGATACCAGCTCCACTATAGTTGGACAGCAAGTACAACCAGTAGCGTAACTACCGTGAGGCAGAGGAGGCGCTTGCCTCCTCGCTTTTGCCCAACCAAAATGTATTATACCTTGGCTAAGCACAGCTGTCTTGCCTGACACAGCTGTCTCTATCTCACTCTCCAATCCAGACTACGTACTGCGAACACAATACATTAACCATGCTATGGCGCGCGGCTATGAGGCAGTAAAATGACATAAAGTAATGAATATTAATCCAAATCGTGCGCAGCCTCACTTCCAAATTTCTAGTTATACCCCTGACTAGACAAAATGTATTGGTGTTTGGAACATGTAGGCAAATTTCGCTATACTTCAATGAAGTACCTGCTCTTACACAAAAAGGCCTAATAGAGTATGCCAAGCAAATTTCTTCAAAAGGCCTTCTAGAGCAATATGTTTCTTTTCTTGTTGGGTGGTAGTGCAAGAAAGAAAGCTGGTTTATTTCACACGTAACAGTTTGTATTTTTAGAAACATATCAACAACACATACCAGGAATAGGATGTTCATTCCAGGAAGTCATTAGCAGCTTCAATCCAACCTCAGCAACTTGTAGTGTAAACCTAACACAATAAGAACATGCAGTCATGCATTATAAGTATTATGCTGTCTAGTTACCATGAAGTGCAAAATTTGTGAAGTTGGTCATCCATATCTATCTCTCCAGTATCTGCCATTACAATTAAAATCCTCTTGATGGGATAGTTGACACGGGTGTTAACTTCGACCCATATCCGTTCTACCATGTGATTCTAACAGGTGTATAAAAATTATTTACAACTCACAAATGCATTCAGTGTTAAGACAGTTTACCCTCTTTGAGGAAGTTTGAAGAAATGGCGCTTTTGATATATCATTTCGAAGATGTGACAAATGGTTCTGAGTGAACAACATCAAAAACCATTCTCTACCATGATCCACCCTAATTTGGTTCCACAAGCCGATATCTTTTGTAATTTTCCTATAGAAAAACAACAAATAGTTTAACAGTTACCTTCTGGTACTTAAACTAACAGAAAAACATGTTCATAAAATAATGATAACATTGTTTTTGACAGGCATGGAACACAGTGCCATTATCCGTCCAGTGAATCCATCGATAACACAGACATGAGTGACACTAAATGCTACTAATTTCTCATTCTGGTCGATATGTAGCTTTTCACCGTAATAGTCTACGATATATGGACATGGATTTATTTGTCTCTCCGTAAGGGACTGTCTTCCTCTATGGTAGCCTGGATGAACAATTCGTAGAGCATGCCCAACTCGACTCTGTGCAACACGAAATCCTTGTGAACTTAAAAGGCCAGTCATAGTCTTTCTTCCATATTGAGGTCCAACCTATTTTATCATACAAGTATCATAAACGGTAAAATATATACTGAAGTGATTATCCGCTCGTGATCATCTTACTCGCATGACATTCAAGGAGACGAGTCTGTTTACAGTAGACTGATCTATTCTGGCTGTCTTGTGTATGTCATGGTCTAGGCAATATTGCTTTATGCTAGCGGTACTCAATCCACGTCGGAGGTTAGGATACGCTGCTCTCAGGTTAATACCAACTTGCTCGTGTGACATGCGCCGGTCTTGAACGGCCTCACGAATGAAACTTTCAATGCCTGGTATGTTAGCAAGCGTAGCCATCAGGAAACAGTCAGTCGATGGCCGGATAGGCGCCGCAGCAGCGCGCTGCCAGTGCATGGTGCATTGTGCAGCGCACGCGCAGCTAGCTACAGCTTTCCTTTCCATCGGTCCACGTGTAGCATCGCCATGTCGACAGTGCAACTGATAAGAGAAGGATTCGACCCGGTGGAGATAATAATAGAGCAGGTGACTCCGTCGGCAGTCTCCTCTCTGTTCTCGGTGAGTAGATTGCTAGCCTATATTGACTTTAAAATGAAAGTGTTTTTATTTCCAGCTGGATATAAAAACCATATACCTCAAGGAGGAATTCGGTCCTAAGGTTTTTTTCCCTGAGGTGACAAACAATAGTTTCCGATTCTCCAACCAAGTGGGAAGCACGATCATTTCTCTACTTGTTGTGGGACAACCATCTCTCAAGACGCCGACGCCGCTTAGGAGGCCCTCGCCCAAGCGACCGGCACAGAGATCGCTCTCACCAATGCGTCCGGCTAAAAATTCCACCAACTTCCAGGTACATCGGGCACCTATTCATTGAAAGTTGTGAGAGCCGAAGCCGTGATGCTGCATAATGGTAGATATTCGTTAAAACCTGCAACAGTACAAACTTATGTGCTCCTTGACGAAGATACTGCCAATGTGGATCATATAAATTCAGAAGTGCAAAAAACGTGGGGGGCGGAGTACATAATTGTTAGTGGTGATGGCCTCCCAATTGAGAGCTCTAGTGGAACACAAGGTATGATAGTATGTGTGTATTATTATTCATCGAGTTCTGTGTTTTAGTGTGCTTGTCCTCGGCATGTTTCAAAAATGAAAAGCGTTTATATTATGGTCACAAAAAGTTGTTCACTAAAACATAGTCATAACAAGTGATTATTCTATATTCACAGGCCTGAAATTCTGGAGAGTTGGATCCAGGAAAGTTTACTCAGTCGACCGACATCAAATTCAGGGGAAGGGGAAGGGGAAGAAAAGAAGAAAGAGGGGTCAGGGAACAATGTCAGAAAGCGACAGTGAAGACGAGTCGGCACTTGCCATCATACAAAAGAAACTGACCAAACTACAAAGTGTGGTAATGTCCAAACTCCAATGTCCGACCTCCTTGTGCCAACGATTATCTGACTCGTTCAAGTGCAGCATTTGTTTGAACACGATCAACCCGCCAGTAATATATGCACATTGTTGCACACGCATTGTGGGATGTGAGGCATGTATTGATGTCTGTAAACAGGAAGACCGCCGGTGCCCTTTGTGCAGAGCTGATCTTGTTACAAGTCCAATACTGGGATTAGACGAGTTGCTCAGAGATATGTCGTTGCTGGTGACCAAATCCAACAAATGCTCCTCTCACCCTTATCGTCTGACAACTGACGACTCAGACGATGACTTTGTCATCTGAGAGACTACCCAACCACTGTAACCACTTGCCGTTTCATTCTTTATAACCAAGCGTGTATCCAAGCATATTCTGTAACCAACCGTGAATCAATGTCACAATTTCAGTGAACTCTGTGACATCTGATAAACAGCTAGCTGCTCATGTATATCCACTGGAACCATGCCATATCACTTGTACAATTCTGCTCATCCTGTTCTTGTACATGTATCAATTTAAGCTCATGCTGACATGACAAATTATTAGTTAATTGTTAGACTACATGACTTCGAAAGGTACATGATAGGTAAAGTAGTACAGTAGATAACTTACCCTGTGTGCTGTCTTAATTATAGTCAGCAATCCATACGCCGCTCTGTGCCGGCAGGCTGTTAGCGAACTCAGATAACAATTACAGAGGTTGGACGACACGCCTACATTTGGCACGTGGTACGTAGGGATACCAGAATTAATGATATTCATGACTTTAGCAAGTAGCTGTATTTTTTCTAGCCATGGGTATTCGTGCAGACAGAGCTGGTGCTTGCAGTTTGCTTGCCTATTGATTGACATCGAATGTAGCAAATTTCAGCAACGCAGTGTTAGCCATCGTGGAGCTACGAGCTCGCCCTGTGAAGACTAAGCACGATCGATTGTAAACACTTTTTCTTTAGTTGTGCGAAAGGTACGAAGCTAAAACTGCTCTAGCAAGCTCATCTGCCAACTGTGCAGGAATCAATGCGATCGTTTCCGGCGCCGAGTGCTGCTCGTACGCGATATTACAGTTATGTGGCTATAGTCGTCTTGTTGTATATCTAGCGGCGACTACATGGAATTCCAAGTCGTGTCAGAGGGGATAGAGGGATAAAAATGTCATGGTCGCTGACTATATGATATCAGGGAGAGGAGAAAGAAGGGGAAGCTTCATTTGCGGGCGTAGCGTGCATAACCAACGCTTCGAAAGGCCGGCTTTGGAGGGACGTTTTTAGTGGCTGTACTATGCTTTAGTAAATCTATTCCATTACATGGAAGAGACCAATCTGCTTGATCCTGACAACCATTTGCACTTTTTTGTCTGCACTACGTATTTCACTACGCATAAACGACAGTTTGCAGTGTTTCATTGTCAATGTGGAACCACCATACATTGGGGACCCAGTCCAATATGTCACCACTACAGCTATGGACGACTGGACATCATTCTGAATCACATGCTGCTCAAAATCATGTACAGGCATGTATAATGAATCACCTGATGCACATGATTGTAAATTGTATACAGCAGGACACTGGGTGGCTTGGTGTCGATTGGGATGTACAAATCCCGGAAGAATTAAGAGTCTAGGAATTATATCGTTGTTGATCCACCTCCGATGCCACTGAGCCAACAAGATTTCATGGAACTCAATGAACTTATTAACCCACTAAACCATTGTCAAGATTATGGCATTCAACTGTACACTGAATGTGTTGATTTTGTTTCTGCACTGTTTATGGTATCAAGTATAATAATTACAAAACAGTGTAGTGATAGTGATCAATCAGGATCTATGGCAGTAGCGTATCTAGGGGGGGGGGGTGCTCAGGGTGCTCCAGCACCCCCCTTAAACTAGACTTATTAATATTCATAAAGTAGCAGGCTACTGGCTAACCTAACCCAGTGGCGGATCCAGGGGTGGGCCAGGTAGGGCCTGGCCCACCCAAACTTGCCCAGTTAAAATTTTAAAGTTTTAACTATAGTACAAAATTCTTACCGTTCTGAGCAGAGTTCTCACTACTGACTAGCGCGCTTGCTGCGCTGTATAACCTCCTAGCTCGACTATCGCGTTGAAGCATGTCAGAGTCAATTATTTACGCCTCTCATGAATATTAATTAGCTAAAATTTTTCTGCGGTGCTTTGCGCCGCACATTGGCCCACCCGATCTAGTTTTTCTGGATCCGCCACTGACCTAACCTCAGGCTCTATGCTCTATAGCTTCATCGAAGAGTCCATGATGATCGAGTGCCGTACAGTTCTAAATAACGCACACTGTACCAATTACACGTAAAAATAAGCGAAAATTAATTGATCATGAATAATTAATTAGCAAAATTTTCGGGCGCTTCGCGCGCCCATTTTCAGCACCCCCTTCTGCCAAATCCTGGATACGCCACTGTCTATGGCGAAAGGCTAACAAACATAATGCTGAAGTGCATCTTGAGAATATACTCAGTTCACTCTAGTTGTCTCGACCCTCTTTAGCAGTATGCATTTGACTGCATCTTGTCACTGGAATCACTGATAGCATCAGTTTTGTGAATTTTGTGCACTCAGTTCACTCTGGTTGTCTATAGACCCTCTCTATCAGTATGCATTTGACTGCATCCTGTCATGTGTCTGCATATAATTATGTCTCTGCGTATTTGCCAGAACACAACATGCCAATTACATTTTCCTCTCTCATACACCTGTTGCCGATCCCTTGCATCAGATGTGCTAGCAAGTCAGTCATTCATTGATACAATGCACAAGTTGCTATGGTGGTGATGACAGCCTCAACAATAGTAAGCCATGGTTTCTATGCACCTTAATTTGTTTCATGTTTTACGTATCTCTATCACCCATTATACTACTCGTACTCTTGACTCCGGCTATCACTCACCAAGTGTATATTACACACTCAGTGATCCCATCACATGCTGTAATGTCAATGTATACCTTGTACAGAGTTGACAATGTATCTTGGTTTGTCACTCATGTAAAATTTTTGCCAGTAATTTGATTGTCGTGTTATTAGTTGTCATGATTTTATTTCACTTCGAATATGTGCATGGTTGTTGTGAGTGTGACTATACACTAGTCACGCACGCACGCACGCTTACGCTATTCGAAGTGAGATAAATCATCTGTAATGGTAATAGGAGATAGGTCTACATAAAATAATTGATTTTCCTCCTCTCACAACACAGGAGCTGTCAACAGATACTACCATCTGATGGGTGTGTGTTATGGCATATAAAACTGCCTGATCATTAAGACGACCATACTATGCTGCAACTATTATGTTTACAACTTGTTCATCTGTTTAATGATTATATTGACAAGAAAGCAGCAATTGATGATTTTTGTTTCAGTTACTAATAATAATTTTTTGAATACACAAACTGTGGGCATGGTGGCTTCTACTTCAGAGTGATCTTTCTCTAAAACTATTAAAGGTCTCCGGATCGTAGTGCTTGCCGGTGTATTCTAGGTGCACTATGAGAATATGTAAATCACTGCCGTTACTTGCCTGGTGCCACTGCATAGATCGAGAGAGATTCCACTAAAACTAGGGTCTAAACTCTAGAGCTCTCCTGTTCATTCTACAGTCGTAGGTGCACTAAGAGAGCATGTAGATCACTGCTGTTGCTAGCCAGATGTCACTGCAGAGAGAGATTCCACTAAAATTAAGGTCTACAGCTCTGTGCGTTCTACAGTCGTAGACAATAGGCATGCAGGCTATGTGAGAGTAAGGATCAGTAAGTCTTTGCACTGGCAAGCTCTAGACCCTATACTGAGCTAGCTAGTTTTTTTGTCTCTCTGTGACAGAATACTGTGATTGCACTGTAATTGAGACAAGAGATTCCAGTGACATTACAGCATTTTCACGCTACATATCTACTGAAGCACTACATAACTTTGTCATTGTGGTTGGCGAGAACTGTATCTTTCAACACAAGTGTGACAACTGCGGTGAACCAGGTCACCCCGCATCTAAGTGTCTTAAACCCAAGAAGAGGATTCAGCAGTAATTACTCATCAAGTGAAGGCTGTGATGTTTAGCTGACATTGCTTACATGTTAACCATACTATCATCATTATTATTATGTTTATGAACATTTATTATGTTATTTTCCTTCTATCTTCTTTATCCACATATTATTCATACATTAATGCACTTACACGCACACACACATAGCTGTAGTACAACATAACTATGAATACACCGATCAGCTGTGGGAGCTAGACAGTTGTAGACCAGCTGAAGGTCTGCTTGATCTGCCGTCGTCCATGCTCCATATTGAGTCTCCGCTGACCATGTGCATCTTGTCCTGGCAAGAGGGTTTAGCAAGTCACCCGGACAAAAAGTTTACTGAGTACAAATTGCAAGGGCTTCAGAGTAGACTTTCATAGAGAAAACTTGCTGTACCAGATGAAACGCAACAAGCCGATACCTGACCTGAGCGTTGTAACAGTGTACTTACAAAAAAGAGTTGAGTGAAGGGAGGCTACTTGAGTTTTCTCTAAAAGAAGCTGCAGCTTTTTCGGTTCAATGTAGCCCCATTGGCATGATTCCAAAAAAGAATAAGCCGGGCAAATGGCGGCTGATAGTAGATTTGTCATCTCCGACTCGTGGCAGCATAAACAGTGGAATTATAAAGGAGCTGTGCAGTTTCTCGTACACTTCGGTTGATGTGGTAGCTAATCAAACTTGTATTGGGAGACAGCAGTACAAATGGTAAATTTCAATTAGGTAGAAAGCACATGGAACTGGAATGGATTGTCTAGCAGACCAGGTGGAGTACTTACCGTCTTAAGAATGCTCAAGGAAAGGTGCTCATAACTGCTGTTAACAGTAGCCGCCTTAAGTTTCATCACGAAGCTGTGGTACCTCAAAAAGGTATATCAGAATGTTAGGAATACAAAGTCTTCATGCAGTATTATTATTCAAAAGAGAAGTGGGCAAACATATTGTTCCCGTCATTTATGTCCAGTGACAGGGACAATATCGTCACTAAGCCACTTTAATGGAGGTCCCAGCTAGTGGACGATTTTTTCCAACGGCTGGATCAAGCTTCCCAGAAGGCCAAGTGTCCACAAGCCAGACGACAGACTAAACCAAGAGAGCCCTCCAGTCGACATCGGCCTGTAGATGACAGCCTGCCCTCCTGGGCTTTTGTGATGGACTCATAAATATATTTTGTATTATACTTTTCGTCAACTGTTTTTGTAATTGACACAGTTAAAAGAAAGCACGGGGTAGACAGCTTAAAAGATTATGGTACTAAATCAAAAGCAGTCTTTAGGAATGTGTTGTGATCGAGGAAGCAGCTAGTAGCACCTCCTACCCCTGCGATACTTATAATCAAAAGCCTGCCATGCTGATAGTTGAGCGGTAAGCACTTGTATTGTTAAACCACCAGCTAAACTACCAAAACTAGACTAGCACTAGTTACTGATGCGTCCGCCGGGGAAGTTCCTGGTCGCAGGTGGGCACAGGATTTAAGCCATGACGAATTCTGTCTCCGTCTGCACGATTTGTTTTGAGCCTGATCACACGGCACAATATAGTGTGCTCTGCAGGTGACCTTCGATACAAAAAAGAATGCGGCACCATATAAGTCACAACCTAGTGCTCGACCGGCACAGAGCGGTCATTAATTGTCACCCCCACTGAAAAGAAAGGCAAAGAAACCAAAGGTACGTAATGTACTATGTGTCAATTGTTTACATTAATATTATATACTTTAGGAAGAAACTGCTAAAAAATCATCTCATTCTAACTAAAATGTCTTGGCTCACCGACAGCAAATGATGAACCACCACCAACCATCAACCGCCAACAAACAGCCAATAATGAGTCGCAGAAGAACTAGTCAACAATGATTGTGACCATGCAAATAATGAAGCACCAAGGTGCAGATGCCTCGGTGGAGATGCATAATTTATACGAACATCGGAAACTTGCAAAAAATCATACATGTTTATATTAAATATAAACAGAGTTAACGAGCGAGGGGCCACTCCCCCAGGCTGGGTTATTGTGGGCGGGGCAAGCTTCAGTCTAGCACGTGGCGTGAGGTCCTTCTCTCCTCTCCCGTTCGACTACCTGTTACCGTGATCCCAACATGCCCCGTCGTGGCCGTGGCCGTGGTCGTGCTCGTCCCACGTCTAGCAGTGGACATCCTTACGCCACACGCAATGCTCCCCCTGCTACCACTTCTACCGTCACACCAGTTCCGTCTTCCTCGACCGCGCCCCCGAACCGATCAGCCGCTGCTACTCTCTCATCACAAAGAGTTGCAGACTTGTCTATTGATGAACTCCTCGGGCTTGTCCGATCTGTTGTCCAGGCCTCCGGTGACCGTGCTCAAGCGTCTTCTTCCTCGGGCTCCTCCTCCAGCGCCGTCACATGGTCATTCCCGCCAGGTACCAGCCTGACCTCTCCCGGTACGTTCCCTAATTATACTGTTTAGATACTGTATTCTTTGGCGTGTATGCGCACGAGAGCACATGGGAGAAACGCATGTACAGCAAAGTCGCATGGTTCCACAGATATGTTCACCTGACCCACTCTTGAGGCGTCAGGGTGGAAGCCACTTGTGTTCTATAGAGTAGAGGCTAGGTGTGCGAGCGTGTTGGGCATTTTATATGGGCGTGTTGGGCGTTTTATATGGGAGTGCGCGAGCGTGTTGGGCGTGTTAGGTGCGCGAGCGTGTTGGGCAGTATTGTAAAAATACCCGGTGTGCAGTTACATGAGTCTCATACAAGTGCATGAGAGTAGGCGTGTCCTTAGTAACTTGCGTGGTCACTAGACCCTATGCCATGTCAGCGTAACACTTGCGGTAGACATACAGGTACGTCCACCCGTAGTTACACAGATACGGCGTGATTCGTACAGACAAAAGCGCTAGGCCATGGTCGTGAAGTTGTTGCTGCTCTGCCTGGCGATAGTTCGTCACTTGCGCTGGTACACACGTATTGTTAGGTATGGTGCTGGTTAGTACGTAGCTTTACTCACTTGCCACCTTATCACAGGCGCCCCCCCTCATCTGGGATCCCTACCCCCTCCGGCCTCAATCTCCATGATTCCATTGTCGTCCAGCTCGCCCCCTGGAACTTTAGTGCAAACCAGCCAGGCCCCAGTCTCCACATCCTCTTCCCTCCACCCTCTACTGAGCCGATTAGTCAATCCTAATTGGTTGCCACCAGCTACTTCCCATAGTCTCAGCCTATCAATGTCAGTGCGGCCGGTGTCAGCTCATCTGGTACAACAGATACAAGCCGGTAGCTATGTGGAGATGAGGAACTTGCTACGCGACAACATGACAGTACGGTCCCATTATGAGGAGTTGCAGAGTGGACTGGGGATGCATTTGCTGCCAGCGTCTTCGAGGCCGCGGGTGAGAGAGATTAATTCGCTGCCATCCTGGATTTGCTGTTTCTTGACATACCTGGCAGTTCAAACATCAGACCCAGTTACTCGTGACAGAGCTACGTACGCATTACTGATTGTCCGTGAGGCCATGCGACATGGAGGGATGGGGTGGCTCGACTATGACCGCTTATTTCGCCAGCAGGCAGCCATTGATCAGTCCATCCAATGGAACAGGCTCCATCCTGACCTACATGCGACGACCATTCTGAGCCAACGCACTTCGACAGGGTCATTCTGCACCTTATGCCAGGAGTGCGACCACAACGCCCCATCATGCGCACTGGCCCAGCTTCAACCGCAGGTAATCAGACCCCCTTCTCGTCAACCAAGTCGCAGCTTGGGAAGAATATGTACATCATGGAATGACGGAGCCTGCATCTTCCCGGGGTCATGTTCCTACCGCCATGTGTGCTCATCATGCTTCTCATCCTCCCACCGGGCAGGAGATTGCCGCTCTTCCAGGTCCAGGCCAGGGGGAAGGTCATACCATCCACTTCCACAAGCAGCGAGGCCCCCACATACCTCCTCTTAGGCTGCCCGCAGTAGCATACGCAGGGACACTGTTAACTGTTTCCAAGTCACTATCCCATTTAGCCATTTGCCTTATCATGCTGACATTTACCCAGTACAGTAATAGTCTCATAGGTTATTCCTGTTATGTACACCATTTCATGATCAATTACTCTTCTTGTAATAATGGTGTTCACAATCCTGTTTTACGGAGCAGAGGCACGCTATCTATAGCCTTGCATCTTAGCCTCTAGTCAACGGACACGTGGGAGATACCGCGCCACTCGAGCACTACTCAGCTCTATATTACCCCCTTTGCATTTCTCTACAGGTCTGGCCAGAGATTTGACCTACACAACAATGGACCTTTTGGGCGTGACACCTGAGGGTTATATCTACATGCTCAGCCTACGTAGCCTGTCTATTTCACCGGTTCCTCGCCCACCTCCTGTTACTCCATGGCCCCAGTGTAGCTCTCCAGTACGGCTGCCTTTGTTGGGGTATTACCTACGCCACCATCCTGATCGAGAGTTTGTGTCCTTCATTCTGAGAGGACTCCACGAAGGCTTCCATGTCGGTTTTTCCTCATCACTTGCACAGCTGAGGTCTTCGAATCGGAATCACCCTTCCTCGCTTGCTAATCCCCAGGTAGTCAATGACTACCTCCACAGTGAGACTTCAGCAGGACGAATGATAGGCCCACTTCCATTACAAGCCAGGGAGGTGGTACATTGTAGCCCAATAGGACTTGTACCTAAGGGAAGGCAGTCCGGGCAATGGAGGATGATAGTGGACTTGTCTTACCCAGAGGGCAGGAGTGTGAACGATGGAATTCCTGACCGGCTGTGCTCTGTTAATTACTCAGCAATGGACGAAGCTTTGTTGTTTATTCGGCGACTGGGACGAGGGACCCGACTGATCAAGGTCGATTTGAAGGGCGCGTATAGGATTGTCCCCCTCCATCCTCAGGACCAACACTTGTTTGGTGTGACGTGGGAAGGGCAGGTTTACGTCGACCAGGCATTGCCCTTCGGCCTTTGTTCTGCCCCGAAGCTCTTCACGGCGGTCGCTGACGCCATTGGGTGGGCGCTGCTAGAGGCCGGTATCCCATTCCACATTCACTATCTCGACGATTTCCTGTTCTTCTTAGACCCGACCGCGCCACACGAACCTGTCTTACCTCACATCTTGAGCGTGCTCGGTGAACTCAGAGTCCCTGTCGCAACTCAGCAGCTTGAAGGCCCAGCCGAAGTGGTCACCTTTTTAGGAGTGGTGATTGACACAGAGAGGTGTGAGCTCCGGCTGCCTGAGGAGAAGCTAGCTCTTACGCGAGCTTTGGTGCGTTCATGGCAGAGACGACGATCTGGAAGGTACAGAGACTTCGAGTCACTGTTGGGTCACTTATCTCACGCTGCGACAGTAATCAAGCAGGGCCGTACTTTCCTTAGGCACCTTTTCGCATCCCTCAAGGCTGCGCGCGCCTCCAGCCACTTTGTTCACCTTGATATTTCGGCACGTGCGGACCTGTTATGGTGGGAGTACTTTCTTGTTCATTGGAATGGCACTATGTTCTTCCATTACTCGCCAACCCCAGCAATTCACATCTATACAGACGCGTCAGGATCCTTTGGCTGTGGTGGGGTAGCACTCCTCCCCATTTCCCCTGCATGGTTCAACCTCCAATGGCCCGACTCATGGTCGGACGTCGACATATCTATCAAGGAGCTGGTTCCTGTCGTCATCGCAGCAGCTATTTGGGGCAGGCACTGGTTCCGCTTGCACATTCGCTTCCACTCAGACAACATGGCAGTGGTGTCGACACTGGACAGGCGGTCAGCAGGTCAGCCGCTCGCAATACATCTTCTTCGCTGCTTCTATTTTTACTCCGCACTATACCAGTTTGAATACTCCATTGAACATGTGCCAGGGGAATTGAACACAGTCGCTGACGCGCTGTCTCGCAATAACATGACCGTATTCTCCTCTTTCTTTCCACAGGCCACCCAGCATCTAGTCCCGGCGGCACTGATGGACCTTCTGGTCAACCAGCACCCGGATTGAGGATCCCCGCGTTGGACCACGCTGTTCACAGCTACTTTGTCAACTCCCTTGCCCCATCCACATTAGCCCTCTATCGCTCTGCCTCTCATCGCTACATAACCTTTTGTGGTCAGTTAAACCTCTCCCCTCTGCCCGTGTCTCAAGAAACTGTTGTTCGTTTTGTTGCCTACCTTGCTCAGTCTAACTTATCTTACCAATCTATACGGACATACCTTAGTGGGATCCGCTTCATGCAAATCGCTTGTGGATTACCAGACCCCCAAATCAGATCATTCCCAGTGTTGGATTACGTCCTACGTGGCATACACCGTGTTATCCCAACATCTCCTCGGCAGGCGCGACACCCAATCACTCCTGAGATTCTCGGTTTGCTCCATGCGGCCTGGTCCCACCCTACAGACATTAGCCAAGCTGACGCGACCATGCTGTGGGCAGCGTGTTGCACAGGATTCTTCGGTTTTTTGAGAGCCGGCGAGTTTCCTTGCTCATCTTGGAATGTGTATACTCAGGAAATGCTAAGTTTTCGAGATGTATCTGTCGACTCGCACCACACACCGTCCCTGATCTCTATCCGCCTACGTCGTTCTAAATCGGACCCATTTGGCAATGGAGTCACAGTCCACCTAGGCAGTACAGGACACGCAATTTGCCCTGTCGCTGCCTTGCTCGGATACCTTGCTCAGCGTGGACAAGGACAGGGGCCGCTGTTTCTATTCCAGAATGGCTCGCCCTTGTCCAAAGTCAAACTCATGCAGCATCTCCGGGAAGCTTTGGGTGCAGCTGGAGTCGACACATCTGGTCTGCGAGGGCACAGCTTTCGAATCGGCGCCGCCACAGCTGCAGCGGCGGCAGGGCTGGAGGACTCACTCATACAAACTCTCGGTCGCTGGCATTCTTCCACTTTCCTCAGATATATCCGAACACCCGCCCATGCCTTGGCTGCATCTAGTGCCCGACTATTGGAGTGCAATGGGCCTCCGACCCCCACACAAGTCTCCCCACTTCCAAGCACATCACAATAATTCACCGAGGCAAACAATGGACTGTGGGACATTCGCTGACACTGTTCATGTTTGATTTGTATTGTGTTACGCATGTTGTTGTTGTTTCATTTCGTCTACTGCAGTTTAGACTGTTCATTATTATCAGTGTGTATTACCTGTGTTTGTTATTATTCAGAGTAATGACAGGAGTAGAGCGGTGATGAATGCAAAAAGGGAATTACTGATAGGGAGGTATCCCCTTCGGGGGCTGGGGGAGTGTTTGGGCATTGATGTCGACGGCCGACATACACTCCCCCAGATAGGTAGAGCTCTGTGTGCTCGGGTGCCGGAGTCGGTACCCAGCTTACGAGAGGGGCGTCTGCACTCCTCCAAGCCAGCGCGGTTACGTGTGGTTGGCGTCCCCTGCGTAGGCAGGATGATTGTGTTTGGCGTCCCCTGCGTAGGCAGGATGATTGTGTTTGGCGTCCCCTGCGTAGGCAGGATGATTGTGTTTGGCGTCCCCTGCGTAGGCAGGATGATTGTGTTTGGCGTCCCCTGCGTAGGCAGGATGATTGTGTTTGGCGTCTCGCCCCTTTGGGCAGAGTATGTGTTATGTGTTTATAGCTTGGCACTGGGGAGTGTCCCTCGCGGCTTTACCAACCCAACCCCCTCCACGATGGTGGTTACGGGCTCTCGGCTGCGGCTGCGAAGATCGTTAAATACATGTTTATATTAAATATAAACAGAGTTAACGAGCGAGGGGCCACTCCCCCAGGCTGGGTTATTGTGGGCGGGGCAAGCTTCAGTCTAGCACGTGGCGTGAGGTCCTTCTCTCCCACCCACCCTCCCTCAGCGTTCTCTGTTCGTATGTTTGTTATCCCTTGCGGTGTATCATGCAGGTTGTACATGTCTTACTTCTTTCGTTATTATAATTATGTGCTTGTTGTTAGCATGTTACTGTCTGTATGTGTACGTCCTTTCTATGTTTGTTATTAGGTGTTTGTTGTTCGTATGTTACTGTTTGTAGTGTACGTCCCTTTCTGTGTTTGTTGTTAGGTGTTTGTCATTTACATGTTGCTGTTTGTATGAGTACGTTCTGTTGTTAAGTGTTTGTTGTTCTGTTTGTTCTACTCCACTCTATGAGTGTGAGCGCCGCTTGGGCATTGATGTCGACGGCCGACATACACTCCCCCAGATAGGTAGAGCTCTGTGTGCTCGGGTGCCGGAGTCGGTACCCAGCTTACGAGAGGGGCGTCTGCACTCCTCCAAGCCAGCGCGGTTACGTGTGGTTGGCGTCCCCTGCGTAGGCAGGATGATTGTGTTTGGCGTCCCCTGCGTAGGCAGGATGATTGTGTTTGGCGTCCCCTGCGTAGGCAGGATGATTGTGTTTGGCGTCCCCTGCGTAGGCAGGATGATTGTGTTTGGCGTCTCGCCCCTTTGGGCAGAGTATGTGTTATGTGTTTATAGCTTGGCACTGGGGAGTGTCCCTCGCGGCTTTACCAACCCAACCCCCTCCACGATGGTGGTTACGGGCTCTCGGCTGCGGCTACGAAGATCGTTAACAAAAAGTTAATGTCCATGGTATAGTACAGGCATAAAGTAAACGAGTATAATACTGAGCCAGAGAAATAATTATGTCGCTGCATGTGTGATTAATTCAAATTTTGCGTCACATGTGTGTACAAGAAGCTAAGAACAGTTGCGCATGCGCTGATCTAGCTTTACATGACATGTCGACATTATGCATTGCATGGCGGCCACAGATTGCAGAGCTGAGGTTGAAAGTAGCTTATGGTGCTCAGTGTAGCACACAGGAATAACTATGATTATACAACTTATTGTGGATTTTCTTATAGAGAAAAATAGTATTGTGTAGAAATTGATTGGTTGCTAATCATTTACATAAACAGTAGACAATGTTTCCAACATGCAGTTGCATGATAATAGCCCTTTTAAAAGTTGATACATAAGCAACTAAACGAACATCAGATGGCAAATCATTCCATGTCATAGGAAATCATAAGAACAAGTGCAAGGTACTTAACCATCACCAAGTCATGTCTTTTTAGTCTTGAGTCCATTGGACGAGAGTAAACTGATGAAGTTGGACAGTGAAAATTAATATCCATTCTGAATCTGATAAAAGAATGAAAGCTTGAGAAGCCTGTGGCTTTTATTCGAAGTTGGCAAGTTAAAATCTGATTAACAAGTTATCATAGGTATCCAACTAATTCCTTGCACTAATTGTTAGTGCGATTTTCTGAACACTCTCCAAGACTGCTTTTAAAATTGCTGATGAAGATCCCACACTGGTAATGCATATTCCAACAAAGGCCTCACTAGTCACTACAGTTGTAAACAATTTTAAGAAGATTTTTGTAGAATCGTATTGTAAATTTTTGTGTACAGCATGCCCACTGTTTCAACAGCAGTCTTGATAATTTCGTGCAGGTAATAAGATCCAACTTGATGGCTGCAACTTAAACCAGCGTCACAAACATCGATATAAAACAGGATGAGAAGAGCAGCTCACGAGCTCCATAAGACATACAGTGTTGTTGACGAGAGACAGCAAGAGTAAATAATAGGAGAGTATCCAACTCCAATATACCCGTCAAGGACACTCTTGGGAAAGTAACGTGACCAGCACGCGAGCAGATGACGTTTATCGGTATTAATTGTTCATCGCGTAACGTCATGACTTAGTATGAGCGCGGCGCGCCCACGATCACGATTGCAACAGCACTTGAAAGTCAAGGCTAGCATTTTCAAGTCGGATGCGTGATATAGAGCCTGCAGGTGGATGCCAGTACCACAGTTTGAAGTCCACAAGAAGATGGCTATCCTATTTGGTCACGGTGCGTCCCACACGAAATTTAAGCCGCTGTGTTTCCCCAGCAGTGTTTAAGGCAGAAATAAAACTATCTGGTGAACGAGTGGCTGCTAGCTTTGCCTGTGGAGCGGAGTCGCTTGCTGTTTACGAGCTGTTTACAAATGTATAGCTTCAAGGTGTAGGCGGGGCGCGACAACAAGCTACGAAGGCAAGATTTGCACTGCCACATGTACGTCAGATTACGTCAATTTGCTCGCGTGCTGGTCACGTTACTTTCCCGAGAGTGTCCCTGACGGGTATATTGGAGTTGGATACTCTCTCTTTTATTATTTACTCTTGGAGACAGTGAGACGCCATTTTGTCAGACGAGCATGTGATGCGCATGCGCGCACGCACCTGAGATCGATCGACTGGACTGGTACTCGAACTCGTCATTGTGTATTTGATTGTATGTGCATTGATAGATCCAGTATTATTTTATGCGCATGCGTGTTATTAGTTGAAACTTCTTTGATTCATGGCCTGGCGGAGCTTGTGCGCACACCTGTGGGAAAGTACTGGGGTATAAAAGCAGTGGTAAGTGTGAAAACATCCAGATTTGCGCCAGAGGTAGCTTTTGATTTGACTGCGATTCCGTTTGTTGTGCAACTTTCAGTAGTAACTTCGTTTACCCGCAGCATCGCTGACTCGGAACTAGTGAAAATGGCGAAGAGAAAGCTGGAATTCGCAGATTATGAAGAAATCGACGTAATCGAGGAAGAGATCGGAAATGCGACCATCCACGGCGTAGTCACCCATGTTTCACCAGTGAAAGTGTCGAAGAAAGGGCACAACTATTTCCACGGCGAAGTAAGCGACGGTCGAAGCGCCCTTCGATTCATTGGATTTGTGCCTCGACAACAACAGCAACTAAAAGCGTTTCAGCAAACAAGGAGGTCTGTTCAACTGAATAATATACAAGTCAAACCATCCCAAAGAGATACTGGAAAAAAAGAAATACTGGTGAAAGGAAGTACAAAGATTTGCGCTTCAAGGCAAGAGTTCGGTACCAGTGCGATGGACTTCAGATACACTTCAGATAAAAGGTTGTTGAAACACTTGAAACACTTCAGATAAAAGGTTGTTATTCACCAATGCAAGATACCAAAAAATATATATTTACTTAAAATGAAGACCTAATAGTTACCGCTTCTGCTTGCATGGGTATGAATACATCATGAGTATGTGAAATAGTTTTTTTATTTTATTTTAATATGAGACTAATGGTAGAGATAATTGAGTTACTACACATACGCTATGACTGTGGAGACACACAACGTTTCAATGTGATCTGAGTGCTCATGTACTCACATACCATTGCTGTGGTTTTGTAGCAGAAAATCAATAAAATGAAGGTTATTTAGGAATGTACGGTACACTTTGCTGGATTTTTACTGGAAAGGTAAAAATGAGAGAGCAAGCCGGAGCGAACTGAAAACCTTTGGTACTTACAATTTATTTTTCTCAGATTTAGACTGAAACTTCAAAACAACCAGTT
The DNA here is from genome assembly GCA_964017065.1 of Haliclona indistincta. Lineage (NCBI taxonomy): Eukaryota > Metazoa > Porifera > Demospongiae > Haplosclerida > Chalinidae > Haliclona > Haliclona indistincta. The sequence goes on from OZ024786.1 coordinate 5,571,811, forward strand.
TTTTCAACAAGCTTCAACATCTGAATAGGAATAAAATTCTTGTTGAAGAGGGGCTAAAGTGTACACAATCGTATATTGAACGTAACACTACATTCGAAGTACAAAAAGCTATTGCAATTCAGACAGTTGCTGGGTGCATGATGAGCGGGCAGAGAATAGGAAAGGCTTTCTCTGAAGGCTTCCACGGGCACAACGCAGGGCGTGAATTTTAAAAACATTTTGTCACACAGCTCCCTTCGGCACACTTCGTCGTCACACAAGAGACAAGAAAGAAGAAGAAACAGATGCCTAAAAAGAACCAGAAAAGACAACTTTGTACCAACTGTGGCGAGCGAGTTGTGTCGAGAGTCATGCACTTGCACAAACGAAAGTGCTTCAAAGATAAAGATGGACCGACTGACACCAGTGTTGATATTTCAGAAGTGTCGAGTATTCATGGTACTCTACTCTTTACTCAAAACCTGAGCTCACCGAGCTCATCGTCATCACCACATCTCTCCCCCACCATCACATCTCTCCACTGAAGCTCTGGGCAGAATCGCCTTTAAAAGGCAATGTACGAGCTCAAACACACCGAGCAAAAAATGTGGCACTTGTGTACAACCTCTAGACGATCAGCCAATCATTCAGCTTGATGAAGCATTTGCCAATTTGAGACAGCAGATGGCAGCAAGGGAAGTGCGATAAAAATTTCCTACTACACATGTAGAGGAAAGGTAAATACATTATAATCACTGTGAAAATTATTCATTATAAACTCAATTTACAGCCAATCACTCTTAAGCAAGTTTAAACAGTAGATGCTACGAGAAAAACTCTGAAAAGGCGTTTGCAGCAAGTTCAAAAGAGTCGTAGGCTGTGCCTCTAGGAATTCCAGCAGAGCAGGCACTTGCCATAAAAAGCACACTAGCCATACCATGGACTAACTGTAAAATAATTAACATCGACATGTATCATCTGAGCTTGTCACTGGCGTGGCTAACCACACCAATTCAAGCAACATCTACAGCTTGGGCAGGATAATCAAGCACAATAACCCTAACTACACCGAGTTGTTGTCTGTGGAAACAGGGAAAAAATTCCCAAGAGAACGAGCTAGTAAAGAAGTTATTGGAAACAACGCGCATTCAGAGGAGAAATTCTATAAAGCTATCCAACAACCATGCGACTGTGATACTTAACAAGTTTGGTATTCTGATCACGATACTATTGTTACTGCCACTGATAACTATTCCGCTGATTCCAAGCTGGGAGAGGGAGGATATGGCGAAGTATACAGAGCAGCACTGAACGAAAGTGCTATCGCTGTAAACGGTTATCATTAGTTAGCTCTATCTCAGTAGTATTGAGTCAATAAGCATCTCCCTTTTCCAACACTGAAAAAAAACGTAGTGTGGCAGAAACAATCAGCAACTCAGAGGATTTTGAAATTCATCGTTATTGTCGTACAAGATACGATGGAGAAAAAATGGTATGCTGCGACACATGTGACATTTGGCACCATCGTGGATGTATTAATGGGTATGATACAGAAAGTGAAGAACCATGGTACTGTACTAAATATAAATAAAATTAATTTTCATCGTAATGTAACAATAATTAATAGCTAGACACTGAGTCAAGGGTCATACTAGTCCAGCGAGTTATGGGCTTCTACCGACGCGAGCGAACCAGTGACGATGGGGGTGGAGCGCGTCGAATGAGTGTCTAGCATGAGTGGAGAGTGTAGCGAATGAGTGTCTAGCACATGATAGATATCACGCAGTGGAGAGCTCGCATAGGAGCATGGAATGTTGCGAGAGGCTGTAGTTTCAACAACATCTGTACACTAGTAGCAAGCGTACAAATTCAGAGTCAAGGACCACCACCAACATCTACTATCGTGATGTCACTAGCTGTCATCATCTTTAATATCACCTTAGTTGCTGGTGACAAATGAACCCCGGACCTAACTGTGCAATTTGCGGTGCTGCATTTGGCAAGGAATACCGACTGTTTTATCGCCAAGTTTCCTCCGCCGCCTGCCTTGACTAGACGGTGGGCACTCATCAGCCGTTCCAGCGATTGCAGTCTACCCAACTATACCAAGATCTGGAAGCAGTTGTTGGCCGGGGAGAATTAGCTGTCACTTCAAGCTGTGTCTGCGCTTGTTGTAGAGGAGACATTCTGACCACAAAGAGCAGACTACAAAAACAGAAACGTAATCGTACATCCAGAGACTTCCTACAACAAATAGTCGATCACCCAATCAATTCCCACTTACAAACTAAAAACCGTCACATGAACCGCATGATGTGGTATTGTGGCCATCAAAGCGATGGCGCACTAGTACGTCCTCTCATTCTGTGAAATCTTTATCTCATGTGAATACAAACACACATTGCTCTTGCCCATAGTATAATATCTGCACACACTTTCTTCAAAATTCATCTAGAATAGAATAATCTAGGTTGAGACAGTTTGAAGATTGGTACTCAAAGCAAGAGAGGAAAAGGAGTGAGAAGATATGTTGAGCCATCTAGAGCAGTTCTTGAGAATTGGGCAGCAATTCTTCGAATTTTATCCGAGTTGTTCGCATATTTGGCTATAATGGCATCATGACATCATGCAGTGGCCTCACAATTGCAATCTGATCATTGAAGTACTCCGCCAGGTTCTCTATTCAATCAAAGAAAAATTCCGTACCTGCAGCTAGACAACTTAGCAAAGAAAATAAAAATCGATACTTTCTGCTGTACTTGTACAAAAGGATGCTTTTAAGAAGGTATTAGCCACAGAATACATCAAACCATGAATAATCATGATGAACTAATATTTTAGATTCTGGAACTCATACCATCAAAGGTGGCATAACTTATTAGTTAACAAACAATGCATGCTAATGACTATGCATGTAAACAGTCTGTATTAAACTATACACGTACAAGTACCTGAACTCAAATTTCTGCCAGTTGGGCACACACACATGAGGACGTAGACCAGTTTTTCTCAAAGGTGTCACAGAGTCTCAGGAAAAGGAGCCGTGAGTTTTGCAGGTACGAAGAAACATCATTCAAATCTAAAGAAACACACACTAACGTGCACATTTACCATTCACACGCAAGAAAGCAACAAAACACACACACCCAAACGTCTCTTACTACCACAGGTGGCGAAGCCAGAGCGCCTGTGTACCAGGCATGTGCCAGAACAAGGTACACAACACAACATTTGTCATTGGGAAATATTCCACTGTGGCACAAAATTCCAGAGACAAAAATAATCTTCTTTAGAACAACATTTACTTATACACTTTACTATGTAGATAGACCAGAAGAAACGTCTCTAGAGGATATTCATGGACACTCCTCGCCTCACTGCTACAAGTTCATGAAAACATTCTGTACTAAAAATGTCTTATGCAGTAAAGATCCATGGTACAAGCCAAGGTAATAGAATGTTACTATACACTTATTGTAAAGACTATCCCCACTGGAGTACCTACCACGTTGTGCTCCAATGACGAAAACATAGACATGGCTACACTCCAGCAAGGTTCTTCACTTGGATATCTTAAACTGCTGTTGAAGAGCAGGATTCTTTCTTTCATGTTTGATCTTCTTAATAAAGCAACAGAATCAGGAGATTGCTATGCTTATGATTTTTGTATCTTCCAGGAGAACACCGCAGATGGTAACAGTCTAAGGAGGCATAGACCAGGATGGCGGTCACAGAAATTGAACGAATTCCTGGAGGAGTTGGACCAAAGGTCATATCAAGCATCGAAACATCCCAGAAAGGTGCGGATACTGGGCAGCCTATTCGTGGACCAGCGCCCATAATGACACCAGAATGGATGACGGCTGATAGAGATAGTGTATAACTCTAAACACTGAGTGACAAACGTTTTTTTTGGTTGATCTTGCAAAAAAGTAACATTAAACCTATAGAAATTGTAATAGTTACACAATGCACAGTGGATAATTGTTGTATTCTGTTGTGACATCACATACATTAGCATAATAGGCAATAACAGTGAACCGCATACCTATACAGTCGCGCTGCAAGCGTTATGAACACCAATAATTTGTTTGCAGCTGAAGTAGGCGTGGTTGTTCTAATGGCAGTGTGTACGTGTTTTCTACATGCTGTAACTTACGGAGTGCTAGCAAGATTCGGCCGACCTTTGCGCTTTTGCAAGCGACCTCCTTGCTGTAAGATGATTGAAGAAACTTCTTAGGCTATAGAAATGAAATTGTGTTTTGTATTCCCAGGTCTACTAACGCCTGAAGTCGCGAGGTGGACAGTTTGTATGTACACTTGCTTTTATACTTTTTGCTGTAGTTGAAGAGTGGTAAGCGGGACAGTAAAAATAACGTTAAAAAACTATTTGTCTATGCTATTAGATACTACGTAAATAAGATAGTGCAAAAATACGTTTGGAAACAGAATAAATTGAAATGTAAATAAAGTCAAATGTAATCGAAGGAGAGTAGTAGTACTGTTTGCTAGTGGTGTAGTGCCTTCTAAATGTTTGTCTACAAACTTCTTCTCTTTCCCTCCCCAGCCCTAAAGTACGTGGTGTACGTACCTTGTTTGCCACCACAAAGAAGACATACTTCACCACTGCTGGTTGACTGACATGCACTACTCTGTGCTCTTTGGCTTATGAATGCACCTATAATGTCAAAACTAATAATCATTATGAAGTACATAGCATGCTTGACAGTACTACTTGTAGTAAAAATGGCCTCCTATGGAATGACGTTTTTGTAGTTAATATTCTTGACATACACTTGCTGGGACACCTATTCTGTCTGCATATTACAATTCATCTGTATGTAAGCTACTTATCAAGTACGGTTTGAGTGCATAGCACTGTGTAAACGTGATTGTGCTCAACTAGATTGTGGCTTACCGTTTACAGAAGACAGAGCTTCCGAGTATTACGTAACAGCGCATGCTGTATACGGTAAGATATAGTTCTATTAATGGTTACTTAAATTTCAATTCTGTGTAGCGCTGTATAAGAGAACAGTTGCTCAAAAGGTCTGAAGCCTAGTGATAAGGCCTGTGTGCGTGGGCGAGGGCTTGCTGCAAATAAATCTATGTAACCGGGCAATTTTACGCGCTCTTGCGACGCGACTGTATAGGTACATGTCGATGAAGGTAGTAGCCTATTTAGGACAATGACCACAAACCACACCAGCACACCCATATAACCATAGCTACAAGTAGCACATGTATGCATGATGACAAGCAACGTGAGAGAATGAAAGTGCGGGATTTGCAGAAAGTGTGGACAATCTTTGTCTCATTCGGCTTATAGTCGACATCTGAGTGATGCAGTGTGTCCAGGAAGTGCTTGTTACAGCGAGAAGATCATCGAGACTGAGACTTGTGAAAATGGAGAAAGTAGTGCAGACCATCAAGTACAAGAGCTAGACGACACCTTTGCTTCTCAACCTGAGTCAGTTAGCAGTGAAGACAGCTCTGAGGATGGAGAGAGCAGGGAAGATAATAATGATAGCGATGAGGATGATGTACCTATATTAATTGGTGACAACATTTCCCAACTCCATCTTTCAAACAACAGCAAGCTTGTACTGTACATATGATTTACCAGTGACTAGGAAAGTCTGGTGGGTTTAGCTTATTCTCAGCAGTGCTTGGATGTTCAAAATGCAAGAAAAAGTTTCCAGGTTCAGTTTTTGGGGTAAAAGTGATTACTCTGGCTATGAAAGAGACACGTGGCAAATCAGAGAGCAAAGAGAACACATAGAGCAAGTAAAAATAGTAGAGGAAGCAACGACAGTCACAGATAAACGTAAAATGGTAAAAATATGGGGTTCGATACTCGGAACTTTTAAGGCTACCATACATTGACATAGTCCAGCATCATGTAATAGACCCGATGCATAACGTATTGCTAGGAACTGCTAAGCATCAAATGACGGTATGGAAGGATTTGAGGAGCAAAATTCAGATGGAGATTACGAGGAGCAAGATTCAGACGGAGATGACGAGGAGCAAGATTCAGACGGAGATGACGAGGAGCAAGATTCAGACGGAGATGACGAGGAGCAAGATTCAGACGGAGATGACGAGGAGCAAGATTCAGACGGATATGACGAGAAGGATGATTCAAACGGAGATGACGATGTGCATTGCTTATTCTGGAAGAGACTAACTAACGCATACTGACTACAATAATAATATTAGTACACAATACCAAGTGGTCAGAAGCAGCTGCCATCAAAGACAAGTCAGCCGACTGTGTAGTAAAGTTCTGTTTGACGTCATATGCAGGCACGGCAGCCCTGCTATCATCCAATCTAATCAGGGAAGAGAATTTCTAAATTTAGTAAAGCAAAACCTGTTCCAATTCACTGATGTAAAGCACAAGATGTCTGCCGCATACCATCCCGGTCTCGATAAGAGGATATGTTTAAAAGTACAGAAAAGCAGATTTAAAAAGTGGTAGCAATCTTTCTTCCTGCATAGTTCAATAAGAGCATGCTGAGGATTGTGAAATGCTGGAAACCAGTGCAGCTCCTCACAAGGTCAGTTAGAGCATTACATATGATCAGTGCATTGTTTCTGTGTTGAATACAGACATCAGTTGATACAGGAGTGAATTTTAGGTAAGTGTTGATGGACATAAAATGCTTTGACATCTGTTCAGGTAATCTCTATCCCTGGCATCTTGCATGACATTCTTGAAGGTCAGTTGCGCGATTCTACAATAGGTGCATAACTGTTTTTAATTTGCTACATCCTGACTCAGTAGCGGAGCCATGTCCAGTACTGTCCTAGGATATATTTCTAAACATAGATATCTTTAGGTTTGTCACTAGTTGTGGCAGGGGGTAGGGGTGGTGAGGAAGGAAGGAATTTAGAGGGAGAAGTAAATTGCTGATGTCAAAATTGCTGATGCAGATGTCAAAGCTGTGGAATGAAGTAAATTGGCTGAGAGGTCTGGTGAAAAGAGAAAACGACATAATTAGAGAAGAGAGAATACGAATGGAAGCTAGGGAGAGGGAAGAGGCGAAAGTAATGAAGCGGGAGGAATCAGATGCGAGAGAAAGACAAATAGCAATCAGAGAAGAGCAAGTTAAAAAAGAGATGCAGAGAGTGGAAATAGAGAAACAGGTATTAGAATCTTTCTTTCTTCCTGCAGAAAGTCAGAAACAGAAGTAGAAGAGAGAAAGAAAAAATAGAAAGACAGAAGGTAGAAATACAGAAAGAGAAGATAGAAGGTTCACACCAATGGATGCATGCCCCTTGACAGCTCTATATCTCAGAGTGCTCAATTGCATCATATGGTATGGTAGCATCATAGGCAGTTGACTGCTATAACACACTAAGTGCTACAGCTACAACCCATTTTTAACAGTGATACAACAATATTTATTTTAAAAGTTCTCATTATTCATATTATAAACCAATCCCTGCTGATAATAACTCTGCGCACTATTTTAAATGATGACTTACTCGAAGTTCGGAGATGTCATTTTTGAAAATCGATGAAGGTAGATGCTGACTAATTCTGACTGATGCTGATAGAGCTATTGAGGTGTCTAGAGGAGAGAGACAATTTCTTCAACCAGGACCATGCGCTTTGAATTTTCAGTACTGTGTGTTCAGTCTACTAGACATCAACAACATCACTATCCCTACTACCATCACGGGACTAAGACTGATACCACAAAACATGCCAGTAAAGCTAATAAATATTTCAAGGAATGTAAAAGACTTGCCAAATTATATACCGATCGCTGAGTGTGGCTCCACCATCAGTAAAGCTATTTACAACATCCAATCTCTGTGTGACAGCCCAGACTCTTTTGCAACTTACCCCAAAACTATGAATCAAAAGTAAGAAAGCGTGAATGCATTCTATTCAAGCATGAATGTACATGGATAATAATGTGCAGGGATTACACAACTTTATTCTTTGACCATAAGACAAAGAGGATAATACCATATGGTTCAATACTATCATCAAGAGTTTTGGTAGATATCCAAGGGCTCAGCAGGAGTGTTGGTTTTGCCAGGCAAAATCAGAGATATGTGTTAATTTGGGAGCATTTATTACTCTCTCCATTCAGGATGGAAAGTAATCAATCATGTATAAGTGCTATTAACTATAATGTAGCTGTTATTAATTTATTATAACCCTTTGACTTTCTTTGAACGTGATTCAAATGCTGTTGAGACATTGAAGGAGGTATAAACTATAATAAACTATAATCAATCATTCTGTACACATGTTTAATTGTCATCAAACCATCACAGATTTGTCTCATCATGGGACTTCGTGCTGTAATAACCAGTTTATGGTAGCCAATGGTATCGACTACTGGATAACAACACCTTACCACCTCAAGCAAATGCTCTTGACGAATGCTACAACACTCTAGCAAGTTATTTTTCCCACAATTTATAACAGAGAATGTTTATTCAATTTGTCCACAGTTGGTTCTCTCTGACAGTCATTCCACAACGGCTTGCACTACCTCTAGCTAAAATTATTTAACTATTACGTATTTACATACCGAAAGTCAACTTTTGTGGCTGTGGACGGGTAGAACGGTTGATTTAAATTTTAATTGGTATATGAAGAGGTTATGGGTACATTAAAACCTGCTTTCTTTCGGAATGGAGATGACAACCCGAATCACTACTAACTAGTAGCTGGATCATCAGGTGTGCCATTCGAACAAAAATGGACGCTGGAAGCATTCCTTAAGGATACAGTGCCTCGCCAAGCAAGATACGCTTGTATGTAGTGTACAAGCCTCAGGTATACTAATAGTACACTGTTCTTCAAGCCAACTGTTGTTCAAGCCAATTCATTCCCTTATAATTATAATCATTGATTCATGTATTGCCCACCCTTAGTTGACCATGTGATAATTTTGAATAAAAATGGCTACTGCTACATAACTAGATCCTCGCTAATCCGTGCTAACAAAGCGTAAACATTTTGGTCCTTCGAGCCCGATAACACTAAAGAAGACATCTTTCGTGTTACTGACTGTTCTAGGCTTCCAGGCTTTGGGAGCATTTATTACTCTCTCCATTCCGGAAGGAAAGTAAAGAATCTTGTACGAGTGGCATTGAGGCACTCAATATAGTTTGCCTACCAGGTGAATGTGTTTCCTGTATAAACAGTGGCACTACAGATTCCAAATAAACGATTTAACTTTTACACCCATCATTTTGCCCTGGGAGCTACTGAACCAGTCGTACCTTCACTGGCAATGCACGGTTGCCCACTCTGCAGTTATTTCCAACGTTTAAACACAGGCTCATTCTGCACCTAGAGTTAGATTCGCACTTGCCCCTATGTTAAAAATGACGATATTCGCACTCGCCCTAATGATAAATGGTACTTTTTCCAGAGTTCTTGAGGTTTTAACCACTACTCAAGGACAATTTAACCGGCACTTACTTCACGAATATCACAATCCATTCCTGCACAGAATAATTATCAAGAGGAGAAAGTATAGTACTCTATGAGCAAAACCCTAACACGATTTTTTTTGATAACATTTATATTGTTTTGCAGAAGTGTTATTATGCGTGAATATTTTTCGCCCTGTAAAGGCCTTGAGTCAGACTGGAAGACCAAAGAGTCTTAAAATGGTATGCACATGTATTTCACTTACTGCTAGCTGTACTAAGCAAAATACTATTGCTTTTCATACTGAGGTGCAGTCTGCCATGTAGATCTGGCCCACACTACCACTGTCCAGAATGCAGTAATGGTATCTAAATAAAGCATGACTTTCCAAAACATGCAGCCTGTCACTCTAGTGATGCTGATGATGGTGTTGAGCTACCAGCCAAAAAATCAAGATGAGTATTGCTGGAAAGGAGGTGAAAAGGCGTATGCAGCATTTGTGGCGCAAGAATCTAGCCACTAATCAAAATAGGCACAAACGAGTACATCACATTCATCACAATTCATCAATTCAGCATCAGGTTTATGTCTATTTAAGATAGTGAAAAAATAGTGTTATTGAATTAGAAATATTTTAGGGCAATTATGGAATGTAGAGTCCAATCTCAGCATACGCCTTTGTCACCACTGGAAACAACTCGAACGGCTAAAAGATACGGCAATTGGCAACTCAATTAATCATTACTCAGATGATGAGGTATACATATGGAAAAACTCATTCCTTTTGCCACATGTATGTACACAGCTGGACAGTCTTGTCAAGCAACTAGTAGATTTGGTGACTAGCTGCAGTGTTAATGCTGATGAAAGACTGAAGTTCCGGCTTGTACATGTAATGTATTACTGTTATGCATGACAGCCATTCTGGTCTAATTTTAATTTAACACCAAACACTAAAAAAATGCGACAATGCACCAGTCCTGTTGTCATGAATGATTTTACTTATGTCCTACAGAAACATCTACAAGATTCTACGAATCTGTATGAGTGCAACTTACCCCGAAATTATGAATCAAAAGCAAGAAAGCGTGAATGCCAAGCATGAATGCACATGGATAATAATGAGCAGGGATTACACAACTTTATTCCTTTACCATAGGACTTAGAGGATTTGTTACAACCATATGGTTTAATACTATCATCAAGAGTTTTGGTAGATATTCAAGGGCTCAGCAGGAGCGTTGGTTTTGCCAGGTATAAATCAGAGACATGTGTTAATTTGGGAGCATTTATTACTCTCTCCATTCAGGATGGAAAGTAATAAATGCTATTATTATATTAGTGAATTAATGGGACTAACCTACCAGGTGATTGTGCTTCCTGTATAAACAGTGGCACTACAGATTTCAAAATTGTACAATTATCAAACTTAAATGAAGTATGGTTTCCAAGAATTACAAGACGTTTCCAAGAACTTTACACCCATTATTTTGTCCTATAGGAGCTAGTGAACCATTAATTGTCAAACTGGCGGAAAAGAAAGTGGCAATCCAGAATTATCCAGGTATCTTACAATAACTATGGTGGCATAGTCTAGCTGCACCCATAGCAACAGAACCACCAAGAATACAAATAGAGCACAATGTATGCATTCCTAGTCCTGTACATTAATTAATTATTGCATACCACTTGCCTACGCTACAGTAGAATAATTTTTATAGATCATGATGGATTATGATCAGGCAACAAGTAACAATCATCATCTCTGTGGTATTTGTGTTGTATTATTATGTACTATAATGTGTCTTAGTATTACCTTAATGTTGTAACTGTTAATGTTATGTTATGTGTAAACCACATCTGTAGACTGTAAATACTTTATCTATATTACTTGTAAATACACTTAGAATGTGTTCTAGAATAGTCTCTGGTTCTTGCTATAAATAGGCGTATGATTGTAACATAAAGAAACTTTTTAGTAGTCTCAATATCTCTGTCACGATTGAATACGCTAGTCTTGGGCACGATATCACATATTGGCGACGAGCTAAGAACTCACAGCAATGGCTACCAAGTTTGGACATTTGCAAGAGTATCACCCAGAAACAGAAGCAATCAAGACTTATCTAGAGAGAGTCTCCCTGTATTTCACAGCCAATTCTATTGAAGAGGACAAGCAAGCTGCTGTACTACTGAGCTCAATTGGTCCTTCTACATATGCATTGCTCAGTGACCTCCTAGCACCTGACACCCCAGGTAGCAAGACCTACAAAGAGATCACTGACAAACTCACAGAGCACTTCAAGCCGCAAAAGTCTACTATTGCAGAGAGGTTCCACTTTCACAAACGGGAACAAGCAGCAGGCGAGACAGTGGCAGAGTTTGATGCAGCTTTGAGAAAGTTGGCAATCAACTGTACCTTTGGTGATACACTCCAGGACACACTACGCGATCGATTTGTCTGTGGACTTCGACACGAATCAATCCAGAGAAGACTACTGTCAGAGTCGAGTCTGACTTATGCCAAAGCAATTGAAACTGCAAGAGCTATGGAAGCTGCTGACAAGGAAGCCAGAGCATTCAGGAAAACAGATTCGGCAATACAGAAACTCAGTAAAAGCCGTGGCCAGCAGAAGCAGCCTTGTTATCGATGTGGACGAACGAACCACACTGCAAATGAGTGCAGATTCAAGGACGCCCAGTGCCGCTCATGCGGAAAAACAGGTCACATTGCACCTGTGTGTCGCAGTTCAAATTCCGTGAACAAGACCCCGAGCAAGAAACTCAAGCACAAGCCGAAGACACACCACGTACACAAGGAACCGATAGAGAGCAGTGAAGACGAGTTCAAGCTGAACAAAATCGACAAGCACTCACAAGACCCTATAGTGGTACAAATGCAAGTCAATGGCAACAATCTCAACATGGAGGTAGACACGGGAGCAGCCTTGTCAATCATATCTGAAACAACAAGACGTGCTGTTTTCCCCAACGACACCTTACACCCATCTAGTATTCGCCTCAAAACCTACACCGATGAACGAATGGAAGTAACAGGTACAATAAACGCTCGAGTCACATATGGAGACCAAAAGCAGAAGCTGGTACTAGTGGTAGTAGCTGGAGACGGTCCTAGTCTACTTGGACGAAACTGGTTGAAGTACATACGCCTAGACTGGAATCGAATTTTTGCAGTGCGCACGGCCATGACGGAAACAGTGGACAACCTTCTCACACAGCACAAAGATCTTTTCTCTGATGAACTGGGATCGGTTAAACCATTCACAGCATCACTCAAGTTACAGCCCAATGCTACACCACGCTTTTTCAAGCCCAGACCTGTACCATATGCTATCAAGGATGCAGTCAGTCAGGAGATCAGCCGCTTAGAAGAGCAAGGCATCATATCACCAGTATCTCACAGCCAGTGGGCTGCTCCAATCGTCGTCGTGCCAAAGAAAGATGGTCGATTAAGACTTTGTGGAGATTACAAGGTGACAGTGAATCAGGCCCTTGACGTTGAAGAGTATCCTCTACCTACTCCTGAAGATCTGTTCTCTACCCTGACAGGAGGGAAACTGTTCTCCAAACTAGACTTGTCTCAAGCATACCTCCAAGTTCCTGTAGATGAAGCATCCAAGCCATACCACACCGTGAACACTCACCGAGGGCTTTACGTCTACAACCGACTTCCTTTTGGAGTGGCGTCAGCACCAGCAATGTTCCAACGAATAATGGATACAGTCCTACAAGGAGTCGAGGGAGTAACCTGTTACATCGATGACATCCTGGTTAGCAGTCCTGACGAAGAGAGCCATCTCCAGAGACTGAAAGAAGTATTCAACCGACTTGAGAACCATGGTTTTAGACTAAAACGAAGCAAATGTGAGTTCCTAATGTCAAGTATTGAGTATTTGGGTCATTGTGTTAATGAGAATGGCATTCAACCACTCGCATCTAAAGTAGAAGCCATTGTTAGCGCCCCTGCCCTTGAAAATGTTCAACAGCTTCGATCATTCTTGGGTCTGGTAAATTACTACGGGAAATTTATACCCAACCTAGCCTCAAAATTGCATCCCCTAAATGCATTATTGTCAGCTCGCAAGAAATGGAAATGGTCAGATGAATGTATGAGAGCGTTCAAAGATATCAAAGAACAGATTGTATCAGCAGGTGTGCTTACACACTACAATCCTCAGTTCCCTATCACACTAGCAGCAGATGCTTCCGCTTACGGAGTAGGAGCCGTGATATCCCATGTACTACCAGATGGTACTGAACACCCCATAGCTTTTGCCTCCCGTACTCTGACAACCAGCGAGCGTAACTACGCCCAAATTGAAAAAGAGGCACTGTCCTTAATATTTGCTGTTAAGAAATTCCACAGGTTTCTGTATGGTCGCAAGTTTCTCCTTATAACAGACCACAAACCACTCTTGACAATACTGGGACCGAAGAAGGGAATTCCCTCGTTGGCAGCAGCTCGATTACAGAGATGGGCAATGTTACTTTCAGCATACAAGTACGACATCAAGTACAAGTCCACTGAGAATCATGGAAATGCTGATGGACTCTCAAGACTACCACTGCCATCAACCGATTCTCCTCCAGATAGTGCTACTCAAACCATAGCAGCATTCAACATTGGACAGGTTCAAGCCCTTCCAGTCACTTTTCAAGATATCCAACAAGCTACCAGACGAGATACCACCCTGAGCAAGGTCTACCAGTATGTGCAACAAGGTTGGCCAAAAGAGATGAATGAACACCTACAACCATTCAAGGACAAACAGGCTGAGCTAAGCACTGAACACGGATGCTTACTGTGGGGAATCAGAGTAGTTGTACCACAGAGTCTGCAAGCTAAAGTCCTCGAGTCACTTCATGCTAATCACACTGGAATCACGCGAATGAAAGCACTAGCACGCAGTCATTTCTGGTGGAGAGGACTAGACAAAGACATCGAAACACTTGGGAAGTCTTGCCACTCTTGTCAGTCAAACCAGTCTCAACCAGCTGTAGCACCACTTCATCCTTGGTTATGGCCTGATGCTCCATGGAGGCGCATTCACATAGACTTTGCAGGACCGTTCCTTGGACACATGTTTTTGTAGTCGTTGATGCTCACTCCAAGTGGCCAGAGGTGGAGATCATGAAAACTACAACATCTGAGAAGACCATTCAAGTGCTGAGAAACATGTTTGCACGTCACGGACTCCCTGAACAACTAGTTTCTGACAATGGACCGCAATTCACATCATCCGAATTCAAGCAGTTTATGCACAAGAATCGTGTTAAACACATCTTGTCAGCACCCTATCACCCAGCCAGTAATGGTCTAGCCGAAAGATTTGTCCAAACCCTGAAACACTCGCTAAAGGCAAGCCGTCATAATGACGAGAGATCAATTCGACATCCACTAGCTGAGTTCCTTTTCGAATATAGGGCAACTCCTCATGCTACCACTGGTGTTTCACTAGTCTAGCCGCTAGCCCTCTTTTCGCTAATAATTAATGGGCGGGGTCACGGCAAGGCGAAAAGAGGGTCTAGCAAAACTCGCACGAAATCGAGTTTCTTTGATGTTGAGAAGGAGTGTTCACGACCACTTACCTCAAGTGGCGGGTGGGGCTCGCGGATTTTGCACTAGCCACAGTACAGCCTGCACGCGCTGAGTCTGCTGCTGTCAAAGTGTAATGGCGTGTGGAATATGCAAAGAAGAATTAGTTGATCCTAGCAGAGCATACCGTTTGTCAGACGACCGCCTTGGACAGCGCACACATTTAGGAGACGTTGTTAATAGTCTGTTGGAGGAAGATCTCTGTACCAACAGCGTGTGTCACCACTGTAGAAGCACACTGTCTTCTTCGTCTCAACAGCCTAAAACAGCAGTTTGACGAGCTTAAAAGACAGCTGTTAACAAAGTTGAGTCACCGTGGTTCTCAGAGCCTTGTTCACAGTCATTCTCAGCCGGGTATGGTAACTCCAACAACCTCCGTGCGTCTTCGATCGCCATCAGCAGTCTCTACTGGAATATCCCCACTAGGCACAGTTACCAAAACGTTCTTGCCACTGAGCAGGTCATGAATAGCTTCCAACTGTACAGGCTTTACCGAGGCGTATCCGAACAGCGTCAGACTACTAGTAAGCGAGTCATTCACGATTGAATCTTTCCTTTCAATAGCAGCGGCTAACTGTTGACACACCGACATGGCAATGAAAACCACGTGTACACGCCTTCTCCTTAACATTTTGGGGCTACTATATACACGAAAAATCTGATTGGTCAGTTGAAACTCATTGACTTGCGAGTTTTGCTAGACCCTCTTTTCGCCTTGCCGTGACCCCGCCCATTAATTATTAGCGAAAAGAGGGCTAGCGGCTAGACTAGTGTTTCACCTGCAGAACTACATACAGGACACAAGCTCCGTACAAGATTCGATCTCATGTTACCGGACACAAAAGAACAAGTGATGTACAAACAAGCAAAACAAAAACAACATCGAGATGTACATTCCAAAGCCCGCTCATTCCCTGTTGGATCAACAGTTATGACCAGACATTTTGGAGGTGAAAACAAGTGGATCACTGGTATTGTTATTCAACAACTTGGTTCAGTCACATACAGCATTGAAACGGCTGACGGTCGTATTGTAAAGAGACATATAAACCAATTGAGATCGTATGTCAAACAAGACACCATGCCCGATGAGAACCCTCCAGTTCTAGACAATCGACACTATCCAGCTGATGAAAGCTCCATACAACCTAATCGAGAGAACTCCGACCCAACACCAGCTCGAAGATATCCACAACGAGAGCGTCACCCTCCATCTCGATTTATGTTCGATGACAATGACTCTTAACTGGACAGAGAGGAGATGTGGTATTTGTGTTGTATTATTATGTACTATAATGTATCTTAGTATTACCTTAATGTTGTAACTGTTAATGTTATGTTATGTGTAAACCACATCTGTAGACTGTAAATACTTTATCTATATTACTTGTAAATACACTTAGAATGTGTTCTAGAATAGTCTCTGGTTCTTGCTATAAATAGGTGTATGATTGTAACATAAAGAAACTTTTTAGTAGTCTCAATATCTCTGTCACGATTGAATACGCTAGTCTTGGGCACGATATCACAATCTCATCTTCTCCATGTGTTGTGTTGGGGCTCTCTTCATTATCAGGATGGATGTATTGAAAATATTGATGTATAGACAGGATATGCCAGAAGGATGCACCATGGGAGCAAGGCATTCAAAATGGGATGTTATTACGATATTGCCTTCATCATCATCAGAAGCTGCTAGTTGGGAAAATGCAAATATTTGTATGCAGCTCCTACAGGCATAATTGTTAAGCTCTCACAAGATAATGACAAAATAATGCTGAACAAAAGCGTTGTCTGCTTATTCCATTGACAATGTTTTTTGACACACATCAGAGATACCTTTATCCAAAATGATAATACGTACAAATTAACGCCATATGTCAGAAAAACTGTTTAGCGTGAAACTTCGATATTGTAAGATTCCTCCTTGATATTCCTTATTCAATAATGATAAGATTGCCTTGTTGAGTGTGAGCTATGTTCTCATTGATGAGTTGTATCTCGGGATTCGTGTACTGGTTTTAAATTAATTTTGTTCATGTAGGTCAAAGAGAAGACAGTTGCAGTATTATAATCATAATATCATTTATCCCAAAAACATTATATCTTGAACTTGATCAACAGCATACACTATATATTATTCAATTCTCTAAATTCCTGATGGCAAACTCCACAATAGCATAATGAGACATTCTGGTCAGTTGCTGATGCTGATTCCACTGTAGCGACATGTGAGCTAACTATACAGTTCTGAGCACAGTCAGACAGTGCACAATTAAGAATTTGGTAAGTGGAAAGTTTAATAAGATCATATACAGAGATCCAAACTCTGAAGTTTTCGTCTGAGCAAGACTTTGTTTCCTGGAAGGAGAAAGAAGAAACTTTCACACACTACGTTTTTAGTCAACTGATGGCAAGCCGACTAAAACCAAAGATGAGGAAGACTCAAAGTCATATTCTGCCACAAGTGAACATGTTCTATTTACTGTTCTACAGCCTTTTTCAGGTCGCTTGTCGCGTTGCAAGTACGAATTGATAATAATTTCACGTGACCAGCGCATGACGTGACTGGGAGGGGCTATCAATCCAGCTATCATCAAAATGTCGTTTGTACACACGGAGGGATATTCTGACGATCTACGGTGGCGGATTGTGTGGATGAAGAAAGTTCATGGTATGGCAGTAGCAGACATCGCCACGACCTTCCTAGTAAGCGAACGGACTGTGCAGCGATACATAGAAAGATTTGAGCAAACGGGAATGTGTCTCGTTTTGTCAAAAAGGACGGTCCTAACCGGTTGCTGGATGAACTTGATGAAGCAGTTCTTGTGCAGCTGATACTGGATAAGCCAGGAGTGTACCTCAATGAACTCCAGCATGCATTGGCGGCGACTAATCGGGTTGAAGCAGGCACTGCTACAATATGGCGGACGCTACTAAGGCTAGGATTTACTCATAAGAAGATAAAACATCTACCTATGCAGAGGAGTGACGAAGCTAGAGTAGAATTCATGGCTGAAATTTCTGCATATGATCCAGCAATGTTGGTATGGTTGGATGAAACAGGGTCTGACAAACGGAATGCAGTTAGAGAGTATGGGTATGCTCTCCGAGGCATGACTCCACGAGACTATACCTTTAAGTCGTGGGGTAAACGCTATACTTGCATAGCTTCAATGTCAGTTACTGGGTTAGAAGATGTCTACATAACGGAGGGAAATGTTGATGGAGAGAGCTTTGTAGAGTATGTCCGGCGTAGCTTGCTGCCCACGCTGATGCCTTTTAATGGTATAAATCCAAAATCAGTTGTCATCATGGATAACGCGTCAATCCATCATGTTGATGAAGTCATTTCTACTATAGAAGCAATTGGTGCAATAGTTAAATTCTTACCAACATACAGTCCTGACCTGAATCCAGTTGAAGAGGTTTTTTCAGAAGTGAAGCATTGGATTAAGTCAAATGACATCATATTTCAGAGTTCACAGAACCCTCGTGTCTTACCAGCGACAGCATTTAGTCTAGTTAGCCAGGAAAATTGTCTATCGTACATAAGGGATTCAGGATACATTAATTTATTATTAATTTTTGTGTGCTTAATCATCATAGCATGAATGTTTATTGTCAACAATTAATGCAGTGACAGAGTACAATAGATCAAGCACTACTTAGCTATTGAATTGATTCTTTGACAGTTTCAGCTGCTGAAGAATCAATTCTTTCTCCTCGACATATTCACTATCAGTTAGTGCTCCTGCTTCCAAAAGTGAATGTAGTTCTCTCAGCTGCTGTATGTATTTACTCCTCAATTCTGCTACTTTGTAAGGTGATGACGATGACATAGATGATGTTGTTTTTGTAGGTGTAGTAGGATTGGGGGAAGTGTTCTGTTTAGAAAATACTGATGCTATTGATGATGCCATTTCTGTGAACGCTTCTGTGAGTGGAGATTGTGCTGGCTTCCCTTGCTTCACTCGTGTAAACATAGGTGCACAAGGAGCATCATCGAAGGACTTGTGTGTTCCAACATCGAGCATTTCCGCCCAAAGACGATACTGAATACTTGTAAACTTGTCCTGATGCTTCTTTTTTAACTCTTCAATGTGTGTTTCAATCCTGGCGTTCTTTTCTTTTAGAGCGCTTGTTCCTTTCTTTTTCTTCTTTTTCTTTCGTTCAGCGGCATAACTATCATCGTCAGAGTCAGATGAACACCGTAAAGCTGAAGGTAAAGGCATGGATCGCTTATTGGCGCGTGTAGCCTTGACAGTGCCGTCACACCACAACTCACAAGACCCTTTCTCGATGTTACGCCACACTTCAACAAGATCTTCATCTGAATGGATACAAACTTTGGTAGTCCCTCTCATATATCCTACATCGAACGGCTGATCTGCAGGAACAATTCCGGGGCCAAGCTGATTCACTATCTTGTTTCTTAGCCGGTCAATAGATGAAAGATCAAGACGCGAAATACTTCTTAGCACGAAAATTTTCATGTCAGACTTTCTAGCGGAATAGAAAACACGACAGGATGTACTGAACAGTGGCGTTGCCATACTGCCTTCAGCAGGCGTACTGGTTGAGCTCTGTTCCATGGCCCACGTGGCGTAGTGTATAGACGTTTGAGGGCGTTGGCATGGCGTGCACATGCATGGGAGTCACGTTGACTCACGTGATTATTACACATTGTAACACATAGTGCGCGACAAGCGACCTGAAAAAGGCTGTACTAACATGTTCTACTAACCCACTGCATGTGTTACTAAGATATCATCATATAGAAAATTAATAGCATTAATATTAACAAATAATAGCGTGTAAGGAAATTACAAACCCCACCTCTACCAATATTTCATTTCTATAGTGTGACCTGGAAAGTGTATCCAATACAAAAGCAACGTTGCTATTGTCTCCCCAACCTGTTGAGAAACTGAACTGCATACACCATTAAAGTGATGAACCCCGGTCGCAAGAGAGACTACGCAATAAAAAAATCAAGGCAATCAAATTCAGTCTATCTTTTAGATGATACAAGATCTCGCTAGATTTAGCGCTCGGTGCTCTATCTTCTCAATTGTCAAATGTAACTGGTCGCCGTCTTTTACCAATAGACACAAAACTGTATAAATAGCGATGTTGATCACACGCGGTCGATGCAATTTTACGGCAAGTATTACTCTACCCATCTCCACGTTTACTCAGCTACAAGCAAACATGATAGGTACAGGCAGGTGTGCTACAAGCCTCTATTGGAGTTGGCACTCACCTGATTCAGTTCCAGAGGACGATCCCTGTCCTGGAACGATCTTGGAGAGGAGCCACTTCGAGCTCTTAACATTCAGAGATACGAAGACCGCCCTGACGTGAGCCGGCCGAATCGAGTTAGGGAAGAGTTAAATCTGCATATGCAGAGAGCATAAAAATGGGCTGGATGTGAGGTCGAGGCTATTGTGCATCACTGATGGAGAGGGAGACGGACAGCACGGTTAGAGTTTGCGTCAAACATGGTGATACGGATAAATTTGTAGTGAGCGAAAAATTTTTGCATCAGTATAGTACTTATCAAGGACGATTGATCTCCTTCAGTTCGCTGCACAACGAGAGAATACTATCTTTCAAATGAAATCTCAGCTAAATATCCATTTGAACCTTAGCTGGTAACGTAAATTACTTAAACGTTGAAGTTGATCTCTTTTTCTTGTTTGTACAGTAATCAACTGCTGTTTAATGCGGGCATTGGTGAAGAAGATTATTGTCTACTTAACGAAAATAAGGTCCGAGATGTGTTAAGGGACAACGACCAACTAACCTATAAGGTTTCTGATATTCCTGCCAGCAGAACAGGGTCAGTAGCACATGTACCGGGGTACCGTTACTAAACTCATGCATGCTCTTGTCTTCTTCAGAATGTCATTGCTGGACAATATCTACTAAAATAGATACAGTGGATGTATAGGTGCAGCCGTTACATGTACATCCATTTTACATCCATTTCGCAAATCATTGCAGATGATCAACAAAAACTGGACAAGTACGCCGATTATCGCCGATCGCCTATAAACCAAGCAGCACCCGGCCACTTTTCAGAAGTTTCTGTGACTACTGCTTCTAGTCCTAGCAGCTCTGTATCCTCATCTCCACCCGGTCTCATAACCACTGGTACTGATGCTACGGACAATATGCCTGATGATTTTCTGACAAGCCGCAGTACGGAGCACCAAAATTTCAGAAAAGGTACAAACTTGTCTAAGTATAAGTAGCGGATAAATTTCCTCTAAGCAATGTTGATAATAACAAGCGGAGTGTCAAATTCCAAGAGCCGCCAGTTTTTTATAGCATTAAAACTAGCATAACACCAAAACCATACTAGTATCAAACGTATTTTCATAAACTAAGTAATTCTGCATTTTTGGAATTAATCTTATCTTTCAATGAGTAGCTGACAAGCGGAATAATAACAAGCGGAGTGTCAAATTAATCATATCAAACTCCTGAACCGGGAATTTACTGGTTCCCGGTTCAGGAGACTGCTGTATGACCTAAATTACTTTGCTTTGCTTTCTTTTTTTGTTCCATTACGCTTGTAACAACATAAGTAGCTCAGTTTATAAAATATCTCTGCAAGACAACTGAGTTTGTTTATTGCGCAATTCAAACAACTGAGATTTAACTGGGCTCGGATGGGGGTCCCAGAAGTCTAATTACGAAAACTGACATTTTTTGTTGCTATGGGATGTTTGTTGCAATGGGAGCCACAATTTTACAACAAAATGCTTTTCACTGATCTTCATCTAGAGTGCCTGTGAAAAATATCATAAAACTATATTTCAGACAATCCCCCTTAACCACTTCATACATACATACAACCATAATTTATACTACCAGTAGTATGCACAGTTAGCACTATTCACACTGTGTCGACATGTGCCTCACTATGCAATGTTTTCCTAATAATAATAATAAATATTATGGAGCCTATTGAGTTTGACCCCAAATCACTGGTTAAGATTCAACCTGAGAATTCACCCATGAAGTTGACTAAGTGCGTACATCTTGTAGGTTGTGCAATATTTGAACTTCAAAGTTGTTTCCAACATTCATATTAGCTGCTTTGATGTGCATTGTATATGATTCTGTTGCTGCTTTGCACATTTACAAGAAGAGCAGGTCCCTCAAAGATGATGCGCCTCTCTATCATCATAACTGTTTCGAGCTACCCACTTACTTCCAGAGTCGCAAAATTTTAACCACTTCGGAGATTTTGAACACCATCTTTGACCTTGACTTGTCTGTGAAATTCATTTGCAAGCGAACTCCAAGAAGTGTCAACTGCAACGCATTTGACTTTACATGTACCCACCCAGCTGACAGCTGTTCATGTTCACACGCAGATTCATTCTGCTCCCCGCGCGCAACGGCCAGATGTATTCTGGATCGATTATTGCTGATGCATTCAGGACTATCAGAAAGGCTTGTTTCCACTTTCCATGTTTTCCACATACTCCTGCGGCTCTCCCAATTCACTAGGAGCACTGATCCCGATTTATGTCACCGATCCCGATTTATGTTAGTTCCGAAACACAAAATCCCACCCTTGATTGAAGCGGATGGCAAAGTGATATGGGACCCACCTTCACCATGGAGGAATGTCAGCGAATGCCATGAAGAGGTTTTCTACTTGCAAGAAAAATGGGAAAAATGTTCTATGCTTATTTCCTTTTTGCATTCAGGTTGCTACAGACATTGCACAACTTCTGAAACCATCGTTCTCTGAGCCAAGGCTCATGATTTTCAAGGGCGATTCAGTTCAAGGTTTTATTGGTATGAGATAAAGGACTACCTTCAAACGGCTATTGCTGTTAAGAAACAGGAGCAGGAGCGAATTAAGTCACAACTAGCCTGCCTCGATGAGGACTTTTCTAGACTTAAGGAGCAAAATTTAGAAAGTTTAACACCAGAAATCCAGGTAAGACCTTGTCGTATGATGGAACTATACTACTGTTACTGACATACCCCTCAGCGTATTATGTTACTCCCTTCTAGGTGGTATGAAATACATATGGATAGATGTCAGAAAATTATTGACAAACATCACATACGTAATCACAAGGATGAGAGATGCAAAGTCAAGCACAGCCCTGAGGAAATGAAGAAGAAAGAACCGGGTTCAGTGCTGTGAACAAACTTTTGTTTGGTTGTGAAGCTTTAAAAAAAGTGCTATACTAAAGGAGCATTTCCATTTTACATGCATAGGTTAATTAAAAGACGGAATAAGTGAAGAGTTTCCAACATGCCATTTAATGATGAATGGTCAGCTGAATATACTGCACTGTCAAGCTGTTAATCAACCTATTATTATATTATGTTGTTGATCGAAGTCTTTCTAACCCATGGATTTTTCTCAACTGTGTATTTTTAAAATCCTGCCAGTTGAGGCACATTACAAACTCTTCTTAGGACTTCTTCTTTCTTTGTGTTCTTCTCATGCTAAATGTTAAAAAGACAGAACAAGAGATCCATGCCTGCAAACAGCAGTTGCATTTCAAGAGGACATAAGATATCTGCACTTCGTTCACAATTCTAATATAAGAAAGAATGGGTACAACCGGCTACAAAAGATCAAGGAAATCTAATATAAGAAAGAATGGGTACAACCGGCTACAAAAGATCAAGGAATATAAGAAAGAATGGGTACAACCGGCTACAAAAGACCAAGGAAATATTATTATTAACACAGTGAGGAGACAGTGCCTGCAAGTCCAGTGGCGGATCTAGGATTGGAGGGTTCTTAGTTGAATGGGCGCGCTTGCGCACCTGCGAATTTTTGAAAACCACGCCCATTTCCGGTCAAAATTTCGTCTATTTTGCGTTAGTTTAGCCAGCTGACTACAGCCTTGCAGGTGGTGAATGTGGGACAACCCCTAGTTATGTTGTGTAAACTAAATTCCTCATAAGGTATGGCAATTAATGTAGCTTGTGAATATCATTATTGAGCGCAAAGGGGGGTTCGCGAGCACCTCTGGATCTACCCTAGATCCGCCACTGAAGTCTATGAACAGGTACAGTTATTATTGATAGTAAAAATCAGGACATATTTAATCTTTCTGACGATCACATACAGGCCTTAACTTTCAAGCTCTGTGGATTCCGAGTGCCTGATCTCTTCTCCTGATCTCGAGCAGGTTCAGCATTTGAATTATTGTCAGGCGATAAGCTATTGAGGATGTAGTAATGCCAGTGGAAGATGAGATTGAGATCAGAAATGGAGTAATAACTAGTGCGTCATTGAAGCATATGCTGTACAAGTTGCATGACGAAATGGAAGTCAGGCCAAGATGTTGTCATTGCAGATTCCACTACCACACACGGTTTTTTACGTGGACATTTAAAACCATGATTTAACCACATTTAACCACATTTAAAACCATGATTAAAACCATGATAAAATTTTCAGTTTTTTAGCAAGACACCAAGTCACCTCAGTACACAGAAGAAAAACAACGAAATAACTAAAAAGTATAGTCTATTGTAATTAGGTAAATAAAATTAATTGTCACCGCCAACACAGCAAATGTTTAATAAATAAACGTGTATTCACGGTGTCGAAACTCACACCGAGAAAGGTTACTCGATGTATTAGTAAGGTTTTTGTTATTGTGATAACATCATAAACATTCGCAACTAGGTGAGGATGATTTTATCAGTATTATTGCACAAAAACATTATTGGAGTATTTATATGTAATTATTAAATTATTATGAACTGTACACATGTTTGGTTTGTTCTCTTGACACCGCATCTCAACTGTGCGAGCGGGATAGTACGTACAGGTGGTGGACACACCCACCATGTATTATCAAGGAACTTACAGCTGTTACTTCCTCAGTGGTCGTAGTGGAGAATATTCTGTTACTTATCCTGCTAGATATCTATTATTTCATCAATGTGTTCATCCAAATTCTTCTGAAACAAGCGTTCAATTCATCTTTTCATGTGCAATGCGCAATTGGAACATGTGACTCCTGTACTTGCAATCAAGTGCTGAGTATGTCAATGGGTATTGTGGTGTATGTCACTCCAAATAACAGCTTGATCGCTCGAAGCAGCACATTTCAATAAGCAGTACAACTTCTAGCAAAGCAGTGCAACTTAGTGCTTATTTCAGTACAATCCAATTTTAGTGTGTTCATGAAGCCAGACAACGAAATAAGTAAAATGTTATTTATTTATTGTGTCTTCATGTGTTTAAATAATAGTAACTAACACACTGAGTAGGTGTATTGTAGGTTATGATGTGCTTATGACTTCCCAATCTTTGCCACTGCATGTACATGCTCTCGCTGACTCGTAAGATCTATGTATCACACGCATTACTGTTGATTTTGTATCTCTTGTTATTAATCTTTACACACAAATTCAACAATACAAAGAGCCATGCTCCTACATGACACATTGTGAAGATGAAGCACAAACAAAAGAGAAAAGAGCCGTGTCCCCTCCACGACACACATCAGGCTGTACATTTTAAAATATTTTTGTAATTTAGGGGAGGGAGGAGGTCCTAAGGTCCGAAGTTTTTTATTTACCAGAATATTATGATAACCTTTGTGTTGGGACATCACACTCATTTCTCTGTATCCGACGAATGGAAGGACGACCAAGCTGTACGTATGTACTAGAAATAGCTAGTCCTGTATCACCGACGTGCCATCAGACATCGGGTGAGTCTACCCACCTAAGGTTGTAAATGTACTACTGGATGTACACCTGGAAAGTGTAGATCCAAGAGGCAATGCTCTGAAGGTTTCCAATGCAAGAACTGTGCTAATTTACCTTCACAAAATTATGTAATATATAAACCATGGCTTGGAGGTGTGTATGCCGAATATACCACCCGAGGTCGAGGTCAGAGGAAGTTTGCAGCCGAGATAAACCCCGAGCGAAGCGAGGGGTTTATCGAGGCTGCAAACTTCCGATGACCGAGACCGAGGGTGGTATATTCGGCATACACACCGACAAGCCATGGTTCATATGTTATATACCTTAGTGTGTGGGCGTCGCTTCTTGCTCGTGCTCGCGTGGATCTCGATTTAGCGGTGAGTCACGGGCCGAGAGGAGGCCCCAAGTGTGTACGCGTACCTGAGTAGAGTGTGTGGCAAAGACTTGGACAGCTTTGTGCTTTTAGAGCGAAAGAGCGATCGCCAAGTTTTCTTGTATTCATTGCAATATTCAACATGACTTGGGCGGGGTTTGTCACATGCTTGCCAATTTAATACCCACTAGTGTCAGGATGATTGTACACTATAAATCTCAGCCACTTCTGCGCATCTTCGCCCTGCAACTGGGTGCTGCTAGTTGCAAGGCGAATAACTGTCCGAGGATGCCCTCGTGCAACCTCAACCTGGTCACGTGACCAGGGCACACCTCTTGGTTAACCCCTTGAGGAGTGTATTTCTCATATACCACCATGGTGGTATATATCGCATAATCTCCATGGTGGATTATGCGATATATACCACCATGGTGGAATATGAGAAATATACCACCTGTGCCTTGTATTGGGACGCCCACACGCTATGGTATATGATTTAATATAACTGGAAGAGATTGTACTAGAGGAAGAAAGCAGCTAGATGACCATGATGATGAAATTATTACAGGTACCCCAAGTATGTAAGGTATTTGTTGAAAACAATATATCGTAGTAATGAGGTATTAACAGAAATATGAACTCAGTTAACTGAGGGGGAATCCGCAATCTCAAACAAAGTGTGGAGGCACTTTCAAATAAAGTTGATCTGATACTACAGCACTGCAAACAGCAAGAGACCACAGTGTTCAAAGTGGAAAAATACTCCTCTGAAAATTTTAAAACCAGGTGCTGGGAATAAATCCCTATAAAACGGCAGCACAGTATTCCACTGCATTTCTGGCAACAAAAATTATGATGTCAATGAAGCTGCCAGTTGTGACTGGGGAAGATCACCAGCTTTATGCGTCAAACTTGGCTACTCCCAACACAATACTAATTCACCGAGTATTAATGATTATTAATAAAAAAGTATTGCAGCGTACCATTGTGAGAGAAAACAGAGATATAGATACTTTCTGGCCAAAGTTCCAGGTAAGACTGGACCATTTCAATTCACACCCAACAGAGCTGACCTTCAAGAGTGCTATGAAAAGGAAAGTCAGTTTGACTATAGTGGATTCACTCAACCTGCTGTAGAGGATTCTGACGACGACGATGATGACGCCACACAACCTCTAAGACACTAGTGCTGAGCGGTATTACGGTGCAATAGTTATACCGCAGTATCATTTGGGCAAACCGTTACTTACATAGTCAACCGCCAAACCGTGCATGCGCATAGGTGTTAATTATTTCACGTTAGCATGTGTGTACGTGTAAATAGAGTATTGTCATCATGCTGTCTGGATTGATAATGGCTTGCTGAGAGTCTTCTAGTTCAACTTCAGGGCCCAGCAGTTATGATCATCGAGCATCGTCCTCTGAAGATGTTGGTGAGAGCAGTGGTGAAAGAAGCAGTAGCGGTATACGATCACAAAGAAAAACACAACTTCTCATGTGTGGACGTACTTTGGTTTTGTTCCTGGTCCTTGAAGCTTGAAGCAAATCGCCTACCACTAGTCTCCTCTGTTGCTCGAAAATATCTGTACGCTTGTGCAAGCAGTGTGCCATCTAATACATGGTTAAAAAAAATTCATGAAAAGAACTACTTGCCTGCAAAGTCACTACCAGTGGCATCCTTTCAGCAAGTAGAAAAAAAATCAGCAGTACTACTCTCACCATCTGCGACTGCAAAAGTCCAAATTCCCATTCCTCAGAATGAAGGTATTCGACAACCTATATTTCGCTCAACAACTGGCAGAAACAGTTCCACTCGGTTTTGTAGCTATACATGTATCGTTTGTAATAGGCTGGGAAGGTAATGATCAACAGAAAGCGGCTACCATGACTTCATGCTGGATAGAGACAAAGTTGAGCAGACCCCTAAGATGGTTAGATAAAGTTATGGCTAAGATGGGCAAGCCCAAATGACAGGATTGACTAAGAATAATTTTGATACAGTGCTTTTAATCTAGAGGAGCCACTTTTGTGTTTTGTGGTTAACAAGTATGTTTTGTGTTCAGAAAAAGCAACTATAGTTGCTATTGGACTGAAATTTGCTGTGAGTGTTCACACATCATTCTGTAGTGTGTGTAGAAAATCTGGACTGATTATGCTAGTTGACAGTAAAGTTGTTGCTGCTTGTGTACCAGGCATTGGTTTGCAATTATGAAAAAATGTGTTAAGGCCAGGAAAATAGTATGGAGCTGAGTTAAGAAAATTCCCCTTGCAGTCTGCTTGAATGACTATTCAGTTTTAATCTCAGCAAGTTAGAAGCATAGTGAATTATGAGCCCTAAATGTACCAGAAATTGGCGATTTTTGGTGATAAAAGTGTTAAGGCTGAAATCTGGACATCTTTGCGAGTTAAGAAAAACCACTTGATCTCTGGATAGCCAGATACTTGTAGTTTTCACTAGTTTTTAAACTAGTGCGATACGTTCATCCATGCGCAAACGCGGTCAGCGAGAACACCAACTTTAGCTGTGACTTCGATTCTCTGCCGTGTTATAACGTTTTCGATTACGTATTTCTGCGTGCGCTGCACCGCTCACTGTCGAGCGGCAAGAATGGCGCCGATCAAAAGCTGTGTTTTGCGCTTTGCCCGTTCTTAAGCGTGCTTCTACAGCATAGATATTAGCTAAGCTCGAGGAATAATAACCGCCAAGCCTCGTTGTGGCGCTAGACTGTGGCTGCTGTGTCGTAGGAGTGGTTCGTCGTGACGTTGTACAAATTATAGTGATGTCACAAACATGGCGCTATTGTATTAGCTTCAATAGGAGAGAGCTGTAGAGCATCGTACGTCTTGCATTTTTTCATCTTCATAGTTGCAATCTGCATTAATGCAATAGAAAGGGCTATGTAGAAAGTTGTGTGGACTAACTACACACACAACTCTGGGAATAAAAAGTGGCTCCTCTAGACTAAAAGCACTGTAATAAAATAATATAATTATGATTGTTATTATTGCCACTATTATGTATTATGTTATTGTTCTAAATTGTGTCATTGTTGCAGTAATTTTTAATAATAATTATGTGTTGAATTGATCACCTTCATGAGCCAATGATCATCATACTTGCGTGTGTTATACTTCTGCAAAAAAAAGAACATGAACCTTTGATCTACAAGCATAACGTTTAGTTGTAAGTTGACAACTGCAGTGTTGATGTAATAAGGACTAAATATAACGGTCGACAGTTTTCCAGGCATGCACGGAAAATGACCGGTATCAAGTGAAGCGCTACCAGCCACAATGGCCGATCGAAGCAAACGTAGAAGCAGCTTGCTTCTACATTTAGTGAACTAGGGTTTCTAGTTCAATGCAACCTGGACGGATGTCTTCGGACTTTCAGTAACTTTTGCACGTTCAGAAACCATGTGTACAATAGGCAGTGAGAAAAGCATCACTACATGAGTTGAAGACAGAGTTGAGGACCGTGCCGAAGGAGCTGAGGCTCATTTAGACGATTCTCATCAACAAACTGCAGACCATGATGGCACTGATCATGAGCGGGGCATAGAAGAGATGTGCAAGGATTTATATACTAATTTTGTATGCTAAGTACACACGATTTGCTTGTAGAAAGATGTCATCACCGAGGAAGCACTCCACAAAGCCGCAGTTCTGTTTGTCATGAAACTTCTTTCAAGTCATTACATTATACAATCAGTGGTAAAGTACCACACCGTATTTAATGGCATTGTGGTACGAAATTTCTGCTCCAATGTTGGAATTAGCAGATGCCATCATTTACGCACTTGCCAACTTAGTAAGTAGTGACTTATAAATTGAACAACTTTACCTCGTATATGACTCATTCAGAGTTGAATCGTTCATAAGGAATGGTCAAGATGGAAGTATTATTGAGCCAGATGCTCCGTCATCTTCTACAGCTGTGACCGACACAGTGACTAAATTACCATCACCTGGCATCAAGACGATCGTTGCTTGAAAATCTATCAAGACAGCCTTATCCACTCCTAAAGAAGTTCCTAACTTTTCTCATGGACAAAAAAATAGTTGCATGAGTACTTAAATAATGCATTACAATCCCTATGTCCTCCATTCTGTAGAATGATTCCGACTTTTAAGTGATTTCAAAACAAGGAGGCAAAAAACATCAAAGAAATAGAGCAACTGAAGTGAGATTCTGGACATTTGTGATGAATAGTTATTTTTTAGTAGTAGGGACATCTGTTGCAAAATTAGAGTCGAGATTTATGTCAAGCTATCTCATCAAGACATAGTCAATGCTTACCTCCACTTGGAGGCAATGACAAATCATCTGTACTGCTACAGCTGTGTTTGTTGTGATAACAATCCACCTGTAACTCGCCAAAGACACCCGACACCCTAGTACCCCTTGCACTAAAGATGCTACCTCGCGACTCATTTAAAGTGTCGCATCTGCCATACCATTCCGATGAAACCGCCGATCCTACTGGAGAATTGTAAATGTAATACTGGATGTACAACTGGATGTACTACCTTGACAAAATTATGATTTAACACCTTTTTGTTTAGATAAGACCACAATGAAGACAAACCTTATGAAGGAACAATCGGTCGAGAAGAGAGGCCAACATCAATGGCGATTATAGGTGCCAATTTTACTACATCAGACAAGGAGCAGTAAGTTTTAATACTTGAGGAAGAAAGCAGATAGATGACCGTGATGATGAAAATGAGTACAGGTACCCCAAGTATGTATGGTATTTGTTGAAAACAATAATATAGTAGTAATGAGGTATTAACAGAAATATGAACTTAGTTAACTGAGGAGGCACTTTCAAATAAAGTTGATCTGATACTACAGCACTGCAAACAGCAAGAGACCACAGTGTTCAAAGTGGAAAAAACTCGTCTGGAGGTATAGAAGAGTTTGCTAGTTTATATTAGAGACAGTTCTTCATATAAAACAAGATTCTATTTGGGGTAGAAATGGGCAAACTCTATTGCCAGTCCTAGAGGACAGTCTCAGAAGCAGAGAAGCTGGTTAGTTGAAATGTCTCGTCAAAAACACCACTACTTTAACCAATTAATTTTCTTGATGGTAAATTTTCATTTCATAATCAAGGCATCCATCAGGAAAGTGCTGGGATCAAGTGCCAGCACTGACCTCACCAAGATCAAGAATAGTCTACAATGGTGCAAAAGAGATACGGACATAAGAATTATAGAGTTAAAGAGAGGAGAAAGGTCTATCTAAAATTAGTTATAATTTATAAAATTTTAAACCAGGTGCTGGGAATAAATCCATTAAAAAGGCAGCGCAGTATTCCACTGCATTTCAAGCAACAAAAATTAAATTATGTCGCCCAGCTAGAAAGCGTTATGGTGATTCTGCGATCTATGAGATACTCAAATCCAACAGCTTCTTGCTTCGCTGCTTAGTTGAACTGAGGACGGACCAGGCTGCTTGCCCTCTAAAATCAATACTTGTTGAGGCGTACCATGCAATGATGCCAATGAAGCTTTCAGTTGTGAATGGGGAAGATCATTCGCTTTATGCGTCAAACCTGGCTATTAGTGTCGGACGATTATACAGTTTGGCGATTTTGTAGTCAAGAAGAAGACTACAAACATTGAATAACTGTAGCAGTATTGTGTCCAGTGCATAGTATTATGTTGTGCACTTATTGTTTAATCGAGTCACGAATTTTTTTAATCACCCAACACTACTGGCTATACTGGTTGACATTCCCAACACAATACTAATTCACCGAGTATTAATGATTAGTATTGCAGCGTACCTTTGTGAGCGAAAACAGAGATATAGATCCTTTCAGGCCAAAGTTCCAGGTAAGGCTGGACCATTTCAATTTACACCCAACAGAGTCTGACCTTCAAGAGTGCTATGAAAAGGAAAGTCAGTTTGACTATAGTGGATTCGCTCAACCTGCTGTAGAGAATTCTGACGACGATGATGATGACGCCACACAGCCTCTAAGACACAATATATTTCACACTCATCGATTATCTTATTTATGATTGTTCATAGCACCAAAATAACTTACAAGCTATTTCCCCTTTGATTGTACAACTTATGCTGTATATCGACTTATCTCGATGTCATGTGAACTAGAGGCTGTATATCGACTTACCTGGATGTGTAAAATTCATGTGAACTAGAGTTTGTGTTTATCATGCTAGAAGTAAGTGGTGCTAAAATGGTGACTAAGTTGATTTCACAGAGTTTGGCATAAGAAAAACTAACACAACCTCATGCAAGACATAAACCACCCACCCAATACAAGAACACAATTTGGAAACTCAAAGGAACAACCATTAGAAAACGACCAAAGAACAAATTGTCACTTACTTTGGATTCCAAATACTCATGGGTATAGTCAAGGAACAAGAGATCCGCAACTATTGGTCCAGAGAACCACGACTGTAATATCACTCCATCAGCAGTCGTATTTCAAGAGATCGTTTCAAAGAGGTCACTGGTCACCAGATATCTGCACTTCGTCGAAAATTCTGTTGTATCAAATCGAGAAGAGAATGGGTACAACCGGCTACAAAAGATCAAGCATAGTGAGGAGACAGTGCCTGCAAGTTTATGAACCTAGACAGCGTCGATGAAAATGGTCCCACTCAAAGGTAAATTAATACATAATTGTTTGTAAAATACTATCGTTAAACAATTTTAGGGAGATCGACAATGATGCAGTAGCTCACCACAAACCGATCGTCTTTGGACTAGTTTGCGGTGACGCATTCGTCCAGTGCATTTGGAAGAACTTTATGGTTTAGGTAGTAGATAGCCCAAGAGTAGGTGTGTTTATCACATTGCTCGAGAGACTAAGTCGAAAGTGGGCCCAAACAATTCGCCTTCTCGTCATCAAAAGTGGAGAATGTATTTTAGTGATTTTCAGCTTTTAGCTCAGTACTTCCCAAAAAAAATCAAAAGGGGTTGTAAGGTGCAAGTAAGTGCTGAATCTGCCACAGGGTTCTTTTCGGACTTTGTACACCGGGAAGTCTTCAGAACCATCAGATGATAACGAATAAGCTAAAGATACACTCGGTCTGGGAGAGAAAGTAGTGCTAAATTTAACAAATAACTTACAACAACATCGCTATAAGCTATTGTATGGCAACTACTTCAGTACCTGCCAACTCCTTGAGAAAGGATATACTAATGTGGCACAGCAAGGATGGACAGAAGAGGGTTCCCAGCAGATCTCAAGGGACTCAGGTTGAGCAGAGGTAAATTAGAGTTCAGTCAAAAAGGTGGTGTGGTTGCAACAGTCTGGGAGCACAAGAAAGATTTAATATTTTCATGACATTGACATCAGGCAATGAAACTACAACTGCTGAGCATAACCGGAAAGATGGCTCAAAGATAACCATGCCCGCAAGCTGTCGCCACCTAGGACCCTGAAACTATTTGAAGTGGAAGTGAAACCAGGGCTTGTGAAACAAGACACTATCATTTCTGAATCAAGTAGTACAACACGGCTGACATTGTAATGCTCAGATATTGACAAACTAGTGAATGCATAAAGAATGTGAACATGAAGGAGTACAAAGGAGTGAAATATCTGGGTACTACTCGAACATAACAGTGAAATAAAACACTTTGACCAAACTAGTAAAATTTAGCAAGATTCGTTTAGTGTGTCAGCTATTATCTAGACACAAGACACAACAAGTAAACGAAAGGTACACATCAATAAAGAACTTCTACTACAAGGCTGCTTACCAAAATTTGTATCATGCAATGGATTACTATACAAGGCTGCTTACCAAAATTTGTATCATGCAATGGATTACTATACAACTACTGACAAGCCAGTATCTCCTAGAAAATCACTGAAAATTGACCCTTCAACTGAGGATGAAATCATGCAATTGAGTAAAGTAGAAGACACTGTATTGTATATTGATGAAGTTAAGAACATGAGAAGCCACTTTTAAGAAGTACTTGATGAATTTGAGGAAAACCCAGTAATACTAAAGATTGTTTCACTTTATTCCAAGCAGTTTGTCCCAAAACTGTGTGATGAATTACTACCATCACAGGCGATGGCGTTGTTACGGAAGGCAAGATTGGAGGGAAAGAGGCATCCCAAAGATCTTGTCTAAATTGCAGCGACTGCTGTTGGATTTGTTGCTGGGGATGTGGGGACCCAGGTCCACCTGGAGGGGAGCTCGAGGGGGTGTGATGGAACGATGATGATGCTTTACGAACTCTTTTCCTGTAGGTCATAATGTCAAGACAAAAGCCAGAAATGGAAAAAAAGGTAAATTTAATTGTGTCATGTTACAAATTATACTCCTCAAACAAGCCTGTGGCAAGTGACAGCATAATGAGCAGAGGAAACTTTAGTGGCTTATTTTTTGCCCTTGTAATAAAATCATTTTACAAGACAACGACATTACAGTAAACAATGCTATCCAAGCTTGCTCGTTTCCTTAATTGCTACATTCAATGAGTCCAGAATGTTTATAAACCTCCCTTCCTTCCTTTTTAGAGGTTGACGAAGACGATGAGGATCCTGGAATGGTCTTTCAAAAAGCGGATCCATACAGGGTACTAGTAGTGAATATGCATGCCTATTGCCGGTCACGACTTTATCACTACTCCTTTTCAAATGGGCAAATATTGTTATCTCGTCCTTTGGGAGGGCTATTCTAAAAAGATGTCCACTGGAGACGAGAATGACATCACTGATTCTGCTAAACAGTATGTTTATTGAAATCTCTTAAGCAGTGCGTGTAGCTAAAGGATTAGCTAATAGCCTGAAGTTTGCTTTCCTTGGTCGACCAAATGAAAATCTAGCTTGTGGAAATCAGGACGCCGAATAGAAGTTTATCTTCCAATCAACACAATACATAATGCCAAAGTTTCAGTCATCATTATAGATCCAAGCTATTACGTGAGGGGGACCAGTACAAAGAGCGCCATAGATCTCGTGGTGCATGGAGAACATTACTAAATGTCGCACGCGCGGGCAAACGCATGCGAAAGTAGTTCAGTAGCTGAACCTGCATCCAGTCACCATTCTAAAAGGCAATACGTACTTGCGATTGCTGAAAGACAGAGAGAAGTTGCTCGTGCACTGAACAGTATCGCTCTAGAGAGCGGGTTTACTACTAGTGACCAAGCCCTAATGCAATTCATAGCGGATTACTTTGATGGAGAGATTGAAAGCGATGGTAAGCCATTTACCCATACCAAAAGTGTTGTTATTCTACTCCCCACAGAAGAAGATGAGGGAAACACTTGTTTTAATAATAATTATTAATAATTCCATACACTCTCTCCTTGAGTCAAACTCCTCTGTTTGAGGTGTATTCCTAGATCTAAAAAAGCCTTTGACTCTGTCCCTCATCAACCTCTGCTTGACCTCCTCTCTTCTCAAAACTTTCCTCCTCTCCTGTTAAACTGGCTGCATTCCTACCTTCTTAACAGGTCTCAATCTGTCCGTCTCAATGGCTCCTCCTCTTCTTCTCAATCTGTTCTCTCTGGTGTTCCACAATAATTATTAATAACATGCAAGAATAAATTTATCTGATTTTCTATTCTATCATTTAGAACTTTTAAGACATTTTAATACAACTATGTTAAATAACCAGCAATTTGAAATGTTGATCAAGGGAATCAACAAGATGTTTGACAATGTACGTTATGTTTCACTTACGCATGCACTACAACAGCTGTAATGACGACAACACTGGTGACTTTAATTGCGATGGAGAAATAACCACAATAACCATGTGAAGCTGCTTCATGAACACGATGTGTTTCTTTTGGTGCAATTGGTATGTGAAAACCCATCAATATATTTAAAAGAAATCAGTTAGAGCTGGAAAAACTACTGGAACTGTAGCTGCAGTCTCTACTATTTTTAGAACTCTAAAGAAGCTAAAGAAGTGAATGGTTGAACAGTTTTGAGGTGGATTAGTTATTACACAGCAAGAACAATAGATTTCCTTGAGTAATCTAACAATAGATTTCCTTCAGAGTTCCTTACAAAAGCAAGTTGGAGTGAGATTATGGAGTAGTGAAACCGCTGTATCTACAAATTCTAAAATCAGAAAGCATGAGTTCTCTCAATGCCCCACTATTGATCACCAGTAATGGGACATTGGTTACGCTGCAAGGAGTACAAAAAGGTATAGTAAGGTCACAGTAAGTTTAAAATTGTTCAGTGTGTAACACTCCATAACGATATCAAGAGCATAAAGATAGAGTTCACAACTTCAACGATCACAACTTCAACGAGTTCACAACTTCAACGATCACAACTTCAACGAGTTCACAACTTCAACGATTGATTGATGCGTTCTTGTGTTTGGTCAAACAGAAGCAAAGCATGACCACAGGCTCCAGACAGTGCTGAGACGAATAGCCTTCCGGGGGGGGTCTCCGCTGATCCAGATAAAACTGCAGCCATGACCAGAATGCCTCCACCGATGAATGAGCTGACTTATCCTCTTCGACAGTTACTGTAAGGGCATACACGTGTACGGCTTGTGAAGCGTTGCAACATGGGAAAAACAGCCCCCTGTTAGCTAATGCAGAAAAGAGGCGAATCCTCTTCGACAGCTGGAAAGAGCACAAAACAGCTAGACAGTTTATCGAGCAACTTCTCAGGCTTTTCACTGAGAACAAACACTCTCAGATTTGACATCAGCTTTCTAGAGCACTGGCTTGGAAAGAAGCCAGGAGGCAGATATTGGCATGCAACAGAGCAAGCACGCATGTTAGCTATTCTCCTGAGTAATCGATTTGGTGAGAGAATGTACTCCACAGTGGCGCTAATGATGGGGCTTCCACTTGCAAGACAGGCGAAGAGGTTACATGCTAAAGACCTCAAAGGAGCTTCCTATTAACCAGGCTTGAACAACTGGGCTTTCGGTGCGAGTGCTGAGAACTGCACACCATATCAAAATCGCATGGATGGCACCAGAGTGGTTAGAACTGTAGAAATGTATGCTGATAAGTACCTGATAGGTGAGTCATTTTCACCTGATGTGAGAGCATGGCCTAGCGAGCGCAAACTTCCAGTGTATGTACTAAGGTACTGACAACACAATGCAGAGTAAAGACTTTTGAATAACTTTTATACTTATGTAGTATGAGGAGCAGATGAGACATGGCGCAACACAGCGGCGAAAGAGACGGAGGGATCAATAAAAAAATTAACTACATGTACAACTTCAGTAGTGGAACTACAGAAGTACCTCGAAGAAGCGCATGAAGAAGAAAACAAATTTCCACTTAACTATTGGAAAGAACATCAATCTGCCTATCCTACATTAGCTGTAGTAATGAAACAGTTTTGGGAGTTCCTGCCTCCTCGGCAGCTGTAGAAAGGTTGTTTAGTATTGCAGGGAAGGTGTTCGAGCCCGATAGGTGCCGGCTGACCGATGCAACTTTTGAAAAACTCGTGTTTATACGTTGCAATATCGAGTATTTTGTATAGGCTTATGTGTAAATTAACAAAGACACAAGCATTACAACAATAGGTATAATAGCTGTAAGCCTGTAATATTTCCCACAGATAAAAATTAAAACAGGAGCACAAGGAAGAATTATGTCATAAATGTACCAATTTGGCTAAGCGCTTTTGCTTGTGCTTTAAGCACTTTTATAAATGCTTGAAGTTCCCTGATTGTGTAGTCAGTTGGGTCAAAGTCACACTCATTCTTAGAGAACAGTGTTATGTAATAGATATCACTTTATCCATCTGGTCTCTCAATGGTTTGCTGTAGGATGATCCAACAAGCTGAATGAAGTTGAGAATGTGATTGTCAACTTTTACAATAGCATGACTAGGGATAGATTCAAGCAAGGTTTGGAAACTCTTAGATGTGGTTTTCTGCTTGCATGCAACTTCACTTTGGGAACCATACAGAGGTATACTATCATGATCAACAATGGTTTTAATTGTGCAACGCTGTCGACCACATACATAGCGCTATAATCAGAGGTATCATGCATACACGACAAAGAATACGTATCCATTTTTTATAATTATCATAGTTATTCCTAGCCTGAAAGACATGTCTAAATATGCTTTGGTAAGGTGGGTTGGTGAGGAAACTCTAAGAGTGGTTTTGACAACAACTGGTCGCAAAACTGATGGCAGCTATGCCTCTAAGTGTATTAGTAGAGTAATGAGACTATTATTGTAGACCCACTAATGTGTCATTACAAAAGAGGAGAGAGCGAGCAGTTTGTTATGCGAGCTATAAGTGAGGTGATTCAACTAGCTAGCATTGCTCAAAATATTTCTACCATTATCAATGACATACTCATAGCTATTCGTTGATTTAAAATGAACTTATTTTAAAAACAACTTGCAAACAAGTAGTACGTCAAAATAAAATAATCATAATTATACATCACAATTGTCATTAAGTGCTAATAATGAAGACAAGCTTTACATGTTCACATTAAAGTACAGCCATACCTCTGAGTGTAGTAATATACTCAGAGGTCATAGTGCCTAAGGCGTGAGCAAGCGCTTTGCTAAAAGAGCTATAGGTGAGGTGATTCAACTAGCTAGCTTAGCTCAAAATTTTTCTACCATAATCAATGACATACTCATAGCTATTCAGTGAACTTATTTAAAAACAACTTGCAAACAAGTAGTACATCAAAATAAAAAAAAATCAACTGCACCGATTCGCTATTCGCGTGTAGCTGTTCTCCCAAATGCCTGATACCACGTCACATCTTACTACTGCCCGTCTACTTGCAAACAAGTTGCAAAAACAAATTGCAAACAAGTTGCACGTCAAAATAAAAATCATAATATCACAATTGTCAGATATTAATGAAGACAAGCTTTACGTGTTCACATTAAAATACAAGAATAAGGAATAATGATACTGAATATAAGAGAACAATTATTTGAAATAGTAAAACAGAACAGTACAATTCATTCAGAAATAAATCTTTGTGTTAAAGATAGTATAATATTAATAACATAGAAAAGGTAACAAGGAAAAAATGTTTTCCAAACAACAATGATGTAAAAGAGCACTTACTGAACAAAATGAAGTGTTTGAATGTAAAACAATAATTAAATTATCATTAGAAACACGTGGAGACATAATTTTTGCAAACAATCAACAATTTCTAAGAGTAAAGATCTGATAGAGAAGTTCAATGGTTGATAATGAGAGATTATAACAAGTCAGTAATATACATAACAATTGTCAGATGTTAATGAAGACAAGCTTTACGTGTTCACATTAAAATACAAACGATTGATAAGAATAAG
Organism: Haliclona indistincta; assembly: GCA_964017065.1. NCBI lineage: Eukaryota > Metazoa > Porifera > Demospongiae > Haplosclerida > Chalinidae > Haliclona > Haliclona indistincta. The sequence continues at coordinate 5,611,194 of OZ024786.1, forward strand.
GAATAATGATACTGAATATAAGAGAACAGCTAATTATTCGAAATAGTAAAACAGAACAGTACAATTCATTCAGAAATAAATCTTTTGGGTTCAATACAAATCAAGATAGTATAATATTAATAATTAATACCAAGAAAAAAAATTGTTTTCCAAACAACAATGATGTAAAAGAGCACTTACTGAACAAAATGAAGTGTTTTGAATGTTTACAAGTAAAATAATAATTAAATTATCATTAGAAACACGTGGAGCCATAAGTTTTGTAAAAAATCATCAATTTCGAAGAGTAAAGATCTGATAGAGAAGTTGAATGGTTGATAATGAGAGATTATAACAAGTCAGTAATAAAGAGCCGATAAGTATATATCTTTCACAACATAATCATGTAATTCCAACCAGGTATTTTGCAGCTATCGACTGCTATGAAACTGCACACTGAATGAAGTGGAACATGTTCATCGTAGTGTAGTCATACTGTCGTGGATGGTGGTTCATCACAGATCGTAAATAAGACATTTGTTACATTAGCATTCCATTGCTAAACGTAATGAAGAAAAGCTAATAAGCATGAAAGATAACCTTGTTTCGTACTGACATTCAAAAGATTTCACAACAAATAGTTCAATGATGCCGTCGCTGGTCTTTAGACATCTTTTTTAGTCTGTTGCTTTCTCTTATGCACAATGGTCTCCATTCATCAAGAACACTCATGAACTTGGTGATGTATGATCAAACTATTTTCTCTTCGTAAGATCAAATGTTGAATAAAGTTTGTAACAAGAGCCATCTAAAGATCATCGAATGGGTTGGAAATTGGAATATGAAGCATTGGTATGGTGTATCTTGGTAAGCTTAGAATTGTGTTTAAACACCAATAGAGTCAATGATGAAAATTTAATTTTTATTGCCAAAATCATTTTAAATGTTGACCAAAAGTTGTTAACAAGAGCTCCAGTAGTAAAAACTATATCAGCAGCTTAGACAGATTATCGATAACTTGTGTCAAGATTGTTTCAATAAATAAATAATTTGAAAATTAAAAAATAATAAAATTCAAACATGTTTCAGTTGTCACGGTCTTAGCATGGAACAAGAAATCCATGAGAAATAAATAAATAACATAAACGAAAGTGCAAACAAACTTTTTGACATAAAAGTAAATTTGATCCTTATCAAAAATAAATTTTCAAATAAAACGTAAAATGGGAAAAAATAAAGCAAACTTTGCTGACAAACAAACTAAAGAAAAAAAAAACTGATTTTGACAATAATTACAAAAAGTATAGAAAACAAGTCTCTAGCGAGTAAATTTAATGAAAATTTTTTTTTATTGAACAGGAAGCAGCACTAAGATGTAGAAAAAACACATAATGAAAAGAAAAATAGAAATAAGATAAAGTAATACTTAAATAAAACTAACCAACTGATTAAAAAACCACCGAAAAGAATTTAAAATAAAAAAATTATTATAATGTATTATAGTGGCACTAAGGTGTTAGGAGAAAATAAATAAGACAAATTTAATTTAAATACTAACAATGGCACATATCTATGACATAGGACAAGCTAAGTGTTGTCTACTAACATAGGCTCGATACTATAAAAATGAAGCACCAAAGGTGCAGATGCCTCGGTGCAGTACATGTAGCATGTATGGCATTCAATTAGCAGATGCATAATTATGACAGCACGTATATATGCATGCAGTAGATCCACATAAGGATCAAAACAGTATCATGAAAGCATGCAATGTAAGCTGCAGTAGAAACAAGTTAAAGTATACTGCAACAAGACTACTGCACTCATTGCTGTGAGAATACTGCTACAAATATCAACAAACACAACTATAAACCATTCTACAAACACAGCAACTGCAGATGCATGTATACAGGATTTCTGTACAGCAGTCACAATGCTTTAGTTATGCAATCAGAAGCCAATCAGTGCTAACCACAATTCAACTGGGCGTGTCTACAGTGTTAAGCACAGCAACGCATACCACGAGCTAGATAGCTTCCATAGCTTGCTTACACGACTTCTCTGGATCTGCGCTGCTATATCCTGTAGTAAAATTCTAACCTATCAGCTTCTAGGCAGTCAACTGTGGACAGCTTTGCCTTTAGAGAAGTCCAGATCGCCAGCAACGGCAAACAAAGTAGCCATAACTCAAGAACGAAGCTTCGTATACAACTTTCACATGTTCAAAAGCGAGATAATATCATGTTCTACTTGCATTGCCAGTTCCAAAGCTTAACTTTCAGCGTAAGCTAAGATACTGAAGTAAAAGACGGAATGACCGACAGACAGACACACAACACGACTACTGTATGCCCCGTGGCTCCGCCCACCGAGGCATAACTAGACAGAAAGAAAGGCACATCATCTATGAACTACAACCATCACTACTTTTACTTTGAATGTCAAATCACAACTAGTCACTAGTCCATCAACTACAGTGTAAAACAGAATGCTCAGAACAAGATAAGAATGGAGTTAAGCGCATTTACCATAATAAGATACAAACAAGTCTACATCTAATACAAAAATTACTTCATCAGCTATGTGACTCGTGAAGGCTATCAGGCAATCAAGGAGTATGTAAAGCACAAGTGTGTATTGATCTATTTTGGTTGATTTGTGCTACAGTCAAATTATTTCATTGGACAAAGCCGGTTATATCACATGTAACCGTAATGCACAAACAAAACCATAGAACCATAGGTATGCAAACAGTAGGCTTCTTTTTACGAGACAATAACATTTGCTTGCACTTTGAACCATTAAAAGTCAAAGCATTAAGAGAGGACCAGGATTGAATGTGACTGACATCATTTCCTGCCTTCAAAATGATGTCAGTCACATTCAATCCTGGTCCTCTCTTAATGCTTTGACTTTTAATGGTTCAAAGTGCAAGCAAATGTTATTGTCTCGTAAAAAGAAGCCTACTGTTTGCATACCTATGGTTCTAAATGGACAACCTTTACAAATTGTCAAGTCTTTCAAGTATTTGGGTTTAATCATATCTTCAGATCTGGGCTGGAGTACTCACATCCAATACATTTGCAGTAAAGCTAAGAAGATGTTAGGTATCCTTTATAGACAATTCTCAAGCAATGCAACAGAATCCACAATGGTCAAACTTTATCTATCCCAAGTTAGACCACTCTTGGAATATGGTGTTGAGGTGTGGCATCCATATCTCTCTAAGGACACACAGGCTTTAGAAAATGTGCAGAAATTTGCACTTCGCATTTGTTCTAATAACTGGCAAGCTAACTACCATGACTTACTTGAGCATTATAATTTACCTACTTTGGAAAATCGTCGTCTATATCTGTCTTTGTGCACTTTCTTTAAAATCGTACACAAACTTAGTTATTTTCCTGCTTCCCTTATACCATCTCATTTTTCATTCTCTGCTCTCCGTTCTTCTAATCCTCATAATTTCTTTATTCCTTTCACTCGTACTTATCAGTCTGCCAACTCTTTCATGTTTCGTTCTATTAAATTATGGAATAACCTACCTACAGAAGCTAAACTGTGTACTGACCTTAAGTTATTTAAAAAACTTATTTTACCTTTATTTAGTTAACTTAATTAATTATACCTACCACTACTAGCACGATTTGCTAAATGTGTGTTATTTCTATAAAAAAAAAAAAAACAAAAAAAAAAAACAAGAGGCTGCAGGACTGAGCTCCACTCTAAACCAATAAAAAGTTTCAAACTGTACAACACTAGAGCTTTGAACGTTTGTATCTATGTTAGCTTTGTATTGTTACAACAAAACATTATGTACAATGAGGTTTTACAAAGTTAAACCGAGTTAATTAGAAGTTAGTTGTAAGTCCCTGATGCGCACCCTCCTAGCAACTGGTAGCTGCCAGCATAGGTTTGTTGGAGGGAGGGGACGCACATGCACAGAAGCAACGATACCTCGTGAGATTGAGCCAACCAGTTATTCGCGCGCTATCAAGAATCGAAGCAGGACCAGTATTCAACTCTTAACCATCCTTCCCAAAAAGAACTTAGAAGAGAAGATACTGGTGACAGAAGCTAGGCAGGAGGAGTTGAGATGTCACACATGGTGTGGTAGCATTACTAGTGGCACTGTTCTGTAGAGAGTGCAACCTATGTACGTGTTTGCATAGGACCTGGTGATCATTTTGATAGTTATAGCAAGTACAGCTGTATATGTGCCTGCACAAGTCACTGCATTTAATGCACTTGTTGAAGCATAATGTGCTTCAACAAGTGCATTTTGTGCATGTAGAAAGTGCATTTTTGTGCATGTAGATGATTGCCAGCAATGGTAACAGTTAACGCGGTCATCGGACGATATTCCGTTTTCATACGTATAGCGAATAATTTCCAATAGTGTGCGGATTGTACTACGAGAAGATGGCGAGTACTAGCATGACTAGTGTGGATAGATCGCGACCAAGGAGAACTTGCAGGGTGGATGGTAGCGGATTCTATCATGAGATGTCTACCATGTGTCAGAAGTATTTAGAACCAGAGCAGTTAGATGTTAGTGGAAACGGTGTATATAGAGTAGAAAGAGTGAATCTCGAGTAGACAGCACAGCAAGGTAGGCTCTAAACTCCTGTGTAGCTACACATATATTATTATACTTATAATAGAAAATAGAATACTTAGTCCTATGGTCTGGGTACAGTAGAGAGTCACATGGAAAGTCACATGATTTCCTGTGGTATATCTGGATATTCAACGGGAAATCATGTGATTTCCTGTTGATCACATATTATGCCCCAAATAATTCACTAGCAAAATTGTTAGTTGTGGTGTAATTCCAACTCACACTCCTAATGTCTCCTCCGATCATCTAGCTGTTCCTACTAAAGTTGTGGTCTCTCTCTCCTCCTCCTACTTTCTTTTCAATGCCTTTCGTCCGTTCAGCATTTTTGGAAATGATAAAAAAAAGTACTAGCAGCAGCAACTACATCAGGTCAAACTACAAGCTTCACTCAGAAAGACATTATACCCAACAAAAAGAATGAAACACATTTTATAATAGTATTAACAATGCTAAGGCTTTATGTGAGGAAAGATGGAATGAGCTGCTACAGAGCTGCTAAAGAATTTAGCAGAACAAACACTGAGAGATCGTGTGAAGGGGAATGTAGCAGATGATGCAACAGCTGGTCGACCCACAGCTCTCACTAAAGATGAGGAAGAGGAGGTGGCAGCAACATGCATCCTATTCGCAGAGTGTGGCTTTGAGATTGATTAGGAGGAAGTCCTTGGTGTTGTTGGAGAATTTTGCAAAAAATCTAAAGAGCCCATTTACTAATGGAATACTAGGTGATGATTGGTGGAGAGGGTGTCCACCCAAACCTGTCATGCAGGAAACCCCAGCAGCTACAACTAGTGCGAGCTCGTGCAACAATCAGCGAGCTTGTTAACCAAGAGCCTCCTCAACAGGCCCCACCCTCTAATCAATTTGCAATTACCAAGAGAGGGCCTGGTAACACTCGCCATAAAAACTGTCGCGAGTACCTCACAAAATCGTGAGGTCGCGAGCAGGTTACAGAGCGCGTACCGCGCGGTTACCGCGTAACAATGCTCAAGTCGCCTTGTGCAGTGCGTACATACTTAAAGTCACGAAATCTAGACTAGCTGCTTATACGTACAGCTACATACCAGACTGGGTAACTATGGCACACTACAGTAAATGCTGCAGAGTGTGTGGGCATGCAGGACCATCAAGACTGATGAAGGTGCTATTCTCGATCAGCGGCATAGAATGCAAATCCGCAAGCATACTGTCTACCAACACAGGACAAACTATCACGAACGATAACGGCCATTCGGTAGCGATTTGTCGCCAGTGCTCTGCAAGATTGCTCTCCTGTTACCAGCACCAGCAGCATGCCAAAGAGATCCGAGAGAAGGTATTGAATGACTTCCTTGGCTGTGTAGCGAGAACAAATGTCGAACTGGCTAATGATACGGACTCGACCTACGGTCACCAAGCTGTCTCAGATGGCTGCCACAGCGGTAGTCCTCTTGCAAAAAGAGCTTGCCCGGCGACTAGTGTCACTTAATAATGGAATAATGGTTCAAGGATGTGCTCGAACCAATACTTAACGAGCTGGGGCTAAAGAACAAGCCTACACAAATCTACAAAGCCGACGAGTCCTGCCTTCCACTGTCAGGCATACCAGACATCATCATTTGTAGACGAGGAATGAAATAACCTCAGCACATGATCGCCAGCAGTGGAAGGGAACATTACGATGTTTCGGCATCTGGGCAGTGCATCTCTCCATACGTTGCCTACACTGGTCAACGCCTGATGTTCGATCACACACAGGGTGAAGACATACCTCGACTTGTTCCAGTCACAATTTGTACCGTCACTTCCAGAAGCAAGACCTGTTCTCCTAATTCTTAATGGTCACAAGTCCCATGTGAGCTATGAGCTACGGCTTCTAGCCCTACTGTCTCAGTAGCGTCTGTTGTACTGAAAAGGACTCTAGTGTGTCTCGAATGTATGCTTCCTTCGCTCTGAATGCCCAGACTGTGTGTACCAGCTCATGTGATCATTGGCCAGCAAAGTTTGTCCACTGTTGTTTGCTTGTTGTTGATTTAGCAGCTCAGGTATCTAAATACCTAATGTAAAACATGAGATTGCTTTTAATTCACTCTAATGAGAACATTTCCATCAATTATTGCTCTTTATGGCGGTGGAATTCACTTAATTGTGTGACCATTCAAAATACAAAATTTAAAGAAAATTTAGGACATTACGTTAGTGACATAAAATAAGCTCCCATTGGCCTCGACATCTAACTTATTTAGAGTATAGCAATGTGGTAACTAGAATCTATAGAGTTTGATTGGCTACTACAACAGTATCTAAGCCATGCACAAAAACAAACCAACAGTTGCACTAATGGCTAATTTCAGCAGGCAGCAACATTATTTGAGCGACCAACGTACAGACTGGGCGTATCCCAAAATCAGTCACACACTTCTGCTGCAGGCCATCCAGTCAAATGAAAACAGTGGCTTACCTTTCATATCACAAACTACAGCGACCAGCACTCTGGTGTGCACTAAGCTGATGATTATGTGGGTGTTTTTGTGTACATTGACCTGATTGCACATAATAGATTTGTTTAGCACATAGATACTACCCTACTAAAGATGTTGTGCATGTTACTAGAGAAAACATGAATTTTAAAATTATAACACTCGTTTATTGCATGTAACATGCAAATTACATTCTAATGATTAGCCACATGCATGGTTCAATCAATTATGCATGTCACATGCAGTTCAGCATGCCATGCTACATCTTCCCAGAAACTCTCCAGCCAGCTAAAGCACTTGATTTGCTTCTAAATTTAGATTCGGATTGTGACTGAGTATGTTTATCAAAAGCCATTGGTGCTGCTGATGCTATTGCTAATAAGTGTCTGGATAACAAAAGTGATTTCAAGGCAGATGACTTAGGTGTATGGGTCCATAAGGGAAAGCCCGTTCGTACATACAAAGTTAATCGTTCACAGTCTAGATCAGTGTTGGGTGCAACTCTAACCAGAGACAAGGAAAGAATGTGTACAAACTCATTCGTGTCTATTACCATCACAAACACACCACAACCCTTCGGCGTACTATGTTCCTAATCTAACAAGGAATGTTACAATTTGCTCTTCGGTATCTACTGCATGATGTAACAACAATACTTATCTCTCACTATATTAGGTCAATCGGGTTGCACAGGAACTTGAACTTACTGGTGGTCCAAGAGTGCAAAGGAACTTGCTGCTTTGTTGACATGTTTGACAAATTTTTTGATCGTCTTAATGTCAGTAATTTCACTGATGGCCACTAAAAGAGGAATACATTCAAGCTACCTTATGTATCCGGGAAGGATTTCAGACTGAAGGAACATGGAATAATTTTTTACTATCTTCATGAGTGGGAAGAAAGTGTCAATGCCTGTGAAAAATTTGACTATCGCAAAAGAGAAAAGGCTAAAATGTTTCTAAGCAAAGCGACACTATTTGGTATTCAAATGACAGGTAAAACAAGTGTTTATGAAATAATTGTCTCAATTTTTTCACCGACATTATTAGTGAAATTTTAACATGCAACATTACAAAGTTCCTGAATGAGTTTATTGAAATTGGGTCAGCTGTTCAATTTTTGGATTGTGTGACAACAGATCAAGGATTTGTGATCAGACCAGCAGGTGACCCAAGTGCAAGAGATGTGATTGTCTACTCCTTGCAAGCAGAAGCAAAACCGACATCTGAAGTATTTTCATACTCAGGTATGGGAACAAGAATTACGTATAATTATTTTATTAATATTTTTATGAAAAAAAAATTGAATTGTTTCTCGTGATTAACATTACAAAGTGCAAATAGTTTCTATAGTCAGGACAGTACCACTTAGCAGATCTTTGCTTGCGCTTTAAATAATTTTACTAGGCTTCAGCCTTATAAAGAGTTAATAACAACGAAGGGCCACGCCTCCATAGTAGCCACATGTTGCGCGTGCGCAGGGTTTTCACAGCTAGTGCTAGCACGTGTTGAACAGCAACCTGTCTGAGCAGCGCTTGACTGTGTGATTCTTACTAGCTGTCTACGATGTCCGGCCACGGGACGAGAAGCAGCTCACGATCGTCTAGGGTTCCCCGTCGCCGTATCCAACAGCGCCACCACGCGGGCGCGAACGTGGCCGTGGTTGGGGCGGTCGAGGCCGAGCAGGTCGTGGACAGGTACCAGGAACGCCGACAACACTGTTCTGGACGCTGGGAGCGCGCAACTACTCCTGAGGTGTCGTCGTCTGGAGATGGGCAAGACGTGGTCGCCGGTTTCTCCATTGATCTGAACTACTCGCACTTACAAGAGCAGATGTAGCGAGCGCGAATCGCCAGCCATCACAAGATCAGACGCCAATAGAGCAAGGTTAGCGTCTTGCCCACATGCTTGCGCATTGTGGCTTGCTCAACCGTTGTTGGTTAAAAGCTGTGTAGTTTTGGTTTGATCACGTGGTTGCCAATGGCTCAGTGTGTTAGTCATTGGATTCTGGTTGTAAGGGGTCATGTTCGAGTCCTCAGCTCTTCCTCATTTTATTTTATTTTTTTCCCTGATTATTTTTTGCTTCTTAGTGGGCAATGTGTGTTGTTCTAGTACCTCTATCTAGTTGGACCTTTGCGTGCCCTTTGGGTGGAAAGCTGGTCATAGAATGCACCACGGGTCCAAGCGTTGTAATAGAGGGTTGAGTTTTTAGGTATAGTGGATGTAAATAGTGCTATTGCGTCTTTGATCATTCTGTATATATGTATTTTGTGAATAAATACCTGTGATTTAGCACATTAATGACTGCCAGGTGACACTTTGTACTCGAACCTTCCTTTTGGGAAGCGATAGAGCCGCTGTATCAATTTGTTTGTCGCGTGTGTATGGTAGATAGTGTGGTGGGTAGGCTACGTTTGAAAGTTGTTCTTGAGCGTTTGTGATGCAAGTATTCGGTTAAAAACAAGTGGCCACTCTCCATGCTGGTGGTATTTATAGGCTTGACCAGTTCAGTCTGGCTCGTCCGCGTTACTTTCATCTTTGGCTACTATCTGTTGCTTCTTATGCGCCCTGGTCGTAGCTGTGTCTCTACTGGCAAGTTCACCAGCGGTTTCCGGTTCTACTATTCTCTGCTGCTTGCTGCTCGTGCCTCCTGTGTCCTCTGTCTATACCGTGGGCATGTGACACGTGGCTTGTGACTCGTCAGAGTTCTTGTTGCTACTGCTGTTCAGCACGGTTTTGTTCCAAGTTCTTTGAACACCTCGGGTCTTTGTCGTCAATGCTGTGCTGCGTGGTTCATCCCGATGCTGTGTGAGCAGGGAGACTTGCTGAGCTGTTCAGTGATGTCTGCTTCACAGCTAGCCTGGAGTTTACAGTGTATGTATTATTGGTGCGTGTTGTGTCATGTGGAGTGACAGTGTTCTGAGCATGGTTGTGTTCGAGTCAGCAGTGTGTAGTGATAATTATGCTGATTTGTGTGTCGTGTTGCGTTGTGTGTTTTGTTGTGGACTGTTGCTTCTGTGTGCAATAGGCATGAGGGTGCTGCTTCTTGTTTGCTGTCCTGCGCATACTATCGTATTGTGGTACTGAATATGTTCTTTATCTTGATTGTCTTGGTGGTAGGACTTGTACGTATTATGGGTTATTGCGGGTATGAAAGTGTGGGTTGTCGTATTCCTAATGTGCATCATGCTGCTGTCTATTAGTACTGTGCTGTATGGTGAGGTTCCATATGTCATGTGTTTTGTAGCTCTGTCTCTAGGACAGACTGTTTTGGAGCTTTTAATATTTATCACACTGTGGGACAGACGGTCTAGGCAGTCTTTGGGTTCGTTTAACAGACTGCCTTTAGGTGCATTGTTGTAAGCTACACCTCAGCTGGCATTTCATGTGGAGAGATGCTAGGCTCTAAGCACATTATTTGATGGCTTGTACTTTAGTCTTCGCTTGTGTGGCTTCATTCTAAATTCATGTCTGACTCATTGTTAGCAGTAGGGACATGCTACATCACTGGCCCTATTTTTTATGGTTTAGCGTAATATTTCTATGACTTTGAGTATGGTTGCGTGGGTAATGTTGCGTAATGTTGCCCGTGTGAGTATGGGGTTCTGCCTAGGCTGTTTCCAACCTGCCTGTTGAGTGACAGGGCATCTTATGTCTTCATATTGTAGGATGTGAATTCATATGTATGGCTTTTAGTTTCTATGGTTGGTTGTTGACGATGGGACTCACCCTTCGGGTCCGGTGGCTGCAGTTGCTGATCACTTGTTTTTATTTTGAGTGGTGCTCTAGTAGTTGTGAGTCACATTTCCACTCCGCATCCCATTTTCATTCGGCGGTCCTAGGAATTATTTTTCGATTCATGGTTACCTGATCGCTGGTGTTGTTCGCATAATAATAGGTATGCGTTAGTGATTCGTGGTGGAATGAGTTATTTGCATGGTTGTATGACTGTGTGGACTTTAGTTATTCTGCCTTGTTTTGCTTAATGCTTATGGCTGTGCAGTGGTTGGGTTGCCTGTACAGGATGTGTTGTTTGCTGTTCTATTGTTAGTGGTAGGCATTGTCGGCTAGCGGTGTTTGGCAATACGCATTCCTTGCTGGTTGCTTGTAGGTGTAATTTCCAATGTCTTTGCAATGGAGTACATTGCGTTTGCCTACTGTTCTTTGCGGCGTTGTATGCATACTTAGCTTTTTTTTGGTGTCTACAGTTTGCTCATCTCCCGTATGCAGGAGGTTGTTTCCTTCTCTATACAGGTCTGTATTGTACGCGTTGGCTTTGCAGTGCAGTATGTTTCTTCCTTACCTTTGTGTGTATGTGCTGGCTTTTGTCTGTATTATGTGCTTTTCTCGGCTGCTTCTTGGTTGCTTTGCTTAATCATTGGGTAGGGTGTCAGTGGTACCTGTTCCTTGCTTCCTTACCCCCTTACACATGTGGTTTTTTTGGTTGCTCTTACTATTGTTGTTGTTGCATTTTGCCGGTAGGCATTGTGTACTTCACCTTCGTGGTTTCTCGTGTCATTGTTGGCATGTTGCATTATGTCGTGGGCCGGCTATTATTCTTGGTCGGGTCGCTATCTGTTTTATCTTGCTGTTTCGTGTTTGTACTGTAAGTATCGTTACACTCATCAGTATGTATGCTTGGCCTGCTGAGCAATATATTGTTTCCTCCATTGTTAGCACAATGCTGTATGGGTTACCTGCTGGACTATGTTGTCTCCTCTCTGTACTGTTAACACTGTGTAGTATGTGTTGCTCTGTTCTATGTTTTGTGCTGAAGTTGTTGCTATTTATTGTCCATGCATGTTCTGCTTACGCTGTGCAGTACTTAGGTTGTGCTCTATTTATTGTTTGTCTCTCAGTTGCATGTGCGTTGCTTGCACTGTGCGGTATGTGTTCGGCTGTATGTGTGGCACCATACTTGTTTCTTGTCTATGTAGTGTGCACTCGCTGATTGCGCTCGCTGTCTTGTGTATTGCACTATCCTATTTGTCTGATGTTATGTGCTGCGCATGTGCTATGCAGTATAGTGTTTTGCGCTACATGTTGATTGTTACTTGCGCTGGCTGTATTGTATGTTGCACTTATTGTTTGTCTGTTTTACTTGTGCTGAGTTGGGCTACACACACGCGTGTGTTGTTTCTTGTTTATATAGTACGCATTGCCTGCATTAGCTGTGCTGTGTGTTACTCATTCCGATTGTGCGATATTCATTGCCTGTGCTGTGTTGTGGATTTGCGGTATGCGTATAGTTGAATTAGCGTCTACCATACTTGCGCTGTGCAGTAGGTGATGGTTACAATATGCATTGTTACCCGTGCGCAGTATGCGCCAGGGTTATGCGTTTTGTCCGTCTGTATATATATATATGTGTGTGTGTTGTCAAAAAACACGCCTGTGTGCACCTTGCAGCTCGAAAATCTCCACGAAAACACTCTCTGCAGCTTCTTAACTGAGTTTATAGCCCTATGAAGACGTTTTCTGTGCTGGCAAGCCTTGTTCGAGCAGCTAATCCATGGCTATCTAAAGCTACGTGTCCTTGTAAGAGCACTTTACGGTATTGTGGGTGAGTCTCCCCACCTCCTATCAATGTCGATGTCCTCACTCAGTCTCACAGGTACCGTACGTCAGAGCCATTAAGTAACGTGCGTGTTGCAGTAATGCATGAGTAGTCGGGTTTAGCTCCTAGTTCAGCGCACGGGTATGTGTTCATTAGAACTCTAGTTTCTTCATTGTCAGGAATGTCTACGCATAATTTATTGCTTGCTACAGCCTATTTGAGGCGCACACATGTGGCTGGTTGTGTAGCCTCAGTGTTTGTTTGTTACCTTGCGACTTGAGTTTTCATCCATTGCTTTATGTTTCCCACGAGGCGTCTTGTACTTACGGTTATGGTGGTTACTTTGCTCTGGTTGGTTTAGCTTTCAGTGGCCTTCATCATGGGTTGATTCTATTATATTTCTGTTTCTTGGGATGTGCTGGCTGGGTTTGCATGTTCATGCTGATAACTCAGCTGTGATGGCCATGATTCTAGGTGGGCTGTGAGACCTGTTTGTGTATTGCGCTGTCATTCTTTTATTTGTCCCTTTATCGGTGTAATTTGTCAGCTAGGCATATTTTCTGATATATCCAATGTAGCGGCCGATGCCTTGCCTTACAATAGGTTTCACTTGTTTACCATCTCTTTGCATATTCCTTGGCCCCTATTGCAATTGGCAGCCTCATTGGGATTGACCAATTGGATCGGGGTGTTCATGGCTAGCTTGAGTGCGGTCTCGTTTCACAGTCTATGCTTCCGCGGCAAGACGCTAGGTGGATTCTGGTGTTGATGATAGTTCTATTCATGTTTATTTGAATGGTGGTCGCTTTTATCATTACGTCTTACGGGGTGTCTCTCGCTCCTCTCCTACAGCAATTGTTCGCCCTCTGCATTTGCCTGTTACACTTGACAGTCGGCGGTCGGTATGGTCTGTGGTTCTGTCGGATGTTGGTTTGATGCTGCTATGCTATGTCTATGTGGGACGAACCTATGACAGCATATGTCCAGCGTCCCCAGGGCGGGCTTACCTTGCAAGGCGTCCAGGCACTCCGGGGTCGTTGTTAATGGTGGTGTTCCATTGTCTCGCTCTCTTGTGTTGAATTCTCTTTGCACTGCACTGACTGATGCAGAGATCGATATAGTGCGAATAGCTTCCAGATCGGAACAGCTTCAGCGGCAGCGAGGGCGAATTCAATGATTCAGTCGTTGGGTCGCTGGAAGTCAGCTGCATTCTTGTCGTACATCATGATACCAGTTGACCGCCTAGTTTCCGCCTTTCGTATGATCAATCACGCATAGGTGATGTGGATCTGAACTAACTGGGTTGTAGATATTGGACTGTAGAGGTGTTCGGATTGATATTGTTCTTATTATTTGATGTGTTTGTATGAAAAAGGAATTTGTCGATCTAGATAATATGGTATTGGTGGTTGGGAGTGTATAGCGCGATGCGCTATTGGAGGATGTCATTCTGTCATAATACACTCCCAGTAGGAAGCACCTACGGGACCATCGTATTTTTGGGCTGTGTGCGGGCTGGGATCGAGCAGGTCATGTAAAGTGCTAATGGCTGTGTTGTATGTGCTGTTTAGTGCTAATGGCTGCTAATTGCTAATAATGTATTGCTGCTAACTGCTGCTAATTGCTAATAATTGTATTGCTGCTAATTGCTGCTATCTGCCTGGCTGTTTGGCTCATGCTGCTGCTGCTCACACCTGCCGATCCCAGCCCTAGGCTAACCTGTGCTTTAGAAGTACAGTGCGCTCTGGGGGAGTGGCCCATGTGATACTCCCAAACCCCTCTCTCCGCTAAAGCGGTTACGGAGGCCCTGAGATTGGAATTAAATAATTTTACTAGGCTTCAGCCTTATAAAGAGTTAATAACAACGAAGGGCCACGCCTCCATAGTAGCCACATGTTGCGCGTGCGCAGGGTTTTCACAGCTAGTGCTAGCACGTGTTGAACAGCAACCTGTCTGAGCAGCGCTTGACCCCATCCCAACCCTCCCTCGGTAAGTTAAGTAAGTTCAACGTGGTGAGTTATTAGTGTTAGGATTTGTGTGTTCATTCTTAGCATTATTAATTTCATATTGTTCTCCACTCTTCGGAGTGTGACATTCACATGGGTCTGCCTTAAATGGTGAACTTCCCCGGATGTAGTGTGTGTGTGTGTGTGTGTGGATGTCATTCTGTCATAATACACTCCCAGTAGGAAGCACCTACGGGACCATCGTATTTGTGGGCTGTGTGCGGGCTGGGATCGAGCAGGTCATGTAAAGTGCTAATGGCTGTGTTGTATGTGCTGTTTAGTGCTAATGGCTGCTAATTGCTAATAATGTATTGCTGCTAACTGCTGCTAATTGCTAATAATTGTATTGCTGCTAATTGCTGCTATCTGCCTGGCTGTTTGGCTCATGCTGCTGCTGCTCACACCTGCCGATCCCAGCCCTAGGCTAACCTGTGCTTTAGAAGTACAGTGCGCTCTGGGGGAGTGGCCCATGTGATACTCCCAAACCCCTCTCTCCGCTAAAGCGGTTACGGAGGCCCTGAGATTGGAATTAATCCCAGACATCTAAAGTAGAAACAACTAATTAAGTTCACATGTTTCACTGCAGCCATGTTTCAATGGTAGGCTATCACAGCCTACCACTGTCCCAAATAGTCTTCTTACCGACAATAACAGATTGTATCTGTGGTTGCGGTAGTAGCAACAGTAACTGCATTAGACGATGTTGCTGCTAAAAGAGATGCATGCACGCAACAGCCGTCGGGCTGCAATTCAAGTAGTGAACGATGAGGTGTTATTATATCATTCGGCATTAGGCACTTCCTCATAATACACTATAGAGGACATAATAAAGATTGAACATACTCCACCTAGTATCCTCAAAATCAGTGTAATGAATATTGTTTAGCAGCTGTTGCAACTGACTGCCCATTGTTTGTTTCTAGAAAATGACCCATTGCAGTGTGCCTTCATCCTTCATCTTTTCGTGGGCCACCAGCAAAGGACCGTCTTCATTTGCTAGTTTATACTATCAGCTAGAGCAAGAGAAGAAATTGAAGCAATGATTATGGAGAAGTTAGTAACGGAGACAAAAGACTAGTTTGAGTATTGCTTATTACAAACAGATAAATGACATGATCTATGTCGTAGGTTAGTTTTGTTTTAGTAGTTTTAAATATTAGTTACAATTAATTGTTTGTTTTTATTATTATTATAGTAATAATAGTAAGTTGTTTTATTACCACTATTATGTTTTTATTATGTTATCATTTTATTTTATTTATCGATAAAAGTAATGAGCAGTACGCGTTCAGGCTCGTGCCAATAAAATAAGTACGCTGCATGCTGCAGAAACTAATTCAAATATCATCGTGAGACCTATGCAGATCGTGGTGCTGGTGGCCGCCAGCCGGTCGGGGTGCAGCCTGTCCTGCCTGTGCAGGAGAGCCTTGACGGCCGATCTGGGCCGTCAAGAGACGAGAAAGAGAAAAAAAAGTGAGGAAGGGAGCCAAAAGAAGAAGAAGCCAAATGTAAACTATGCCTTTTGTTGTGTGTTTAGTTATTACTAGTTCATTTTTGTGTGCTTAGTTGATGTTGTCAGAAGACGAAGACGAAGAAGAGGAGGAAGGGAGCCAAAAGAACAAGAAGAAGCTGGTAGTCACATTCAAGCAGTACCAAAGGATCGGTCGCCAGTTGATCAGGCACCTGCAGGCGACAGAGGAGGAAGGTGAGGCTTGCAATGCTGAAGTGAAGAATGTATAGTGTCACCTTCATTAATGTGTTCACTGTTCAGTGTGTTCAGTCTCTGTAAGTCTTTATTCACACGATGGGAGTGATCATCCTTGGTCGGTTTTACTTAGTTTTACAGGGTTTTACTTAGGAGGGCAAGGAGGGGCACTCGCCCCCTTGAGCTATTCTTGCCCCCCTTGTGTCATACTATACCAGTACTGTCTTAAACACCTGTAACTCTCTCACTCTGCACGACACACACTTCGCCCCCTTGTAAAATGAAACCCTGCATGCATGCCTTATTAGGAAAACATAACGATGAATTTGGTGAGGTGTATAGTACTACTACATACATGTACTATAGCATTAATATTCAATTATGTTAAACTCAATCAGACATCCAAGGTCATGAATTCCCCTCTGAGAGTGAATTCTTTTCCTGAAAAGAGTTAAAGGAAGAATAGACACACACATACATCACATAAAAACTACTGACGGCAAGATGACTATGTGCTTGCTGGCTGCATCGTCATTGTGCACTTCATTATTATGATGAACTTGCTAAAAGCTCTTCTCCTTTGGATGCTCCTTGGTGACCCATCGCTCAGAAATCTCTCGCCTTCAATCTGAGATAGACAACTCTAGGAAAGCTAACAATTCGAAACTGCCATCAAGCATGTGGCCAAAAATCTGTATTCTCTAACAGTCAGGAGAAAGTTTCAAGTTCATAACAGCACTATTAAAGGATGGTGGCATGTGGTACGCGGTTCCAAAACTGACATCAAACTCCTCGAATCAGACTGGCACAAAATCATTACTAAAAAGGGTGGTAGTTGCAGCCCTTACTGATTTTTTCTACTTCCATCTCACCCGTACCTAGAGGCTAGAGAATAGGCTAGAGAAATAGAAAGGAACACTCGTCAACAATGATTATCTCCTTTATGATTCTGCTATTTATTTTTGGTACCATCGCAATGGGCATGGGAATTGATTTGCAAGATGTTACACCGGTTAACACTTTGTATGCAAAAACACGAATACACCATAGATTGGGAAAATATTTTCGTCTTGAAAAATGTTACATAACATCAGCAAGATTTTAGCATACAACATTCAAGAATATTATTGTCAAAAGCTTCCAACTTTTCATGAATTCTTGTGTTACATTAGTCTGCATGTGTAGCTGTATATTTCTATTAGGTGCCAAGAGGACATATTTTAAAACCATCATTAACAAAGCTTAGACAAACCATAGAGTGACTGGGAACTCACAGCTGTGAAATTTAGCGCGTACTTTTCCAGGCAAGACGGCAAGGCTGTGAGCTTCAAAGGCTAAGGTTGCAAGGATCGCCTTGAGCTCTTATTAAGAATTATAAACAAGAAGACAGGAAAGGTTTAAAGCGGTACGTGGTAGTTATTATTATTATTACTCAACAATATGTAGTTCTGGTACTGAATCGAAGAAGAGAATATGTGTCCTCATATTAACGAGATATTGAAGCTATACGAGCTGCAGAGGCTGAAGTAAAACAGATGGCGACATAACTGTCCCAAAAAAGACTGAAAAATATCGTCATGGTTAACGTCATGGTAGCCGGTCAGCACGTACAAGAATCACCTCTACCTCTTGTTCCATTCAAAGAGAGATATGCTAAGATGTGTAGTGACTTAACAGATCTCAATGCAGGTCAAAATAAAACTTTTTTTTTAATAATGCCTTTCAAATATTGTGTAGATGCCCACAAGGATTGCTTCTCTTTAAGAGATTTACCTAAGCCAATTGTAGAAAATAAACAACTTAAAAGATATTTTGTGGTATCAATTCCTAAATATGATCCATCAAAAATGCTCCTTTGTCTTCACATATATGCTTCCTTTCTCTCTCACAGTGATGCTCGTAATGAGGCAAATGAATATTTTGAAAGACACAGTCTTTAAAATTGGTTAATGACAAGGGGCGGGGACAGCTTGCGCGCGCATGCAACGTGGTGAGACATGCTGCTCAGTTTCCACACCATTCTAAGCTGAGAAACCTAAGAGTAACTTATCACTGTTTCTTACACGTCCTGCATGGTGGTAGCTGTGTCTACTGGCGAGTTCACCGACGGTTTCCTGTTCTCTCTTCTCTGCTGCCTGCGCCTCCTGAGTCCTCTGTCCCGGCACTGTCCACTGTCCGTGGGCAGGTGACTCGTCATAGTTCTGTGCTCTACTGCTGTTCAGCAAGGTTTCGTTCCAAGTTCTCCTGGGAACCTCGTGTCTTTGCCGTCAACGTCGTCGTGCTGCGTGGTTTCCGATTCTGAGTGAACGGGGAGACTTGCTGAGCTGGTATGCGCATGTATTTTGTTATAGCTTATGGTAGAATTTTGAGATGATAACTGCGATTGAAAAGGTTGACGTCAAGAGTGAGTGGGCATTTTAGAGCAAGAAAATTGCCATATATGGTCAAAAAGAACCTAAAACTTCCCAGCCGTACAAGCTAGCAGGTATGCTAGACCAAGACACTGACATGGAAGATAGTAAAAGTGTATTTTTTTATGCAACCAATGATTAATTTTTACATATTATGATAGACAGCAACATTTGGATACTCCTGTCAATACTTGCTCTTGTACTTGAAAAAAGAAAGAAAAACCCCATCTTATGTCTTTTACACAGTGTTGATGTAAGTTATAATAAATTGTAACTACTTTGATTTTATATAGTGGTCATTAGGTCATGTTGGAGTTTGACGAGGCCTTAGGGAGACGCAAATCCCCTTACATCATCAGGTATGGAGAGAGCCAGTATTTTGTTGCAATAGGAGTCGCTGGTCTTATGGAAGCATTGGAGGTACTAATGGCTCTCTACTACATTTATGATATAGAGTATCCAGGAGCAATTATCAACTTTATGTTATTCTTGGAGAAGTATTTAGTTAAACTGAGGTGTCAAAGCGGCAATTTCTCAGGATCAGCTGTAGCAGTGATCACTGACTTGAAGAATAGCAATTAAACTTGTACGATCAATACAATCATGTATAACTGATCATGTTGAGTTTGTGTATTATTGTACTATTGTTTGATTAAAGTTCAGCTCTTTTGATGAATTGATCAAGTGCTATGCTAGCTATAAGAGCAACATACTGAATTCTGCATTAAAATAAGTGAAGATGTACAAAGGCATGTACTTCAGAAGGTTGGAGCATTAGTATGTGCAAGTAAATGGAATTTACTAAGCATTTGTACTTAAAGTTGGTTACCGTCATTATGTGATTCCTTACGTTCCATTGTTGACAGTATCTGTGGATTCTTTCTGTTGTGCGTAGAACATTTAGAATCAATGCCCTATAGTGCACAGCCATTTTCTCCAGTTAACAAGCTATTTATGATGACAGACTGGAGTCACTGGACCCGTAAGTTAATTCATACCCACAGATCTGATCTCCATGTTATCTCAGAGTACCAGATTATTACCAGGCTGTCACAGCATAATATATAACTATAAAAATAATATACGTGATTGAGTAAGAATAGAGGAGAAAGACAAGTATAATGTATATCTATGGCACAGTTACAGATCATTATAGGCCTCGATCATGTGCCGGTAAGTTGCTAAGTAACGCCGAGTCGCACTACTGTAGTCGCGGGCCTCGCTCCTTTTTAGCAGCTCCTCAAGCAAACACTCTCCGAGGAGAGCACTCAGCTTCGTGGTGAGGTGGAGAGCCTCAAGCAGGAGAGCACTCAGCTCCGTGGTGAGGTGGAGAGCCTCAACCAGACACAATGAGAGAATATTGTTTAAGAATTAACATAATATTGTTTGAATACATATCAATAGTTTTGTAGCAGACTCATGGCACCGAACTGTTCGATCAATCACTTTTCACTTGTTTTACACTAGTCATTGTACACCAAGTCACTATTTAAGCCCTTGTGGCACACTCTCACATGTTCACGTTCATATGTTCAGTTCAGTCTGTCACTATTTTCTATTGCTGCATTCTCTGACAATAATTATTTCTCCGTCATTTGCTGCGGTAGCTGTCGATACCACACGAACCACACTGTGTGCACGATTATATAACTCCACATGACTATTTATCATTTCTACTTACTAACTCTGATTTATAATGTACGTATCACATTTCGCTACGGCAAACTCACTCTCGTGGTCAACCCCTGTGTCCTCCACAAGGTCAGTGAATTATAAATTTCAATTATATTGGACAACTAAAGGTAAAGAACATTCTCCACGGAGATTACAAGATACCGAGGACTGTCGCAGCAATGCAAAACAACGTGGCGGTCTTCACCAATGCAGTCAACAATATCAGTGAAGCACCAAACGTGACTAAGCATTTTACGTAACTTGGCCAATAGCCGCGGTATGTTAGGAGTGATGTTGCCTTGTGAATATGCGCTCTCTTGCTCTCCATTCTCCACGCACGAAACCAATTTACGGAATGATGGTGAGACCAAATATTAATTTTTGCACACAAATTCAACAAAGCAAAGAGCCATGCTCCTACATGACACATGGGGAAGAAGAAGTACAAACAAAAGAAGAGAAAAGAAAAGAGCCGTGTCCCCCTCCACGACACACATCAGGACTGTACATCAATTTTTCTCTGACAAACCTACAAAGAGTAGGAATGTTGCGTCTCGAGTGAGTACTATGACTTCTTCTCTGAGGCCATGATACTAGGATATGACAAAGAGGTAGCCTTGTGGCCACTGACTAGAGAGATAAAAGGATTGTATCTACCTTGTCTACAATGACATCACATACTGACACTAAAACTGTTGACAGACGACAGAAGGATGACACTGCGAGAGTAATCTCATACCCTATGTCAGTTGCTGTCTACAACAGGTGTAGGCCGAGCAGATACAATTGGTTTCAGTTCACAATCTTCTTTCCATACTTTTTCGAAATATGTAGTATGTAATTCCTATTCTCGTTTAAAATTATTATTTTATCATTTGGATCATATGGATAATTTATCATGTGGTGTCTAGCAAGGCTGCTCCCGTTCATGATTGGACAATTAGTACCAGAAGATGACCAACATTGGCATAATTTTTTGCTGATACTCACCATCATAGACTACGCCTTTGCTCCCGTGATATCTCCCAATGAAGTGGCATTTTTGAATAGCGTAAAGGAGGAGCACAAGCTAACTTCAAGCGGCTGTATCCAGACTTGTCAATAACTCCAAAGCTTCACTAAATTCTTCACATTGCAGAGTGGATTATAAAGTACTCATACATGAAAGATATTACAAACCATGCAATATTCAAGTATGGATTTAAAAGAAAGTGAAGCGGCTCCACAAGTGTGGAGAATGTTGGAAGAATTTGAAGAGTCTAAAGAATTGAAAGAGTCAGAATGTGCAAAATAAGAGGTTTGCCAGTTAAACTGTTGTGAAAGGAGTAAGATGATCTTGGAAGAGGATGAGCAACATGACAGGAGCGGTGAGAAAGAAAAGGAGAAGAGATGCTGTGGTCAATATTGATGTACACTTATCATGGGCTGTAGTGATCAGGCTTCTATCAAAAGTTGAATTATAATAAGTTAGGTTTTGATCATAAATAACAATGTTGAGCTCCTGTTAAAGTCATAACTGATCAAGACTAACAAATGACTTCACCAAATCATCATAATTTTCTGTATTGTAAATAGTTCACATGTGGCATCTTAACCCATTCAACCACCACTACTGACAGATTGTCTTGTCACTAGAAAACATAACGCAGCACTGCCGAGGGCATTGCACATTCACTTACCTAGATCCATAGGCATGTAGATTATAGAGATCACTATAGCCTGTACAATAGAGAATTATGTTCCTCCATTGTTTTCTCATTATCATGCATGTGGTTCACCACACTTACCACTGTCAAAGTGCTATCGCAGACGTCATAGGTACCTTTCCATCCGTATAATTAGGACAAATCTCCTTCCTCTTTCCCTGAACTGAGAAATCATATGATAATAGCAGGATACAGCAGGCTAATAGTAGATGGGCGTGGCCCGACCTCTGCGTCTACGGGAGGTCGGGTTGGTTTCACATGTATACAAAAGTTGTTGCGTGATACTATTATGAATATCATTTAGCAGATAAGACAGGTGACGTGTAAATATCTAGTGATTCTACTGACAAATTTAATCACAGACTTGAATCCGATAAGAGTACTATAACACAATGAGGACTCCACTAC
Organism: Haliclona indistincta; assembly: GCA_964017065.1. Classification (NCBI taxonomy): domain Eukaryota; kingdom Metazoa; phylum Porifera; class Demospongiae; order Haplosclerida; family Chalinidae; genus Haliclona; species Haliclona indistincta. The sequence continues at coordinate 5,633,719 of OZ024786.1, forward strand.
ATCACGTCACACAACCTTGACTGCAAACAAGGCAAGAAACAATTTCTGCAATTATGAAGAAGTAAACTGATTACCCTAGAGCTGAACATGTAGACAGACTAGAGAATCAACGAATGGAATGCAACACTTTGGTACAAGAACCAAGTATTTAGTAGTAAGATGGACAACTCACTTTCTGGTCTAGTTTGACTACTTCCTTGATCATGCAGTAAGCTCTAGCCTTCTCCTGTTCATTACATTGGGAAAAGAATCCAATGAACAGCTGTCCGAAGCACTCATAGAATCGATAAATAACGGCAGTATTAAAGATGGTATAATGAGTAGACTCCATCTACAAGAATACAATGCCAAACAATTTAATTATTATCAATCAAAATACAAAGGGATAGAATAGCAGAGTGCATGAATCTGTGAATACCGTATAACCGGTAATTTTCGACACTGAAATATTTCGTACGTTAAATTTTAGATAGGATTTAATTTTCGTAACGTTTTCGCCTTTCGAAAATTAAATCGCACACAAATTTAAATTTGCCATAAAATTAACTATGACTAAAACTAATTTTGACGCGCTCGACACACGGAGGAGGACAGAGAAACGACGACTGTTTGTAGTTGCGTAAGAGGCTATCATGTTTATAGCTGGAAAAACACTTGCCTGCTGTCAGAAGTCTAGCTAGAAACGTTCAAGACCGTTACGCGTTGGCTGTGAAAGAACCGACAAGGAGACAGAAACTGCAAATACCGGTAGTTCCGCCACGACCGTGCATGCTGCAGGGCATCTGCATTCCACGGCGAATATCTTGCCTGTGTTCTCTTTCTTCGTCGTGGCGGTACCATAACCATTGACAAGCAGGGCATCGTACACATGTTCTATGGTTGACGTTCCATTGCAACACAAATTTTCGTTACAAAGAAATTTTTTGAAATTTTAATTTTCGTCATCGGGAGCCCTTACGAAAATTAGAACCGAACGAAAATTACCGGTTATACGGTATGAGTGAGAGAGTTAATGCTTCTATGTGACCACCTTATTGAGAAAATATGGTGCTGTCTTCAATCGATGATCAATTGAATGAGATGACGTAACACATTTGATCAGTTTAGCTGAAAAGAAGTCAAGAATAATTATAAGAATAGTTGCAGCAACACGTTACATAATGATTGTGTTGCTAACCAACTCCTCTTAAAGGGGGATCAATGCCAGTTATGTGCCCTGCTGAGATTATGGGCATCACGTGTTTCAACCCTCTGGCACTCTGCAGTACTGAGTGAGCGCAAGTTGAGTTGTTCAAAAATAGAGTGCAGCAACTCGTCAGGCAGTCTCACAAACCAGCCCATGCTGTGGCTCCTACTTACAGACTCGGAGTTACTAAGGGTAACGGTTTGCTTGTCAGTGACGACACGTGGCGTTAGTATTCCGGACGGGTCACAGGGCTGCCTTTTCTCAGGACAGTGGACGCGGTAATGGTGGTCGTTCTTGTAGTTGCCGCACGGTGGTTGGTTCTCTACTTCTAGCTCGTCTGGTCTGGCAGCCACATGGCGATGAGTGGAGTTCATTTCTCGCAGCTGTCGAACACGAGCTCTTCTCAGACTGCAGCAAACTCGCGCTCCTCTGGACTAAGCAAGGGCTTTTATCTGGCGCAGTAGACATGTTGCTAGCCTCATTATAATCCCCGCCAATGGCTTTAACGGCCTCCTTCAGCTCCTTCTCAAAGGGTCCATCCTCTTTTCATTCCGATTGCAGCTCCAAACTGCATCGAGATAATGCACTTGAAGACTTGAAGGGGGCGGTGCATGATTTTATGGGGGACTTTGATGTGCTGCATCTTGTTTTCTGCTTAGCATATATGCACAAAAGTGCTTTTATTGATTAGACCAAGTCTAACACTACCTGCCGTGCAACTATGGCGAGCTTGTGACGCTCTCGGGTACGCACAAAAGACCTCGCTTCTGCTACATGGTTTGTACACGTTTTCTCGACTTCTGAGCTAGAGATCGACGCGCTGTAAACGCAGTACTATTCAGTACCATCTTGCGCAGAAACGTATAGAGCGATTTGTCGATATTCGTTCGCGAAGGTAGCAAAGCAGTGTTCGTGCACTAGAAAAAACTACGCTGTAAAAAAAGTAAGCGCTATTACGAAAATTCGCTCTATACGTTTGTGCGCAAGATGCTACTGAATAGCACTGCGTTTACAGCGCGTCGATCTCTTGCTCAGAAGTCGAGAAAACGTGTACAAACCATCCGTGTATTATTTCTGCCATACTCTTATGGGAGATCGGTTTGTTTATAAATAGTTATTCAACCACAACAACATAACCATGTAACTATGAATAATTTGAATATTAAGTCCTTGCACCGCCACCTTAAGTCTGTTAAACCACTTAATAGCTATAAAATCATTATCTGGGGCCTGGGACTCATTCTTCATTCTCATCCTGATACTCGTACTCAGCACATTGCATCATCTGTATTTATAACGCAATAATAATAATATTAATATTAATTGTTACTTCCTGACCAAATGCACCGCCCGGACTCTACAATCTCTGCTATTTTTCGTGTTTTATATGAATTGTTCATTCTACTGTATAATAATTGTTGTTCATTGAATTTAAAGAGATTGTTTGACCACTACAATTGTCAGCTACTGAGTAAAGTATCCGAGCTTCTTGAAAACACTGGCTGCAGATACCCAGGAGAGTATTTGACATGATTTCTGATTAGCTGTTCATGTACTGTGACAAGTCAGCATCAGCATCAAGAAATGTAACTCAGCTCTGCAGCAGTTGTATTGACGTATTTTTCTCAAGAGATGTACTCAGAGTCTCTAATGTTAAGGGAGGTAGGACATGCAACTATAAGAAGCTAGGTCCTAGGATGGTAACAGCTATCACCTGTAAGTCTGTGCAGTAATTCACATGCTGTTTCATTATCTTTCATTTTAGCAAACGTTTGCCAGTCATATGAGGACATAAAAGTGACAGTCCTCAACCAAGTTATAAACAACAAATGCACTGCTGCTCGCTGAGGAGTGTCTAAAGCGACTAGCAACTGACTCTCCACTCTGTCTCTGAACTAATTCTAACTCATGGCATGTCATATTATATCATATGTTATTACATAGTACGTCATCTTTGACCAATCGGATTGCTCTATTCGAGGGCATTAATGTAGGTTATTGACCGCGCGTAGCGTCTTCTATAGCAACAGACCGTTGCGTCTTTGCGAGTTTGAAAAATTCGCGATGTTATTGCGCTCACAGAGATGAACTATATAATAAATCATTTATTGCCCGACACAACTCGGGCATTAACTGACATTAATGACCTCGGGAAAGTCGGTTGCCCTCGTACAGTCTCGGGCTGCGCCCTCGACCATTACTCGGGCGACCGACTTTCCCGCGGTCATTAATGTCGGTTAATGCCCTCGCGTGAGGGCAATAACTAATACTCGTGTAGCATAATCTGTTTTACTTATTTTTGTCATAAAAACTTACGATGGAAAGTGCAAGTAAAATTAAAAGTAATGTCACATACACGTAACATATGTGTGACATATGATTATGTCAAGCATTGATGGGATATAGAATTATATTCAGGAATCAGAGAGAGAGAAGAGGAAGGTAGGCAGAGACAAAGAGACGGAAGGTACTAATAATACATGAGTATGTCTAGCCGAGATATGTCTGCTGCACTCACGCGCAAACACGCGATACAACTTGAGATCCTTGTGCAGAGCTCGTTCATCACATGATGGAACGTACGGCGACGTTTAAAAGAGGAAATGTTACTCTCGACCTTAACATCTTTGAAAGCAACTTCACTGTTAGTAATTTCTAAAAACTTTATTATTATTTTGCGATTCTAAACCATACAATAATACAGAACAGTTTGTTTTTATAACTATGAGACAAGAATGACCCACTGTGATGCCATTATAGGCTAACCCTTCTAGAAGGTACTTCACACAGAGACAGTAGATTTCCTGATCACTTCCACCATATAATATAATATGCTTATTTTATGACCTGTTGTAACTAATAGGTTGATGCTCACCTATAGCGCTATAAAAGATGTGGAAGAACTCAGAATGAGCCCCCAATTAATACTACAGCCACTCATGGCTTCGAAGAAAGCTAAAGTTACAATTTTTAAGTGAAAGAGCTATCTTTTAAGGATTTATACAAGCAGTGGCAGGAGGTATGTCGTAGAGACAGACAAGTCTAGACTATTTAATAACGTTTACAAACAGCTAAATCTAAGTCGATTTAACTCATCAAGACCTGACCTATTTTTAACAATTCAGACTAGAATATCATGTGATTTTGCCACAATGTGGAGCAGGAAGCATAAGAAAACCCACGTGCGGACTGACGATAGTCTAGTTCTCAAGTACAAGGTGAGTTGAGGGTGTCAGTAGCATCTCGCATAGTGCAGCTCTAATATAATTTAGTTTGGTAAACACACTTTTAAAATAGAAACAAATAATGTACAGTTCAGGTAGACTGCCAGACTCAATCACATAAAGTATTCTGAAGTACAAAGTATTCTTATCACATTGTCTGCCCCTGTAACACATGCCATTCCTCAGGTTTTTATAATAGTTTAAAGTATGAAACCACACCTAGATGGCTTGGTGCACTTTCAAATTAACAAGACGAAATTGTTGGCTTTGCTGTAGCTGAAAAAACTGCATCGAGATAGCAAATGTATGACTATCATCACTTCTAATTATACTATAGCCACAACAATAACTTTTTATGCGTGGTTCTCTCTAGAACTTGTATTTATATAATAGCATTCCAGATAGTTCATAGCTGATCTTCACCTGTATAGAGAAGAATCACTGTCTTACGTATCATCAAGGAAAGCAGATGATTGCTACTCTCTAGTAGTTAGTAGTAATGTACAGGAATACATCTATTGCGGATTGATTGTGCACGTCCGCACACCACTGGCACGAGTACGCGTACCAGCCAAAATATGAAAACTACAGGCACACGCCTGTACAGCAACTACCATGTAGTACCACGTAGTTTGCTAGTATCAAGTGTTCTGACATGACCCTTAGCATTGGTCAACAGCTTAGCACTGGTCACAAAAATATTTTATCTGGAACTTGATTGACAGCACACAAAATGACAACACACATCATATTTTTTCTGTATATTATTAAATTCTCTAAATTCCTGATGGTAAACTCCACAATGCGACATTCTGGTCAGTTGCTGATGCTGATTCCACTGTAGTGACATGTGAGCTAACTATAGTACAGAGCACAGTCAGACTGTGCACAATGAGGAATTTGGTAAGTGGAAAGCGTTTAATAAGAAAAAGATCTTATACAAAAATTAGAGATCCAAACTCTGAAGTTTTCATCTGAGCAAGAGTTCCTTTGATAGCTATTGTATATAAACAAGATCTCCTTTTAATAATATAGGAATTTTCAATAACTTGCCTAGTCATCCAAGTATCATGCGTAGACTTACATACAGGTCATTCAACCGCTTCACCCGAGTTGCTGTTCAAAATTGTAGCAAAACCACCTACACAACCACCCCCACCACCACCACCACTACCACCGGTATGCATCTGGGTGCCTCAGCCACAACATCCTCCCTACTAGCCTCCTTATTTGCCTCAGCCACCACACTATTTGCCTCAGCCACAGTCACATTGTTTGGAAGATGAAAGACAGAGTTGAGTCTTATCTTTAATACTGTTATGATACAACAACAACAGCAACAAAAAATTTCCAGGATAAAGCTTCAAGGGAGCCGTAAAATACGGTGTCATGCTCACATTCAGTTTAAGAAATGTGTAGAGTACCCAGAGTACAAAGTTACTGATTATGAATTGCTTTACCTTGGATGGGAAATCTTGAAATAAGCTCATGAATAGGCATAAAAGACCTATGAATTGATAGGAGTGTAGCAAGTGCAAGATGACTATGAAGAAAGGAAAGTGCAGCAGTAGTAGCATGGCGAAAGCGTTGATTGCAGATAAGAAAGAACCGGTTACGTTGTTTGAAAACATGATTTTGAAGATAATTGATGGAGTCCATGGTGAGAATCTTTCCATGAAGCAGCTATGTGCACCTGAGCATAATATTGTATTGATTATCATGGCATTGTGTATGCTTCAGGATGATATCCTCCATATCTGATCCATTGTGTACGCCAGATCTGATCATCCTGATCAGTACAATCTTGAACGCAAACACAATAGCTTTACAAACACAAACACAATAGTTTAATTCTGTTTCCAGAAGTTTGGGGAAATTTTACCTACTGCCCTTGTGTGATTGGGACATCATGGAGTCAATGATACTGATCAGAGACACTCATGCTACATTATCATTACCAAGATGAGTTATACCTTAGCTGGTGCAAAAGTAAAAATAAAATACCGACATTAAAAGACTGACATTCATGAATGCCGTCAATATAATAAGCATCTCAGTCTTAAGCATCTCTTTTGTGATTTCACCTTTCTCAACCTTGTGAGCAATCTCCTCAGAACAACTGATCTGCTCTGGAGTGAGATGCTCTCGCCTAACAAAGAGAAGGAGTCTAACATCGAATGACTCTCTCGCTCATTTGTCTATTCATTCAATAAAATTTCTAAATTTGACTAGTGACTGCTGTTTGGTAAAATCAAAATAAAACTTAATACCAAAATACCCTAGTCTGCCTTTGATAATTCTTATCATTATTGTCATCATCACTCTCATCACTCGTCCAAATATCTATTAATCTACAGATTATCAAAGTGATCTATGAAAGTGATCAGAGTGATCTACAGATTATTGGGAGCTAAGATTCCATTAAACGAGACAAGAAATTTCAATTCTGGATGAAGAAGAGATCATTTCCGCTGCTGTCTGTTCCAAGTGTTGGTGTCCAAGACGCTCTAGCTGTTCCAGTTAACCTGGTGGGCAAACAACCAAAAAGCAATAAGAAACTGATGTCCGTATACATGTGTGTTCTATAGTCGGTCTGCAAGAGAATGAGGAGATAGGTATTAAAACATATGTAGGTTTGAGAAAGAAGATATGAAATAACCGTTCCAAGCCCTGGTTATTCCGCCTAAGCATGTATAACTGGAATGGAGGCTCTCTTGATATTGCTGCAAAGATTAACTTATCCAAACAGGCAAACCGATTTAACCAAATTGTTTGGACGGTCAAAGACAAAGTTGATTCTTATCTTTAATATCTTGGTGCAGGTTTCACCAGAGTTTATCATTCACTGAAGGTACGCACTAAGCATAATACACTATAAGCTTAATTCAAGTGTTTGTGAAAAACAGAAAATACAATTAGGAAGGCCAAAAACACTTGTCCAAGGCTACGAATGCGTTCACAATGAAATGGAGTGGCTTCCTTGCTTACTTGGGTACTATGACATTTTCTTCTACAGTAATTCAATAATTTAATTTTCTTCTATGATCTTCATTGGTAACGAACAGGCCACTTTAGAGGTCTAGTGATCAATGCACAGCAGTGCCTACAGCGGCACAATGGCAGTAGTATTCCTAGCAATAGCTGCTTGTGTAGGAGCACAGTAGTATTCCTAGCAATAGCTTGTGTAGGAGCACAGTAGTATTCCTAGCAATAGCTTGTGTAGGAGGAGCACAGTAGTATTCCTAGCAATAGCTTGTGTAGGAGCACAGTAGTATTCCTAACAATAGCTTGTGTAGGAGCACAGTAGTATTCCTAACAATAGCTTGTGTAGGAGCACAGTAGTATTCCTAGCAATAGCTTGTGTAGGAGCACAGTAGTATTCCTAACAATAGCTTGTGTAGGAGCACAGTAGTATTCCTAGCAATAGCTTGTGTAGGAGCACAGTAGTATTCCTAACAATAGCTTGTGTAGGAGCACAGTAGTATTCCTAGCAATAGCTTGTGTAGGAGCACAGTAGTATTCCTAGCAATAGAGGCACAGCGAAATTCCAATTACCTGCAACATCTTCCTACATGGAATAAAGAAAACGCACCTGAACGTACCTGGTCAAGCCAAGAACGCTCTGAGGTTCCTCACTATTTAGAGTTTTTTAAGTTTATTGATTTGCGACCGCAAGCCTCCAAGGTCAAGATAATTGCTGAGCCATCTAAGCGTCTAGTCAGACAAGAGTTCAAGAAGCCTGCGACACCAGTGAAACAAGTTTATGTTGCAACACCTACTGACACTTGCATCGCTTGTGTAGCTCCTGAACCATGTCGAGACTACTAAAAGATGAAACAATGTACTGCACAGCACTCAACTTCAATCAGCCCTCAATCAACTTCAGCAAAAATCTTATCTCCTTACTGAGCAACACAGCTCACACAACCAAAGAAAGATTATACTGAGCAGAGTTCTCACTCTGACTATCGCCAACGCAACATACAGCGTGTATAATATCATTCCAAAACCACATGTGGTCTGGAGACGAGAGTCGAAGAAAAATGTGTTATTTTGGAGTCCAAAAAAGGGATTGAGCTAAAACTACCGATATGTCCTGCTCTAGACAGCTTACACTACTTCAATTTTATAATGGTATGTATTAAACACAAAACTACACAAGCTTACTAATAAGTCCTTGTTCACTTTACTAGTATTACTAACTAGCTAACTACCAATGGGACTGAACTGGTCCCAAATACATGGTTTTAGCTGCAGCACTATTCTGCTAGAGCTGGTTTGAGCACACGTGACTTCAGGTAGCTGATGGAAGTCCTGATAGACTTGCCAATGCTGTTGCTGTGGGCTGGTTTAACCAAAATGGTTGTCACGATAGGTTTAGTGAAGGCAGGGATCAGATAGGCGACGATATCAGGTAATTTTTTTTTCATTTTCAGCTCTGAGTGCTGGGTAGACAACCGGCATCAGACTGATGGTGATAGAAGCTGCGAAAAGATGTAACAGAGCTTTATTGACGGCCTTCGTTATTCTGGCATTGAGTAATCAGCTTGATATTAACAATCATGAATGAACTGTGTATCACCTGGAACCCAAGCACGCATGCAGGCATACTGCTCGAATAAGTCTTCTTCGGTGCGGAGAGTATGTATGTTTGCTTGTTCACCAATGATGGGAATTGTAATCTCAATTGTGATTAGTGTTGGTACAACGATTGTAAAGATCACCGTTGCCTATTTCAACTCTTTTCCATAGTGGAGCAAAATGAGTATGTTAATCTTCTTTGTGGTATTTCTAGCTTTCTTTGATGTCGCCACGATATTTTGAGCCACCGTTGTATATAGCCACCGTTGTAAGAGCATTTAGGACCTAGAAAACAGAAGTATAATACTAAAAGTATTTGGGAAATTTATCATCTGGAATTACCACCCTAGGAACGTGGAAGTCCAAGAATTAGGGCTTTTATGCGTGAATAGAATGACATTTTTTCGCACGGACATCAAAAACATGGCTGTTTATTGTCTTGTACTGCTGCTACAAATATTATTAAGTTTCAAATAATAAATTGAGTATTGTGAGACAGAGTGGCTGCTGTGAAGTGTGGCTGACTGGCTACAGCAGAACCAGTGGCAATATGGTGACGACCAAGTCCATCAGTCTGTATAAGCAAAGACACAACTACTTAATATGGTCATAGTGGAGCACAATACGTACATGGACAGAGTCAACCAAGCAGACCAAATGCTGTCTTCTTTGGGTTTACTCACCGCACCATCAAATGGTGGTGGCGTGCATTCTTCCATCTCTTCGACCTGTTGATAGTGAATGCCTATATCTTGCATCAGGAATGAGTTCATACAAACAATCTCGGGTCGAACTTGCTTGCCAGGTTCTGTCAAGTGCAGTGATACCGTCACCAGCATCCTCCAGCATACTTTCACCGACTAAAGAGAGGCACTTCATAAAAAAGGGGAGAAAGAGAGTCACTACACCTATCGTTGCAAGCAATGCAAAGTGCCTCTATGTGTAGTTCCGAGTTTCGAACTATATGGCCGATTCTGATATATCAGGACACTTTTAAAGCCATACGTGCTTCAATCCTTTAAATGATGATCAGCATGAGGAAAAAATATGTGTCCCAATGTGGAAAGCGGATTTGCATTCAAGTCAGTACTCCGCCACAGCTTTGTAACCTTACCACTTTCAAACAGATTCAACTCCTAATGAAAGTATGCACTAAGTAATAAAAAAATTATGATTATATTGTCTTGGAACAGACAGACTGTCTCTCTAGCAAGGCAACTGACAATGACGTATCATCATAGTATTGTTGGGGTCAACAAGCAATCTACCCACAACTACCAGTACCTCAATTGAATATTTGTGGTTGACAGTGTCGGTCCTCATCAAGATAGCAACAAAACAAATGAATCAAAATTCGTGATACACAACGACCAAATACAAAATTCACCACTGTCATAAATAAATATGTTAATAAAAACTATATTCAACCCTACAATAGAAGAAAAACCCATTTTGGCCCTGCGTATACGTATAGTATATCTTACAGAATCGAAGACTTGCAACACAGCAGCTGGTTGTTGTATTGTGGAAAAAACAGCACAATGGGGTCGGGGTACTTCGGGACGGCCATGGCCATGGTCTGGTACAGTGACTGTGTAGACATAGCTCTGCAGAGAGCACGTGGTCAGCCACGCCTATATTACGGGAGGGGCTGAAATTTACATAATGTGCATGTTTAGCTTATTGAAAAAACAGCCAAGCAAGAAATTATTGGTCGATAACGAGCATACATGTAAATGGCAAGTATTATGTCAACAAACCGTGGTTCAGGAATCAGTGTTTGATCAGCTTCTTCTTCAGAAGGCAGTGGTGATCTCATCAAAAATGCAAACTGACAGTTACCAGCAATAACTTAATAATTATCTAAGAGATTTTTACGTCTGTGCAACTAGCAATAGACATTCCTTGTAAGTAGGTGGTACTTTAAGCCACACCTCATGAATCCGTTCTCTCCGATTTCGCGAGCGAGACTTTTGGGTATAGGTCGATAGACTAAACCATAACCTGACTGCAAATAATTATAATGCTAGACAACCAGCAAGTTTATTTATCAGGCCTCTTCAAAGAGATTTAGACATGTCCATTGTTTTTGATCTTCCAGAAGGGGTATGATCTGCAATGCAGTGTATATATAATATGATTGTCTTGTTACAGCCACTAGAGAAATGCTTAACATGTGAAATGGACGTCCCGATTGAGAAGTTTATATTTCAGAATTGAACAATATTGGCAGGAAGAGTGTCTCGGCGCTGTTCACAACTGTTATTTATCAGCAGGTGAAGGTCATGCATAAAGTGGTTCATTTGCACTGACTGAAACTTCATTCTCTGTTTGATGAACAATGTAAGGTAACTTCTACATTCTCCTCCCAATCTGGGTCATTGGGTATATATCGGTGACAATCAGAGCACGATAATTTGGATGAGCTGGTGATCACTCTCCTTCGATAGCAGAGCAGCTTGTAGCTGTTGTAAGTTCTGTAGAGTACTGAAATCGACTAACAGATAATTATAGCGACATCTAATTGAAGTAATGCAGAGTTTGAGCACTGATGACCACGTCTGTTATGGTAAACTAAGTAATACTCATCTTCATCTTGTACTATAAATGAAAAGTGACGATTAAAATTAAGATGAGCACTGTATCGAGAATATTTCAATGGAACCAGTTTCTAGATCTTATACTGATGCCTACACTAACATTAAATATACACATTTAGACCTTCAAAAAATTCAATGTATAATTAAGTTAAAGGAATCGGGAATGTATGATTACTATGACCAAATACAGGGTCGAACGCTCCTTCCCATTATGCGCTCCTGATACACTGTATATGTGTTAGCTGGTACATTTCATGGAAACCGCATAACATCCAATGAAATGTTACGATGGTCACCTTTCTTTCCTGATAGCTCCATATTTTTCTTCTTTAGCAAGGGATCACCTTCCCCATCTCTTCCCTTCAGCAATCTTTCCAAATCGTCACCTTCTCGTGACCGAGCGAGTGGTTTAGTCATCTCATATAACTCATCCTCTATTTCTCTTGAGCTGACTTGACCTGAGCCGTTCTATAAAAAGAGTAATCAAAATCAGTCAAATAGATTATGTCAGCACGGTTAGCAAAATTTGCAAGCAGAATGTTGTGTATTGTTAATATCTTGTTATCAATCTTTGTTAAAGTGAACTACAATTAAAACCATGAACCACACACCAGCTAGTACAAATCAAATATTGGGATTTGTTATTATAGCAAGGCTTATAGTTTCCTTGAAGTCTAGCTATAATAACATGTGTTCGGTCAGTCTAGGCAATGACTTACTTCAGCAGCTGGTCTGTTATTTTGTCATTATCGCTGTAGTAACTAAAATAAGCAGTGTACATTAGAGGATTTGATATTGTAGTAAATAGATTGGAACATTGGAAAAGTAGTGGAAGACCAGGTGGTGAGTATGCATGCATGCATGGTATACTAAACACATAGTGTTCTGCTATAACTAGCATCACTGGCTCGATCACCTTGCCTCTTCGAAATGCAAATCTAAAAATTGCTTTGCCAGCCAAAGAGTGGGATGACATAGGTGGTATGCAAGGCCATTTAAGAAGCGGATGGTGCGAGATCATAACAAAGATAATCAAGAAAAGCAAAAATCTCTAGTGAAGGGAAGCAAGTAATTATTGTACATGCTAGAAATAATTTCGTTACAAATTTCAAAGCTCTTTCTATTACCATAATATCAACTATCACCTTCTTAGTGGCAACTTTCATCCATAAGTTGCTCCAGAGAGAAACCTTGCTGTGTTAGATAGTGCTTCATGAAAAACTCGCTAGGAGCATTTTACAGAATACGGCACACTAATTAGAAATATTCGCCTTCCTGTAACATACAAACCCAGACCTTGACATAAAATCGCATACAGTTTCAGCTCAGTATGAACTAACAAGGAAGAGGTGCGTATTGAGGGAACAGGAGTTGATATGTCAAGATGGCTTGACCGAGAACCCACACGATAACTTGCCTAGTTGCAATAGTCGAGCGGTACATAGCAACTGCAAGCATTTCTTTGAGCACTACATATCGTTTGTCTACTTCTGTTCATGTTAAATTTAGTACACTGGATGTGAAGAGAATGCATGAGTCAATAAGACTACTTGCAATAACCTTCCTACACATCGAATTGAATGGAGGTAGTGTAGCTCCTGAACCACCCCCTCTTCCTAACACCAATGTCCAAGCACATATTGCAACTGATCTGAAAACCACCTCATTAGAGACCTTTAGATTCAAAAACGCTTAACGGGTGAACGAGCATAAAAGCATTCTCGGACGTCGTAAAAGCTAAAAAAGCAGCTCTAGAAAACTGCTGGGGGTTAATTGATGGTACAGTTCGCAAGAAAGCATGTCCGATAAGGAACCAAAGAGTGATATTTAGTGGTCACAAGAGAGTGCATTGGATGAAGTTCCAGATTAATACTGATGATAAAATTATTTGTTGCTATGACTAGGAATGAAGCTGAGCAAGGAGAAGGTAAGTCAGAGGGCACGTCTGAGGAGAGTTTAGCACGCTTCTTGGGATGATAAAGAGCGCTTGTTGACACTAAAGAACAATCGCTATCACCCTCTTGGGAGCTGCAACTCTGCATAAGTCTTATGATAATATAATAATAATATTACTACTATATATAATCATTCTTTAGTTAGTTGCAGCTCCAATGGACTGATAGTTTATTTGTTTGGTCTGATTGACGGCAAGCGGCATGATGCGTACATACTGGCTGACAGTGGACTTGCTGTCAAACTGGTCCAATTTAACCAGCCGAACAGTAAACAAGATGTGCTCTACTGTCAACCAATCCTGTACATGGGATTTTAACAAACATACTAGCTCCTTACTGAGCAGCACAGCTCACACAACCACAGAAAGATTATAATAAGTCAATGACCCATGTGCGCATATGTATTTTGGGGAAATTTGTCAATACAATATTACTTCTGTCAATGCATGAAGATTTTAAAATGAACAACAAAGTTTTTTTTTCCAGCCAGTTGGAAAGCACTACACAGTTGCTGCACAGTTAAAAAACTGCCACACTTGCTTGTATGGTTCACAGACATCATCTTTATACAATGTAGATCCACCAATCACTAGAACAATATTTGACTATTTCATAAAATGATAAATAAGTGGAATGTTTGATGATAAGTTTACTTCGATGTAATCAGTTCAATCATTGCCTTGCACATCATTTCAAGATATCCTTTCAATTTAAGTTACCACAGAGTGAGAGCATTATCACATTATCAGCAGAGCGGCAGTTGTTGAGACAACTAATCGGACAAAAAAACAAGCCTAATAGCAAGACAGAGACGACATTAGTAGGAGTACGGGCTGATCGCCTTAGAAAGGTGAATTAGAAATCTCTAAAATAAAAATTACAGTTATCACAACAAATACATAACTGATGCTCTAAATGTCACTACAAAACAATAGGGAATTGAGTAAAACATTCCCACACTCCCTCATCACTTGTAATTTGACTTTTATGGCATGTGAAACATTTTTACCATCTGCAACAGAGTGTAACATTGGCTACAATAGCTGTGTTTTCTTTACAATAGCAAGTTGCAGTTATTACTGCTCAGTAGATCTCTGTTAGCACGTCAGGAGCACCACCCAAGCTAGCCCGGCTAAATTTTAAAGTTTTAATTATAGTGCAACACTCTTACTGTTCTAAGCAGAGTTCTCACTACTGACTAGCTAACTTGCTGCACTGCATAGTTTCCTAGCTGTTAAACATGACTATCGCCAACGCATCATTATACAGCGTGTCTAATATAGGCATTCTCATTCCAAAACCACATGTAGTCTGGGGACAAGAGTTGAAGAAACAATGTGTTATTTTGCCACTAAAACGCGACTGAGCATAAACTACTGATATTTCCTGCTCCAGACAGCTTACACTACTTCAATTGTAAAATGGTATGCATTAAACCAGCATTAAACACAACAACTATGCAAGCTTACTAATAAGTTCTTCTTCACGATACTAGAATTACTACCTAACTATCTACCAATGGGCGTGAACTGGTCCCAAATACATGGTTTCAGCTGCAGCACTATTCTGCTAGAGCTGGTTTGAGCACACGTGACTTCAGGTAGCTGATGGAGGTCCTGATAGACTTGCCAATGCTGTTGCTGTGGGCTGGTTTAACCAAAATGGTTGTCACGATAGGTTTAGTGAAGGCAGGGATCAGATAGGCAACGATATCAGGTAATTTTTTTTCACTTTCAGCTCTGAGTGCTGGGTAGACAACCGGCATCAGACTGATGGTGATAGAAGCTGCGAAAAGATGTAACAGAGCTTTATTGACAGCCTTCGTTATTCTGGCATTGAGTAATCAGCTTGATAATAACAATCATGAATGAACTGTGTATCACCTGGAACCCAAGCACGCATACTGCTCGAATAAGTCTTCTTCGGTGCGGAGAGTATGTATGTTTGCTTGTTCACCAATGATGGGAATTGTAATCACAATTGTGATTAGTGTTGGTACAACGATTGTAAAGATCACCGTTGCCTATTTCAACTCTTTTCCATAGTGGAGCAAAATGAGTATGTTAATCTTCTTTGTGATATTTCTAGCTTTCTTTGATGTCGTCACGATGTTTTGAGCCACCGTTGTATATAGCCACCGTTGTAAGAGCATTTAGGACCTAGAAAACAGAAGTACAGCGGTTTCATGACTTCTTGCAAGGAAAAAGCGTAGAGCGTAAAGCGTAGAGAGTGACCTGTTAATTCGCTAAGTCCTTGAAATGCATTCTTTGGCCCGGATCGATTGAGCTAGCGCGCGCTATAAGCGCGCGGTAAGTTCGTACGAATCCAGGTACGAATCGAATGTAAGGTAAAGAGGCGGAGTCCGATCTAAACTAGGCCACGTGGCGCGTGTAGCTAGCTCGACGTGTAGCCTTCAACTATGGATCAATCTTGGCGCTATTCGCCCTGGGCTCCATTCCCTGGCTACTATCAACCCTCTTCTTTTGGTGCTGGTCTTAGTAATCATCTATCTAACTTGGTGCCATCTGACGAGGACGAATACGAAGTAAGCGCCATCTTAGATCATCAGGATAAGCGCTGGACCGCGTTGGCTCACAAGTCGTGCGAACAGCCATATTGAATAGATCAGTAAGTTAAGGGGCAGAGCTTTACTTGACTCGAACTCGATCGACCATACCGCACCGTTTACGCTAGCGCTCCAGATGACGTTAATATAACTCGCACTCGAAGTGCTAACGATTCATAATGAACGGTATTCATTAACATTTCAATGGCTTCCCGGCAAGAAGACATGAAACCGCTGTATAATACTAAAAGTATTTGGGAAATTTATCATCTGGAATTACCACCCTAAGAACGTGGAAGTCCAAGAATTAGGGCTTTTATGCGTGAATAGAATGACATTTTTTCGCACGGTCATCAAAAACATGGCTGTTTATTGTCTTGTACTGCTGCTACAAATATTATTAAGTTTCAAATAATAAATTGAGTATTGTGAGACAGAGTGGCTGCTGTGAAGTGTGGCTGACTGGCTACAGCAGAACCAGTGGCAATATGGTGACGACCAAGTCCATCAGTCTGTATAAGCAAAGACACAAATACTTAATATGGTCATAGTGGAGCACAAAGCGTACATGGGCAGAGTCAACCAAGCAGACCAAATGCTGTCTTCTATGGGTTTACTCACCGCACCATCAAATGGTGGTGGCGTGCATTCTTCCATCTCTTCGACCTGTTGATAGTGAATGCCTATATCTTGCATCAGGAACGAGTTCACACAAACAATCTCGGGTCGAACTTGCTTGCCAGCTTCTGTCAAGTGCAGTGATACCATCACCAGCATCCTCCGGCACACTTTCACCGACTAAAGAGAGGCACTTCATAAAAAAGGGGAGAAAGAGAGTCACTACACCTATCGTTGCAAGCAATGCAAAGTGCCTCTATGTGTAGTTCCGTGCTTCGAACTATATGGCCGATTCTGATATATCAGGACACTATTAAAGCCATACGTGTTTCACTCCTTTAAATGATGATCAGCATGAGGAAAAAATCTGTGTCCCAATGTGGAATGCGGAATTGCATTCAAGTCAGTACTCCGCCACAGCTTTGTAACCTTACCACTTTCAAACAGATTCAACCATAGATAATATATTACCCTCCCGGGATTGGCAACACGGCTAATTAGCGCCTTCTCGCACGGACAGTCCGCGACCAAAGGGCGGCGTGGAGAATCTATGGCAGGTACTGAGACAACCACAACGGATGCTGGTAGTCTGCTTGTAAACGTAATCACTCTGATGCTGGACGATCCTACCTTCAGTATTCAGATGCAGCTCAGTGAAGAAAATTGAAATGCAACGATCGAAAGACAACAGAAAAGAGTACTGTATACTAACAAGAGTATACAACCTGCTGCTAAGAAGAGTACACAGGCTGAAAATAATACATCAGCTGCAAGAGAAACGAAAAACAGTAGTATTGGGTTGTGCCTTATTTGTTATTATCTAGTTATTTTAATTCGACAATTTTACTCTCTTTCAATAATACTGTGTGTGTAATCATAATAGTTCTTCGAGCACGAACACGTCTACGCTTTGGTAGTGACCGGATTACTTGATCATCAACTGTCTGTTGTAATCTCTCTTGCTTCACTCAGTCTTTCTTTCTCTCCTCATGTTGTGAACACCAAGTCTAATTCTACGACGTCCCATTCCTGAGTCAAAACAGATGGTAATATACGACTCAATATTACAGCAATATAAAATCAGCTGGGAAGAAGTGATCTTGCCCATGCAAAACACCATAGATAGGCTGTTTGTTTTATGTACCCATCACGCATAGTACTTGTCTAGAAAGGTAACTGCTGTCCCACAAAAATGAATAAAGTGGTCACCATTTTTGTTACTTGGAGCACAAGGGAAACACGTGGCTCTCAACTAACCATGTCTACGCAAAGTACAGACCACGGATAGCATTATATAAATACCTTTTAGACCAGCCAAAGTGAAGTTTCTGTAGATAATGCACCACAAACACAAATACGCTATGACAGCCACAAACTTCGGCCTGAATATCAACATAACAAGCCAGGTGTACAACAAAAAGCATCGAGAAGTGTACAGCTAGCCTTATTCTTCATGCAAACAAACCATACCAGAAGTTGGGCTGTCTAGTAACTTACCTTTCGTTGCTTTCTCTTGAACAACTGGCGTCCAGGTCAACTGTTCACACCAACGAATAGGTGCGAATCGCAGGTTGCGGACTGTCCGTGCGAGAAGGCGCTAATTAGCCGTGTTGCCAATCCCGGGAGGGTAATATATTATCTATGATTCAACTCTTGATGAAAAGTATGCACAAAGTAATAAATATGATTACATTGTCTTGGAACAGACAGACTGTCTCTCTAGCAAGGCAACTGACAATGACGTATCATCATAGTATTGTTGGGGTCAACAAGCAATCTAACAACAACTACAACTGTTATCCAGTACCCCAATTGAATATTTGTGGTTGACAGTGTCGGTCCTCATAGAGATAGCAACGAAACAAATGAATCAAAATTCGTGATACTTTGAATGCAACGACCAACTATTAAATTCACCACTGTCATAAATAAAATATGTTTAACACAAGCATAAAAATTATATCTAACCCTACAATAGAAAGAAAACCCCATTTTGACCCTGCGTATACGTATAGTATATCTTACAGAACCGAAGACTTGCAACACAGCAGCTGGTTGTTGTATAGTGGAAAAAACAGCACAATGGGGTCGGGGTACTTCGGGACAGCCATGGGCATGGTTTGGTACAGTGACTGTGTAGACTTAGCTCTGCAGAGAGCACGTGGTCAGCCACGCCTATTATTACGGGAGGGGCTGAAATTTACATCATGTACATGTTTAGCTTATTGAAAAAAAAACAGCCAAGCAAGAAATAATTGGTCGATTGTGGAAGAGAGAGCACACTAAACAATGAAACACCACCAGTAACTTCGGAGTGGAAGAGGGTATGCTCTCTGTGTATATTACCTAAGGTTTGCTTTCTCTATAATAACCATGATTTTTACTACTAAAAGAAAAAGTCAACAAAAATAAGGATAGACCTAGTGAGAGCAGTGCGGTTAGCTCCACGCAAGTTGATTCACTCACCAAGTACAAGCTACCACTATGTTGATGATCAGCTTAGCCACCTCATTTGCTCCATATGTTGCTCTATCGTCATTCAACCAGTTGAGTTAGGCTGTGATAGCCTGGTCTGTGCAACTTGCTCTACATCTTCCCAGTCTGCAATTAGCACCAGCTCGATAAGGCCACCATCAGAGTACCACAAACTGCCATCCTCGAGATCTTATCCAGTCTGAAATTTTGCTGCAAAATCTGCAATCAATACTGTAATTGATCCCATCATCTACAATATATAATCAAAGCACCTTGGTAGGTTTTTCCACATCCAAATAAGCAGCACAAAACAATTTAAATCAGATTTACACCTCAGTGTCGGTGATATAAGTGTATATCGCGGTGCACATTGCTGTTTGACTACTGTGAATGAAATCTTTGTCGTATTATAATTAAGACTATGCATAGTCGATGGACTACATTTTAGCAAACAGCTAGCTCAAGTGAGCCATCATCTCATCACATTCCATATACTCCTCAGTTGTTAGAAACAATTTCAGCCTTTAAGAAAAGTCAGAAAATCAATGATGAAAAGGCTAGAGAAATAGAATAAAACACTCGTCAACAACGATTATCTCATTTACGAATTAGATGCAAATGATCAATCTGCAGGTCACAATGGTGAGCAAACTAAGAGTAAATTAATTTTGACTTAGCAAGTACAAAACTCCTTATTGCTATGGTCAAATATTGGCGAAGATAAGAATTGTACATCACTACGAAGGTGCTGCTGCAGTCAAAGCAGATGCTGTGAAAGCCAGCAAAATAGTGAAGCTGAGGCAAAAACGAAAGCAAACAAGCTCTAGAGGGCAGCACAAGAAAAAGCTTAAGTAGCACTTTTATTGTGCTTGACAATGCGTTGCGCCAACAGATAATGCTCAATACCACGTCATGTATCAGTAACGAACTTGGTAGAAAGCTAGGGAGGCACTTAATTTTAATCAAGTCCTACTAAGCCAAGTCCAAGTCCTAATGTTAATAACCTATCAGCCGAGCATTATCACGATTAATATCTGCATCGTTTATAGGATGTATCTTCATAACCATACATGTTTATGCTTCAAACAACTCCTTGACACTATATAAAAAGTTGCCACCTTGCTGGAGAATTGATAAGGAATGTTCAACAGAAGCAGCCTGAAATTACTGATGTGTTCACAAACATGTCTTACATGTCCAAGTGCTGTAGACATGTTTGTCTGGAGACACACTTCAGATATTCATACAGAGCAAGGTGAAAACAAAGCGTGAACACCCTTATAGTGCTTTCTTTATGATCAGAAGTACCAGATTCTCACCGTTGTACCAGCTCCGCCTCTGCAGTATCCAGTAAACAATCAAAAGCCACGTTTTCAATCACATCGGAATCATAAAATTCTCCTGGATCTGTTACTTTATTTCCAAAAATGGTGTTTTCTGTTCTCCGTGTTTTTGTTCAGCTAAACAAGATTAAATAATAAGTTTGTTTCTTCGCCCTGCCACACCTGGAAGAATGCTGTTGGTTCCTGTGGCAAACAGAATCTTTACGTTGAGTCATAATCCCACATAGATGATCCTACTGCTAGGGATATTCTCCTGTATACAATGAAGACAGAGATCAAACAGACCAGCAAGTTGTCAAAGTGTCATCTGAGAAAGCTGCAAGGGTTTATCGCTGTAAATAGAGTATTACAGGCAAGTCCAGACAAATACAAGAGTTCTCTTTGCAATCGTATTCAGTTTCTTGAATTCAGTTAGTGATTTTATTCAGTATAATTATGTGGCTGGGGCAAAAGTACCAAGAGGTAGTTAGTCAATGAATGCTAAAAAATCTTAAGATTCAAAACGAGTTTATAAAAATCAGCGGTGACCTCATTCGTCAATCAATCATTTTTGAGGAGTGTCATGCCTTTTTTGGAGACTTATGGAAGACGAAAGTACTGATGTACCAGCAATCACATTGATAATCACAATATTCAGCATAATTATGTGTTCAATATGTTCGAATAACGAGTAAAGGCTTTGAAGTTTGTGAAAATTTCATTAGCTTTTAGCTCTTTTCCAGCAACAGGCGCACGAGACATCACGTTAGCATTTTGTACATTTTACTAATAGGCTGAATATGTCGAAGTTGGCCGGAAAGAGGTCTGATGGGGCTGTGCATGTGACTATTAATATTACTGTCTCTGGCGTGCCCTGCCACCACCACCGGGTCGTCAGGAGCATGCCCGACGGATGCCACCACCACCTCCTCAGCGGGAGCATGCCCCAGTGCCGCTACACCACCTCCTCAACGGGAACATGCCCCAGTGCCGCCACCACCACCTCAGGCTCCTCACCGGGAGCATGCCCTGCCGCCACCGCCTCGTCATAATGGTCCCACATATAGAGAAATCATTGATTTACTGGACACCGCTCACAAAACAACAAGTGTGGACAAGACAGTGACTGAAACCCTAGCTCAATTATTCACTTCAAAGTACCCACACGTTCAGATCCACCGGCCAACTCATTTCACAACTGTGGAGATAATAGTGTTCCTACAAAACCATCGTCAATCGGAAGTGCAAAACTGTCAAGATCGCCTCTAGTTCACTATCGCCTCTAGTTCACTATCGATCTAGATCATGGATTCCTAAGAACAGGTGTCAAAATGGTATGCAACACAGAAACATGCACGGTGTTTACCATAATAATTTGCCAACCATGAGTAAGGCAGAACATCGCTCATGACAACGACCCACATCATCTATATTTTACATATAATTATTTGCGCTGCATGTGGTACGACTTTAGCTGTGGTGGGATGCTGTGATAGCATTAATTATGGGTTCTGGCCTTGTCTTTGTAGGACGTTTTATCACTAATTTGGAATTTTTAGCTCACCTTCCTAAGTGTAAATGCCTTCTTTTACTTTCCTGAGCCTCTAAATTTCACAGTTGTCTAGTGCACAGCTGACACAACATTTCGTTTCCTCTAGTATTGTTAGCAAGGGATCTACATGTACCCATAGATTATTGTAGCACTTATTTGTTTCGGTATGTGTGTAATGCACAATTTTTTCCACAAACCACAATTTTGCTGTCAATTTGTGAAATAATACAGCCCACACCATAAAGTAGTTGTACATAAGATACATGCTTCACGTGATTCTTCTTTTTCCAGGTCATCCCACAGCTTCTAAAACTCCGAACTGATAAAACATACAGTAAAGCTACAGTTGATAAAGATATATCCACCTAAATGGTTATGGTTAATGGTCATTTTTTATTTTTACTTATTCCACATATCCTTGTTGATAGTTCTATCTATTTATCTTATCCAGGAACTTCATCAACTATATGGATGCTGAGATGATATCAGTCCAAGAGGCAGTTCAGTATGTTATCCTTACTGTCTACTTTTATTTTCTGTGCTATTCTCCAGTATACGACATCTCACTGTCATCACATGCTGTAGCTACAGTGTTTTGATTCCCTCTTTCTGCTTCGAAGTCAGGTCAAAGTTATATCAGCCAGGTACAAACCGCGATAACCAAAAATAATAAATTAATCTAATAATGAAGCTCCAATTAGTGGTCAAGCAAGAATGGTAAAAGCCAATTCACAACCTTTATAACCTTTTACAAATAATGTGTACACACATTGAATTCGGTGACTCGTCAAATACTCATTGCTTATCAGACAGCAGCGATGAGCAAGAAGTTGACAATGAGGAACCCACAGAAACATCAGCATCTCTCTCTGCCACGGAAACTGGTGAATTTGAAAGTAGTGAGGGGTAGGTAAGAAGTTTTAATTGTGCAATGAGTTTACATGTGTTCTTTAACGATAGGTGTGCATGTGGTATTTCATATCTGTGGAGACAAATTGATCACACAACCATACATGAGAATTGGCAAAACAGTGTCCAACGAGATTTATTACTTGAGGACAGTTGTTCCTACCAAATTGCAAGATTCAAGTCAGATTGTTATTTCCCATATGCCAACTCCTGATGACGATGAGGCTATTAGAAGCAACAGGTGTACATCAATGAAAACATGGAATTTAATTAATTTCGACAGAGTGGTGAATGGCCTTGTCGCAAATTGTTGCAAATTAAGGTTTAGTGCAAAAACATAAATACACCGTGGATTGGGAAAATATTTTCTAATTTTATTTTGCACAATAACGTCAGCAAAATTAATTTTTAGCATGCAACATACAAGAATTGCCAGAAGCTTCCAAATTTTCAAGAGATCCTGTGTCACGTTAGTCTGTATGTGCTTTACATGTAGCTGTATATTTCTATTAGTTACCATGAGGACAAAGCATTAAAAACAAAGCTCAGTGAAACCGTAGGGAGATACAGGAGGCTGATAGAACTAGACAACGACGTCGACAATGCATGATCAATCCAAGTGTTTTATAATCAAGTGAAAAAAAAGAATTGGAGAACCATGGAGAAAACAGCTTGCCTAAAAGCCTTGTTCTCACTCTGAAGTGCCGTTTACACGTACTTAAGCTAGCTTAATTAAACCGGTTTGGAATGCGCATTGGTTTGTCCACACGTAAAATATGGATTATGGATTAACTACATTGCACGTGTAAACAAAACTGGATTAGCTACATAACAATGGAGAGGCTGCAAATACTGTTACTTTAGAGTAGAAAGAGGTATTTTAGTACAAATGAGTCGGCTATAATTCCGCTAAGACGACTAAGCGATAGAGCGGATCGCCATAGTAACGATAGCCATGGGCCCAGGACGCGACGCAAAACAGATAACAGCCACGGCATTACCAGGACATGGATTCCCAGCTAGTTATCTTTGCTTGTGCCTTTCAGTCCTTGCGTATGCAAAGGCAACGCAATGCTGCTGCTTTGGAACGCAAGAAGCGACTACAGGCACGAAGACGACGACAGTTTTATCGATTCCAAGCCAGGGAAAGAATGCTGTTTACTCTTGCTCTCTCTCTCATCATGACAACTGCTCTAGCTACTCCCAAAACCATCTGGTCGAAACCTAGATCAAACAACTGGTGGGAAGAGATTGTGAACAACAGTTTTACAGAGAGTGACTGGCTGGAGAACTTTAGAATGTCTCATGCAACCTATCTATATGTGTGTGAACAACTCCGCTCATCAGTTGAGAAGAAAAACACAATTATGAGAACATCAATTCACTACAAAAAAAGAGTTGCCATCACACTATGGTATCTTTCCACTGGTTCTGATTTTAGAACCGTAGGGCACCTGTTCGGAGTATCCAAGTAAGCAGTTTGCATCATTGTACAGGAAGTTTGTACAGTGATCAAAGAAAAACTTCTGCCAATACACATTCAGTTCCCGAAAGGGGAAAAATTACAACAAACTGTTGATGGTTTTAAGGAAAAGTACAAATTTCCACAGTGCTTTGGAGTGGTCGACGGCAGCCACATCCCCATTGTTTCACCACAGTAATACCCAGCAGACTACTATAATCGAAAGGGCTGGCATTCAGTCATACTCCAAGGAACGGTGAATCATCTTGGTCAGTTCATTGATGTTAATGTAGGTTGGCCAGGTCGTGTGCATGATGCACGTGTGTTTTCGAACTCAAAAATGTATGAACTTGGGCAAGCTGGTACCTGATTGTGCAAGGACACTGACAACTAGTTCACAAAAGGTACCACTGTGTATCCTTGGTGATCCGGCGTATCCATTGCTGCCTTGGGTAATGAAACCTTTTGCTGACAATGGTAGACTTACCCGGCAACAGAAAACATTCAACTATCGTCTAAGTCGAACAAGAGTTGTAGTAGAGCATACCTATGGGAGGCTGAAAGGAAGATGGAGGTGTCTGATGAAACAACTGGGCGTTGATGTCTCTAAAGTACCAGAACTTGTTGCAGCATGCTGCACATTACATAATATCTGTGAGGTACATGGAGATGGATTTAATGATGAATGGATGGATGGTATAGCAGAGCAGACAACGCAAGACTCGACTGCTAGTAGGACTACAACTACTCTTAATAGTACTGGAGACTCAGAGAGCATTAGAGAAACCCTGATGGCCTACTTCGTCCAGAATCCTCTACAAGAACCAGATGTATAAAGTAGCTGCTGTATTATTATTATTCCTATACCTGACAAACATAAAAATACACTAACATACTGTGTTCAGTAATTATTATTGTGCTTACATGTTGTCTTAGGATATACACAACCTGAGCAATCAAGAGGCTGAGCAGAGCGTTCAAGTTCTCGATCGATCAAGCGACTATGCACGTGCACTCGAGCATACGGAGGTTGGGCGACACACCCACTAAGTCTTCTATCGATCACGTGGCCGTAGATATACAGAGCCTCGTATCCTGTCCTAGCTGTCTCTTGGGTACGTTGAGTTGAGCGGCGTTGACACAGTCACTGTTAGTTGTAGTGACACTGCCTGAATATAGGTGAGCCATAAATATAGTATGAGTGTACTGTGGTATGGTAATTCAATGCAAGGCCCTAGTAGTCAAAGTAAGACTGAGAGTGATTACGTTGCCCTGCTGATAGCATGTCGCCTAGCATTTGGAATAGTTGAATATCGTGAGCTTTATCATCTCTTCTCCTCTCTTCTTCCATTTCCATGCTCCTTTGCCAGCGTTCATCTTCCCACTGCTTGAACCGCTGCTCAGCTTCAGTCTGATGGGAAATGAAAGAGCTCATAGCCACCTCCATCGCTTTTTCAGTTTTAGTCTTCTTTGGTGGTTTTGTTTCTTTTGGGTGTGGAGTTATTTGCGTTCCTAGCAATACTATGTTAAGAATCGTCATTCTAAAATAGGCTTTTGCTCACCATCTGAAGCTTCTTCGGCTTGTTGTGTGGCTCCGCCTTCTGGAGTGGCTGCTGTAGTTTCATTTTCATGGTCTCCTGTCTGTGCTACAGTTTGTAAAATAATTATATATAATAACTATTGCTATCAGTAATATTACTCACCTTGTTCTGTGTTGTCGTTACTGGTCACTACAACATTGCAGGCTTGGGGTTCAGCTGTTCCGGCTTGAAGAACAACTGTTGGAGCAGAACCAGGGCGATGTCCTAAGATGCAGTCAAGTTTATCGAAAAACTTGCTCGTCTGCCTTCCATTTCCTGTTACTGTGTTGTGGTCTTTAATTTTTTTGTAATCTTGTTTCATGTTTTTTATTTTGGCCTTGCACTGCTTCCAGTCTCTTCGGAATCCAGCATCTTTCAGGCCTTTCAAAATTTTTTCATAGATGGAACGGTTTCTAGTCGCTCCATCCAGCTGCTGCTGCACTCCAGCTTCTCCCCAGATGGAGATAAGCGATGTCAATTCTTGGTCAGACCAAGAACTACCGCGGGTCATGGTGCTAGTAACTTGTAAGCAACGCTGTAGCAGGCGAGCAGGACAACGGTACATGCAAACGTGCGGTGCAGCTGAGCTGAGACGAGTGCGCGCGCGCTTTAATCCGGATTAACCCGTCCACACGTACCGTAATCGCGCTTCAAGCTAGCTTCAAACCACCTACGGATGTGGATTAACTAATCCGGCTTAGTAACTGGTTTGGAGCGTCCACACGAAGCGCGCTTCGAAATAAGCTAGCTTCCAAACCGGATTAAACGCCTCGTGTAAACGGGGCTTGAGACACACGAATACCATGTATCCCAACATCACAGGTCTGGTCAAGATTTTCTTCCCGTCACCACATGCTCTGCAGAAAGATCGTTTACGATCAAGGATGACTAATAGAAGACTCAGTGGGCTAACTTTGCTACACATTCACCATGACTTCCTCATTGACCTAGAAAAGGCAACAGACACATTTGCCAGAAATATTTAATGATGAAGAGAACCTCAAGAACTGAACTTATAACAGATGACTAGATGTAGCTATGAGTTATGTTTATAAAAATTTTACAGCATACTGTACAGGCGCGACAAGCGTGTCGGTGGGCTAATATTATTATTATAAACATTAGTTGGAGGTGTGGTGATGGTCAATTAGATTGAGCACCCCTGTGAAGATTCCTAGAATCACCACTATCAAATATATGGAAGGCACACGAGAGAACACGCGATCAAATGTGAAGCAAATAGAGCAAATCCACATGCACAATCACATAATATTATGTTTGTCACCTGTATCACATTTGACACATATTATGACATCCAACTATATTCCACTATCAAATACAAAGATTCATCGTGATTCAAATTTAACTGTACGCAAGTTATGGTGAATGGGTGAAGGCAACTTACATCTGGGTAAATGGACAGCGATGTCCATTGCCCAAGATGGATTTGGTTTACCTATTTTTTCATCCTCTGTGTTTTCTTATTTCATTACTGGCGACATCTCTGCGGAGGTATTTGTGAATGAAGTGCCGCACCCAGGAGTGAGACAATGCATTAGTGATGTAAGGTTGAAAGTTGACATAAAATTAACTTATTATCAATAATAGGTTCAACATGCTGAAGATGATGAATCACTCGAAAAAAGAGCTGCTTGCATGATCAGTTATGCTGCTAGCATGCTTCAGTTCTGCTGCTTGTATGTTTCCATGGTTCAGCTGCTTTCATGCTACCATGGTTCTGCTGCTTGCATGCTGTGGTTCTGCTGCTTGCACGCTTCCATGATACTGTTTTGATGCTTCCATATGTATCTGCTGCACGCATACGTGCTGTCATATGCATAATTGCATGCTAGTATACATGCCATATTCTGCACGGAGGCATCTGCACCTTTGGTGCTTTATTTTTACTCATCACTATTTTACATTTAAAAAATAATTGAGCTTGAGCAAATTGATTTGTACTTTATATCGGTGAGTGACCTGTCAGTACCTCAACTTCTAGACAAGCATGACAAGGATAACGAAGATGAGTTTTGGGATTTGGTGAAAAAAGGTATAGTTGTGAAAGGCCTTTGTGAAGGTAATTACAGTATTTGGGAATTTTCTGTGTTAAAATTTAAATCAGGACGCACCAATCGATACGAAGTGACGCCTTCGTATACCTTCTGGGCTCCTTGGATTAGAAGGAATGTTAGAAATAGTGAAGTAGTGTTCAATACAGAACACAGAAAGTGCCACCGAGAGGAAGATGAGAACGAGCTGGGCAATTTGGAAATCAGTGAGGACAGATTGATCGAACTCCTGCATGGCAACAAGGTATAAACTGAATTTAATAATCACTTTTCTACATAGCACATAATTTTATGCATCTAGTACATGTATGATTGTTGGAACAATTGTATGCAGGTTGAAGTAGTGCGTAGTCTGTGCCGCCAGTGTGGTCTACCTGACAAGGGGTCAAAGGTGGAGTGTGTTTTAAGGCTTCAAAAAGAATTTGACATCTGTCTAATGTGTATTAGTTGCAGCATTATCTGTTGTATTCTGGTATCGTAATAAGTGTCCGCTGTCAGTAAAACTGCCCAGCTACATGGTGGGACGAGAAGATGGAACACGTGTCAAAATGTATGAATGGACATCATTTCTTGCTCCACATTTCAAGAGGATTCCTGGTATGAAGCAATACAATAGAGACATTAATTTTTGAACTGCACAGGGAACGTGTAACGCGTAGACGTCACGTGAGCTGCTCTCACACGTACAACTACGCGTCCTTTTCCCCGTTGCGAATGTGTAGCAGGTGCTCTAGCCGTCAACCTCTTCCCTGAAGTTCATACAAACGCCTCAGCATCGCATTCTCCGTCTCCGGCCACCTCAAGGTTGAGCTAAAGGGAAGGGGGTGCCGAAAGAGGCTAGAAAGGCTGATATGGAAACTTCGCTCTGAAGACAGCAAGGCACTGAAAGGTTAGTGGACGGATATAGGCTAAACTGGCGTAGCTTGTTTTAGGACGGCTGAGTGGGCGAAGTTGCTGTGTATACACAGCTTTCAAAGGGATATGCAGAAAATGTTAGAGGGTGAAAAAGCAACAAAGCTGCAAAAAGAAATAGAAGAGAAAACCATGGCTGAGGAGATGAGAAAATCAGCGATGGAGACTATTTCTCGTAGGCTATAGTATAATAATTGTGCATAACTATTTTTTTGTATTAGAGACGGATGACGCTAGAGAGTAGTACTGAAGAAGAATTTGACAGTGAAGATGAATGTGAGCCTGGTTATGGCTGCACGTGTACGCATTAGAATAGCTCGCTTTTATATTCAGTCGTTCCGCCAAATGTCCGGAAGTCCAATCAAACCAATACAAATTTATCTTCCACCGCGTAGCGTTTTCAAGTGGAAATATTTCCTTACACAGTACTACAAAACAGCGCATTTATTTGCGCAAACATTGTATTTATTAGCTTTTTTCAAGACTACATTCAGCTATGTCGTCTCTTTGCATTTCCAAGTATTGTACGCACAACATATAAAATACTTGCTACAATTCGTGTTTTCTATTTGCAGCATTTGCCGTCAGAACTTATTTGCAGACACTGCTATTATTCTGTTGTTTCAGCTGACAAAACTAATGATGTAGACACAGCTTTTTCTAAATATAGACTTGTTCCCGCGCGCGACTAGAGAGTTGTACTCGTGTTTGTATCTGTCATCAATCATTATTGTGAATATAATATCAACAGAGTATGGCATCCAGACGGCAATTATCCTTCACAGAAGAAGAGGAGCCGGAAGGCCAGTTGTGTGCTCTATGCCGACACCATCACAGCCACATCAGTAAAGTGAGTACATGGAAGAGAACGCAGGATAAAGAATTTCTTGCTGATTATGGAGTCAATGAAGATGATTTTGCGTGTCGACCATATCGTGATGACGTCCGTAGGTTAGTGAGATCCCAAGGTCCTACTCAGATACATAGATGGGAGAAAAAGAAGAAAGAAGTTAGGTGCTGTGTGAAGGGTTGTGGAACATTTCTACGTTCTTTCTTCCAGCATGCAGAGTTCATAACTGGGGCTACACAGTATACAAAGGGTTCACTAGCAGACACAGAACTAAATGATGACAGTCACAAGCTTGGATTTTTGGCATTTATGCGGCTGATTGGAGTCGTTTACTTTAAGAAATACAACTGTATGCAACAGCATTTGAACTAGACACACCCGAGTCCTACTTCAAGAGCTTCATTAGTTCAACTACAGATGCCGAGAAACAACACAAAGTGTGGCTAGAAGAACTACGTACAAGCATATGGCCTCGAATTACTTATGAAGACGACATTCTTCCTACTACAGAAGCTCTATGGAGACATTGGGTACGCTCATGTTGGGTCATCACAATGTGGAAGCAATCAGATAGGAACATAATGCAAGTGGCTGATATAACAAGATGTGGATGGAAGATAAACAATGGAATTGTTTCTATTGACTGGGATAGTGATAGTAACCTGCATGGCTGCTATAAACGAAAAGGCGATTCTCCTTACTAAAGGTTGCAAGTGCAAAAAAGCTTGCAACTCTAGTAGATGCAGTTGCAGAAAAAAAATTTGTACAGAAGGATGTGAGTGTCTGCATTGTTCAAACCTTCCCAGTAATAGTGAAAAAAACATCGAAGTTGATCCAGTTACCGAGATAGAGTTTGATCACGAGGAGGACACTGACTTGATTGAGAGCATAACAGAACTAGCAGAGGAAAGTGAAGATGACTATGACACACAGGAAGAAGCAGGATTTGAAGAATTAGATGACACAAACGATGTCGATGACTTGTTATCAGATTAATTTGTTTATAAAAATCAATTATACATTTACAATGTATTTTATGTGAGGAAAACATTTGCAGACAAACACAGCAGCTTTAAAACGTATGCAACATTTAAAGTAATAGTTAAACATAGCCCAAATCACACGCGTATTCCTCGGACATGTACACAAAACACACACAGACGCTTCAACTAACCTTAGTAAACAAGTTTTTCAAACGTACACGGTGTATAATTCACAAAGAAACGCGTACAAAGGCTCGTCCTTACACCAACCAGCTAGCTGGATTTCGCGGCTATGTTGCCCACCAAAATTACGTCATAGGAAAATAAATTCACGTGACCCTTAACATTTGGCGAGAAGACTGTATTATGCAGCAATCAAGCCAAAATCCAAGAAGGCATCAAAGTTGTCAGCAGTAGAAATGCTAGAGAACAAGTTCAAAATGAAGGCAGAATTAAAGGAAAAAGAGCTTGAGTTGAGGCAAAAGAACTAGAATTGAAAGAGAAACAGATGGAGCGAGAATACGAAGAGAAGCAAAGAATGGAAGAAGAAAGAAAGAGAAGAATGGAGATGGAATTCGAAGAAAGAAAACAAAGCTTGTCCGGACATAATGTCTGATCAATAAAAAGCCTTGCCCTCATGTATGTGAATACGGTAGTGTCTGGCTCCATGCTGACTGAACTATTGTGTGTCTTGTCGTGCTAGTGAAAATCCACAGTCCTCTCTCCCTTCAGATGTTTCAGTATCGTCTGCACGTCCTGACATCGTCATGCGTGAGGGTAATGTGATTAAGATCTCAGAATTGACAGTATGCTCCAATACTCAGAGAGGGTTTGATGAGGCGAGATCAAGGAAAATAAATAAACTGGTTTATATCCAATTTTATCCAATTATATCCAATTTTAAAGCCGCTTGTGGTTTTATAGCGCTGTTTCTATCTTTTGAGTAGATTCTCCTGCCTTAGGTGCTGTTTCTCCTGCCTCCTCTTTGGCTGACGTTAGGCTAACGGCTGGCGACCCTTCTAGTTCATTTTCCCCTGCCTTGCCTCTTGCTCCTGTCTCGACGCCCGGTTTGCCAGTGGTACCGATCCAGCAGATTCGGGCTGGGCGGTTAGTGGAAATGAGAGACCTGATGCCTGATAATATTCTGGTGAGGAGCCACTTTGAGGAGCTGAATAGTTTGATTGGTGTCCAGCTCTTACCTGTTTCTTCTCGTCCTCGAGTTGGGATGTTCCTACTCTTGCTTTCTGGGTCGCTTGCTTTTTTTCATTTTTGGCTGTAGGCACTTACGGCCGTCATCAAGGAGATGATCTCTCAAGTGATGACGATTTCCAGTGACTGTGATTTCCACTGACGAACACAGTTATTTTGCTGACTATACCATTTATTCACAATCATGTGTATCCCAGTACTTCACTTGTATCAACTTAACTGTATTGGTCATGATCACTTCATGCATGATCAATCATGTATATATCCTTCACAATTAGTCATCACTGCTGAGAGTTAGCTATTTATCCTTCAGTTCTGTATGTCATTCATGCCGGGTAACTGCTAGCGAACTCAACGACTGAGGACTCGTGCATCACATGCTCTAGACGCCATTGTTAAGATTGACCGCGCCCCAAACGATCGAATCATTGATTACAGGAATCTCCTCTTGCAATCATGGTAAGTGTACTGTAGGTGTTCCAACATTGTTCCAAGCCGCAGGAAGCAGCCAAGATCCAGTATAGCGCACTCTCGATCCACTAGAAATCAGGCTACTCTGAACTTTGTCATCACGCACTCACTCAGGCTCGTTATTCCCATGCAGACGCAATTTTGGTGAGTTCAATGGCTTTGTCTTTGTATTCGATACGAACAATTTGAATCAAGTACAATAGCTAACTAAATATTGCGTGGGGCGAGCCTAAAGTCATAGAACTTGCTAGATTTGTAATAATAATGGCAAGACCAGCCAATTTTTACAACCCTATTGATTAGACCATTAGACCTAATTGTATTACACTAGACCCTTCTGTAAGCGGAGGGTTGGTATTGCCATAGATCTATGGTATTGCCATAGACCCATTGCACGTTACGTAGCAATGACGTGAGGTGTGAAAGGCAATCACGTGACTGGACGCCATGTTGGGGGTCAGGTAGCTGCTCTCATCCCTCAGGCACAGTGACAGAAGCAGTAAATTCTAAGAAACTTACCTGCAGAGTCTACCCATGACTGTATCTACACTGTCACTTCACTGCATGTGCATAGCATCGCTAAAACTGTTTGCTGACCCGTCATTGCTTACGTAACATGCAAAGGGTCTATGGCAATACCAACCCTTCGCTTACAGAAGAGTCTAGTGTAATACAATTGCCTAAGTTGTGCATGCTGACTGAACCATTATGTGTCTTGTAAACTCATTGTACTCCTTCACATACTCCTGTCATATCATGTAGCTCCTCTGTCTTTATAAAATGCATTGTATGTGTGTTGTCAGTTCAGTCGGATCCAAGATACTTTTGTTGAACGGTTGCGATACGGTTGTAGCTAATACACTACAAATACTATTGTAATAGTGTTCATGAATGCGATTACATGGACATGTATATAGTTTACAAAGTGTGACCATAGTTACAAAGCATAGCAACATGGCAAAGCAGGCCTCACAGCTGGTAGACTCTGACTCAGACTAGACCGAGTAATACTGTGTTACATATACATTGATGCCATTAATATTATTTTGAAAATTAAAATTGCTGTCATAACTCAATACTAGCAGCTAACAACAGCTTTAAAATTTTGTCCGATCACTGCCAGTTAATGTCAGATCAACTGTCTTATTGGTCTGACATTTGTCAGACCACACTGAAAAATTATAATCTTCACTGCAACAATTTCAACAATCATGTAAACACAAGATGGTGACCAGGTGTTAATTGAGGTGATCAGCTTCGAAACCACTATCGAGTAAGACTAAAGACAAAAAAACTATAAATACGTCTTCTGCTTTGTTTTCCATTTTTCATGTCGAGCTACCATGTCCCCGCAACCACAATATCATCACTCACTCAAATTGTTTCACCTGCTGATGTTAAAAAGAAAAGATATATAAATGTAAATGAAATGTCTTTATTGTAAAGACATTGAATAGTCGATTAACCCTGAAGTAGCTACCAATACAACCTGCACTCTCCCAGCAAGTGAGAACAATATAGTGTATTAGCAGATAACTAGTTGGCTGGAAGTTATAATGGAACTTCATTGTTATCATTGCTAAAAACTACTGGGTAAGATGCACTGATTGCGTAAATAAGAAAGAATACAGTACAGTACAGAATATCGTCGATTGAAAATGTCTCACAGAGGAGAGAAGGCAATATTATTGTCGAGATCGCTTTGAGAGAGGTGTTGCCGTGAGTACTTTCCATCTAACTCATGGCCACACATTTTAAAGAGGATTCCTGGTATGAAGCAATACCATCACTTCGAAATCTCATCGAACATGCCAGGAGTCCTCAATCTCAAGTTGTTCACTGACAGTGGCTGGGCACCATCTGTAGACTATCAACAAAGTGCCATTGTGCCTCCAGGTCTTTCACACAAGCAACAGCAATACTTACACAACAGCCTCAGGCCGTAATGCACACCAGAAACACAGGATCTGGTGTGTCCTTTACCAGATACTCGTGTGGAAACCAAAGAGGACGCAGCTAGCACTCTATCCCCAGAAGCTTCACCAGA
Source organism: Haliclona indistincta (assembly GCA_964017065.1). NCBI lineage: Eukaryota > Metazoa > Porifera > Demospongiae > Haplosclerida > Chalinidae > Haliclona > Haliclona indistincta. The sequence continues at coordinate 5,668,293 of OZ024786.1, forward strand.
ACTACCAGCGAAGGGACCCAGGCATTGTCGCACGTGTGGAAAGACTGGGCAACAATTTTATATTCGTCAAAATCTATACAAACAAAAAAACCACAAATTCACACCTTAATCCATAATAAAGGTTACCAGTGAGCATGCATTTCACTTGAGTTGGGAACAGTGTACATACAGCGTGCTCTTTGGACCTTGTCTACTACATAATAGTTAGCAGTAGTAGGCAGAAGGCGAAGAGCTGAGAAGCAGTACGCAGCTATTATTATTATAGTCTCAAGTCAGGACTATTGGTGTTCTCAGGCAAACGGATGACCGACCTTTGCATTAGCTACATCAATTTTCTGTAGATCTTATCCAACAGATTATACTCAGAGTAGAACAATGGCGTCTTGGACCTTGGCCGCATCACTACAGCGGCAAGAAGAGTAAGCTGGTTAAAATTCTAAAGAAGTATAGCTCTTGGCATGTATGGTTGCAGGCATGGCGGTTGAAGTGATGCGAAGTTAACGACTTGGAAAGGGCTTTACGGAAGACTCATTCATTCAAATGTCAGAGATAGTGAGAGAAGAATGAAGAATAACATAAATCAGCATCACAATTGGAACATTAATGGTTATTATTCAGTTCCAGTAGTCCTTGGTACTTATAGTCAGTGTCTGGAAGAGAACAGTCACACTGAATTGAATTGCTGTGGCAGCAAAATGGTCATGGTGGAAGAGAATTTATAGCAAAGTAAAGTCTCTAGCAACTGTTTAAACAAAAATTCTTAGTATGGGTATGTGCAATTAAATTTTTTAATACATACTTTTCTACAGAACACTGAAGATGCAGCAGGTTATGCACCAGATCTGGATCACCACATGGAGGAGATGATGAAGGGGCTGAATCTGTTGTATCAACAGCAAAAGCCAACATTGAAAAGGCTCAGAAGAAAGAGTACAATGCCAAGCACAAGTCATCTACATTTAAGTTGGAGACCGAGTGTGGGTGCACAATGCAAGCAAAGACACTAGCAAAGTCAAACTTTTATTGGGATAACTCAGTAGGCAGCAGTACAAATGGTGAATTACAATTAGGTGGATAGCTCACACGGAAGTGGAATGGATTGTCTAGCAGACCAAGTGGAGTACTTACCGCCTTAAGAATGCTCAAGGAAAGGTGTTCAAAACTGCTGTTAACAGTAACCGCCTTAAGTTTTCACCACGAAGCTGTGGTACCACAACAAGGTATATCAGAATGTTAGGAATACAAACTCTTCATGCAGTTTTATTATTTAAAAGAGAAGTGGGCAAAGATATTGTTCCCGTCATTTATGTCCAGTGACAGGGACAATATCGTCACTAAGCCACTGTCATGGAGGTCCCAGCTAGTGGACGATTTTTTCCAACGGCTGGATCAAGCTTCCCAGGAGGCCAAGTCTCCACAGGCCAGACGGCAGACTAAGCCAAGAGTGATGGGAGAGCCCTCCAGTCGACATCGGCCAGTAGATGACAGCCTGCCCTCCTGGGCTTTTGTGATTGACTCATAAATGTTATTTTGTATTATATTTTTCGTCAACTGTTTTTGTAATTGACACAGTTAAAAGAAAGCATGGGGTAGACAGCCTAAAAGATTTATGGTACTTAATCAAAAGCAGTTCAATGGATACTTTTCTTATAATAATTATGTGATTAGATAAAGGAGTTAGCATCAGCCATAGAACGATCTACCTGCCAAGCGAACAGCATTTATACAGAACCCATGTTTTATTCAAATGTGCAGTCAAGAAGAATTAACAGTTAAAACTGTTGACGGTATTAAAGCCGTGTCAATACTGAAAGATCACATAAATTGGTGAGTGGTCTACCTATTGCAGGGGCCAGGTGTGACTTTCGGTCCAAAGGGAATTAAAAGGCACATACATGTACTTGATTGCTTAAATGAAAGGCGCAGAAGGGTCCATGAAGGCCATGATAATGAGATGGTAATACTTAAAGTGCAAGTATGTGATTTATGACAGCTCGCTGTTTTCTGTTAGCCTATTGTTAAGAAAATGAAGAAAGCTGAGGGTATGCTTACAATTATTTTTTCATGCATGTGCCTGGTCCTGTCATGTCTGTAAGTACAATGTCATACTGCACTCAGCTAATAGTAATGTTTACTATTTTCAGGGACAACACCGTCAAAGTCATCACACTCATACTGTGCACTGGACCACACCATCTACAGCAGCTGTGGCTGCTGCCAACATGGCTGTGGCCACAGCTGCTGCACAGGCACGTGCTCATCAGCAGTCTGTAAGTAGTGACTAATAAATAATTATCATTATCATAATTCATTTAACAGAACTCAGCAGCCACAACCAACACACCATCCACAAGTGCCAATACTATAACTATTATTATGACAGCTAATACATATAATAGCTACTACTATACAGCAGGGTATGTTATTAAAGCATTAATGGCAACGAAGAATATGAGCAAGAAGAGGAGTACAGCGTACCTACCTCATTCGTTCTTATGACCCTAACAACTTCCTATTTTTCCCCATTCCAGTTCCTTCTCTAAATCCTTTTTCCCTCTACAACTCTTCTGTGGAACTCTCTTGACTCCTCTATCAAGTCTTCAACCTCACTCTCTTCTAAAGTCTCTAGTCATAAAATATCTAAACCCACTAAATAATCTCATTAGTGACTTTGTTAATAATTCTATTCATGTTTGTTTTTATTTTCGATCTCTATTAACCACTGGTGATTTCTCATAAAAAATCTACATGTATGCTACAATGTGCTAGATTGTTGCTCTTGCGATGGATGAGACCGAAGTCATTTACATATCCTCAGACTCTGAATGTATGCCTGAACCGCATACTCTCAATGCTCCGCCCCCTTCTGTGTACACTGAAACCACAGCTTCATTTTCTACTACGCACAGGCCTGTTTGGAAGACATTGTGGCTGTTGCAATGAACAGTGCTGAAGTGAATGAGCCAACGTGTCCGTCTATGAACAAATAAAAACTATCCAGACCTCATGCAGTCGCTCTTTGTGTATCAAACTAGCAAGCTTATAGCAGTAAATGTGATGAATCTAGCATACATGTAATAGCTGGAAACAATTATTATTCTTTAACGCTAGCATAATAATTGGTTGAAGTACGGTTAGTTCATAAGATTTTAACGCGATCGCGTGTATGGTTAAAATTTTCAATAAGGTATGTAAGAGTACTGTAGCTCTCAAGAGCTACAGTACTTGAATGTACCTTGAAAGTACCTTGAATGGGTTAATCCTATGCTAGTTAACTTTATGACATTGATCACACGTTCAGTGCGAGAATGCAGAAAACCTGAAGCAATGAGGTGAATTATCAAGTTAGTAAGTAAGGCAGTACTACATCTTATGCTTGCTTATGTACTGCACAATCCAAACAGCCACCCCCACTGCATAATCTACTTGCAGATGCTGTTGAAGTTTGTGATAGTTCTAGACAGTTGCTAAAGCTTTTAAACAGATTTGGATGTGCATCATCACCAGATACACACGATCGACACGCCACAAGCATAGCAGAAATCAACCGCCAAACCAGCATATGGGACCAGATTGCATCAGACACTTTTACAGTTACTGCACCTTGCTGACACTCTCTCTCCCCTCTACTCTCTCTTACAGAAAGGCTCCAGTTGGAAGTGGGGTAAAGCACAACAGACTGCTTTCACTCATGTAAAGGAGCAACTGTCATCACCTGTGGTGTTAACGACATACGACCCGGACAAAGAACTGATTCTGCAGTGTGATGCTTCGCCATATGGAGTAGGAGCAGTGCTAGCCCATAAAGAACGAGATGGCTCAGAGCGTCCTATAGCTTACTCTTCCCGCACGCTCGCTCCAGTAGAAAAGCGTTACTCTCAGCTAGATAAAGAAGCACTAGCATTGATACATGGAGTCAAGAAATTCCATAGCTACATCTACGGTCGAAAGTTCACCCTAATCTCTGACCACAAGCCTCTTCAACATATCCTAGGAGAAAAGAAAGGTGTCCCTCAGATGGCATCTGCAAGACTTCAAAGATGGGCATTACAGCTAGGAACTTATGAGTAGGATGTTTTCTTGTTGAGACGTCTTCTAGCATTAGATGTCGGTAGGTACTAGGGGTCACATAGAATTTCCCCAAGTTGTATGTTGTGTCAGCAGTAAAGATGCCAAATTCCTCACGAGTCAGAAAACGTTCCATGTCTTCCAATTGCCAGTTAAAGAAGAGAACACATTGGGGATCTGGAGCCACCTTGACATCTCGTAGGAATCGGAGGAATCTCGTAGGAATCTGCCAGGAATCGGAGAACCAGTTCTGTGACCGACATGGCAGCATTTTCTTTGTCTTCTCCCCGGTCTTCTCCATTCTCTAACAAAGAGATTGCAAGACACTACTTTGCCGATGTGGGCAAGTAAGAAAGCAGGTGGCGAATTCGGGTTAAGGAAACCTATTTAGTCATGTTAAGACTTACCACAAAGACTACAGTTTCAAATCCAATGCAAACTACGAGCTGGTGCTGGAAGAATTCTTTCTTTCGTTGATGAAAAGTCTAGAAATATATTCTGCTGCATTGAATGGATCATTGAAGGTAGCAAAAGCTAATTTCCTTTTTATTAAAAAATAGTTTTCCTTCCTATTATAGACAATCTGACGCTTAATTTTGTGGAAAAGCCGAATACTAGAAAAAATGTTCGTCTAAACAGAACACCACTCCCACTCCTTCATTGCCATGGCGACCATCAAAAGCTCACTACAGCTTTGATTTCGCCCAGCAGTTCCACTATCCGAGTGACCCATTTCAACCTGGTCCCATCTACTTTTTAACTCCTCGGAAGTGTGGGCTGTTCAGCATATGCTGTGAAGCAATTCCTCGTCAGGTTAGTCTCGTAACTATTATGCAACGTAATGCCTTCAATTCGCGCTGTCTTTCGTCGTTCCTGGTCAGTTTTCTCCTGATTGGTGCTTTGGCCTTGCTAAGCAAAAACTTCGAAAGACCAAAGTAGCTGTTGGCAGATATTTATGGAAGCCGATGGTGGATATCCACTTTCCATTTTCATTTTCCATTTCAAGTTTGACAGATTATCGGATATTACGGAATAACGGAAATAGACGGTCACGGTCACATGCTCATGTGTGATCGTTGTCTCCATGTGTATGCCTTTGTGTAACGAGCGAGGATGCAAACGGAGAATCAGATGTCGGCTGAGATTCCTTATTTGTCAGCAACAATCAGCCCTGACGCTACTCGTGAAGACTTAATTGCATATTATTCTCTTGCTGGATTTGGTACAAGTACGATCCGAAGATTCCTATGCGGGTAAGCGGTGCATGTTTATTATCACCTTATCAAAGTATACTGGTGGGTGTGGCTTTACAGGAAGAATTGCAGGGTCCAGGTTCTCTTCTGGGATACAGGAGTATGTGGCAAAGATTGCGTGTTACTCAATATTTACCTGTTAGAAGGTATTTCATTCTGATTAATAATAACAATTAAAATGTGTTACTCAGAGCTACACTGTGATGATGCTTCTTCCTCTGCTGGATCCACATGGTTCCCAAAGCAGGACAGCTCGCCGCCTCAAACGAAGAGTATACAGAAGCAAGGTATATTTAGCTCTGCAGTAGACCCTTAGTAATTTAATCATCTGCTGCTTATAAACCTTCAGCTATGTTCCAAGTCGAATGCAGATAGTAACATGTTTATTATGTTTATTTATGTACTAGATATGACAGAAATGCAATATGGGTATTGAGATTCCCAGATTGAATAAAGCGCCTCCCACACTCCTCACACGAATATGGCTTCTCTCCAATGTGAGTACGGATGTGACATTGTATAATCGCAGCACTATGTTTGGTAAAGTAAGAAAAATGAGGGCACTGGTGTAATCTGTTAGGACTATGTCGAGAGGTGAGAGACAAACTTGATTTCGGATATTTTGACATTAATTTTCTGTAGTGGCTTAACTACTTAGTGCAGTACTGTGGTCAGAGATCACATCCTGTTCTACGGCCTGCAAACCAAAACATGATATTGATCAACATTGTGAAGAGGTCAGCTTGCATATGCAGTGCATTGATTATTTTCCTCATAGATATCATCATTTGTCACATCTTGTTCTACATTATCCACTGATATATCTTAGTCTTCTTCTGTCACTTTTTTATCTTCCATCACCACATGATGACTCATTGCCACACCCAAATCACCGCCTTGACTACAACTAGTCTATCAAGAACACACTATACTACAAGCGTTGGTGGTTGTACATGTAGTTATGTATTTGTACACTGAGCCTATGATCCTGTGGGTTTTGTAATGCACTGCTTGCATCAGTAACCTCGTTAGCATAAACATGCTCATGTTAGTGCAATTATGATTGGATGATAGGAATCTGTCGTGAACAGTATGGTCATTATCGTGCTTTACGAACTCTTCTTGTATGTCATTATGTCGAGCTCGCCCCCTCCATCCGAAGTGAAAAAGAAGTTAAACTTTAGTGGCTTATTTTTTGCCATTATAATTGGTTATTTTACATGACAACGACATGAAAGTAAACAAAGCTATCCAAGCTTGCACGCTTCCTATCAGACAATTTTAATTGCTAATTGGTTCAAATTACTCTGGGAGAGCCAAGAGCAGTGCTGTGGTCATTGCTTACAGAATCTTTTAATAAAACAATGTCCTGTGGTACTAGCGGCAGGTGAGCTCATCTTCCTGAAAGATTTGTTTCAAGTGACACTACGCCAGATCAACTGAAACAAGTGAAGCTTAAACAATTCGCCTTGCAGTTCCTATACGGTAAACACTCGTGATTATCTTAAGTGCAGGAGGAAATCTAGTGTGTGACTGTTATCTCTGTCTCTCTATCCTCTCGTCTCAATAAGAAAAAGATAGTATAGCTTGACCAGTCCTTATCTGCCGATAATGTATCATATAAACCCTGTGAGTTTTTTACAGGTAACACTCCTGATGACTGCCAGGAATTTTCGGTGGTGGCTACTGCAATGAATAGAGAGTTTTAGTTAGCCGTTCAGCCGTTTAACGTCAACGGCTGGTTCAGTGACGTCACCACTTATCCTGTAACTTGTGTACACGCGAAGAAGGCAATCTAGTCATGTACGTATACAACATTGTAGCGTGCACAGCATTTTGTAGGCACACGTAAAACACACAAAAACAGAAACCTAAAGCATGTGGCTTTGTGCTAGCTTATAACTAACGTGCAGGAAAGCTAGACGAGAGAAGCGAGAAGTCTTTGAAAACCATACGGGAAAACCAGGTGCCAGCCGTTGTAAACGGGAAAATTGAACGTGAGGCTGGGGTTAACGGTGGATCACGTGCTAATTTGTGACGTCAGCATTGCCAGACGTTTACCGTTAGTGCAAATAAACGTGTAACTAAAACTCTCTATTAACAACCAATGGGGTACTACATATAGATTCTTTACAGATAGGGTGTTTGATAAATCAGGAGTCAGAACATAGAAAAGTAGTTGGAATTTTCGTCCTGATCTTAATAGCCCTTCCTTCATGCGACCCAGCGAAAGTATGAAATTAATACGTTATTATACCACCAAATGCCCAAGGTAAGCTATAATATTATTTTGTTGGCTTGGAACTGACATTCCAAGAGAAAGTATCAAAAACTACTGTCTACATAAAGATGGACGCTCAAGATCAGCTCCTCTTGTCAGAAGGTGTTTGCAGGCAGTCGGGAATTGAACTGAATTGACAATGCATTGAATCAGCTTGCATGCTAGTAATTTTAGAACATAACATAAGTCAGTATCACATTAAATCATGAAAAGTCACACTGAATTGCTGTGGCGCACAACTAATGGTCCTGGTCGAAGAGAATTTATAGTAAAGTAAAGTTTCTAGCAGCTGTTTTAAGCAAAACATATTGCTATGGGTATGTGCAATTAAATTTTTAGGGAGCTGGATAATCAGAAAGCCTAACCAGCCAATTTCGTGACCCGTTCCAGGTGCTTGTGCAGCTAACCTCTCTGCCGGACGCCAGTTGCTGCAACCTGGTTAATCACTTTATAACCATTTAATACTCATCAAAATTAAACAACCACAATTGTTTACGTTTGCTTAAGTTGACAGTGATCCCGAAATAAATATTATTTTAGTTTTAGCAGATGAAAATACTATCCATGCCGACCTAGCATTAGACGAAACTCATCTCATGTTTGAATCTCACAATCTATTTAGCTATTTCAACAACAGATGATGCAACAAAATCAGGTGTTTCAGGCACAACATTTGAAGCTTTCTCTGAGTCCTATAATGACGCTTTTGGTGTCCCAAAAAGAAAAGGTTGTTAAGGAATCTACCAACAGCATTCATTATCTAACTGTGCATTAGAAATGACAGCTAAGAATGCAGCGGAAGCATTTTACAACGGTGAACTGGAGGCAGAGCTTAGGCGACTAGGCAAAGAAAACACACCATTTTTTTCAGACCGTGATCGAGAAAATCATATGGAGCTAGTGGAGAGTTTGCGCAGCATTGTCAGCAAAGAAGATCATGTCTCTGGCAATTTTGTCATCTAAGGAGGTCTGAGGTTTTCTGAAGAATCTAAACAGTAGTGATCCAAGTGGCGCTAAATCTTATACAATTACTCTTTATCAATGAATGCAGATGACATCAATGCTGTTCCTGCACTACAGCTGGCCACAGACACCTAGCCACAAGCTTGTTTAACACTACATGAGTACAGAGCCGCAATACTTCCATATTTGGTAGTACAGTTCAGAAATGATGGTTATACAGGCCCATTGAGCGTTAGACGCTCCTTCTCGTTATGGGCTCCTGCCGGTACAGAGCCTAGGAGTGCTATAGAGTAATCAATAGGTGATACATAACAGTCCGTCCTCATACGTAATACACCATGGGCTATGTCTTTGTCTCTACTCAATCAAATTTTCTGTGCAACACTTTGGTTATTACAATTAATTTGCAAAATAACCCTTTTAAGGAGATGATCAAATTTTAACATGCAACATTACAAAGTTCCTGAATGAGTTTAATGAAATTGGGTCAGCTGTTAAATTTTTGGATTGTGTGACAACAGATCAAGGATTTGTGAACAGACCAGCAGGTGACCCAAGTGCAAGAGATGTCATTGTCTACTCCTAACAAGCAGAAGCAAAACAGACATCCAAAGTATTTTCATACTCAGGTATGGGAACAAGAATTACGTATAATTATTGTATTAATTTAAAAAATTGAATTGTTTCTCATGATTAACAATGTGCAAATGGTTTCGATAGACAGGACAGTACCACTTAGCAGATCTTTGCTTGCGCTTTAATCCCAGACATGTAAAGTGGAACCAACTAATTAAGTTGACATGTTTCACTGCAGCCATGTTTCAATTTTAGGCTATCACAGCCTACCATTGTCCCAAACAGTCGACAATAACAGATTGTATCTGTGGTTGCGGTAGTAGCAACAGTAACTGCCATAGACGATGTTGCTGCTAGAAGTGATACATGTACGCAACAGCCGTCGGGCTGCAATTCAAGTAGTGAACAATGAGGTGTTATTATATCATTCGGCATTAGGCACTTCCTCATAATACACTATAGAGGACATAATAAAGATTGAACATACTCCATCTAGTATCCTCAAAATCAGTGTAATGAATATTGTTAAGCAGCTGTTGCAACTGACTGCCCATTGTTTGCTTTAGATACAGTCACAACTCTTGCTCTAGAAAGTGACCCATTGCAGTGTGCCTTCATCCTTCATCTTTTCGTGGGCCACCAGCAAAGGACCGTCATCATTTGCTAGTTTATACCATCAGCTAGAGCAAGAGAAGAAATTGAAGCAATGATTATGGAGAAGTTAGTAACAGAGACAAAAGACTAATTTGAGCATTGCTTATTACAAACAGATAAATGACATGATCTATGTCATAGGTTAGTTTTGTTTTAGTAGTTTTAATATTAGTTACAATTAATTCTTTGTTTTTATTATTATTATTATAGTAATAATAGTAAGTTGTTTTATTACCACTATTATGTTATTATTCATTAATATTTATTTTATTTATCGATAAAAGTAATGAGCAGTATGCGCTCAGGCTTGTCCCAATAAAATACGTACGCTGCATGCTGCAGAAACTAATTCAAATATCATCGATCGTGGTGCTGGCAGCCGGTGCTACTGCGGCAGTCGTTATGATGGCTGCTGCTGTATACTGTCGCAGTAGGCGGCGAGGCGGCCGCCAGCCGGTCGGGGGCAGCCTGTGCAGGAGAGCCCAGGCGGCCGGCCGATCTGGACCGTCAAGAGTAATATAGATAATATCAGATCGTAGATAATATCAAGAGACTAATGGATGGACTAAAACCAACTCCTATGGTAAGTTAATATGGCTAAAAAAGTGACTGTGAAAGATAATCCAAAGCCTAACTTATTTGTCCAGACATACCAATGAACCAGTGTACTTTTGTATTCATCATTGTAACCAGCAAGTGTTGATTAATGGACCGCCTTGTCTCGCGACTCTATTCCAGGCCATGTCAAGTGAATCAACCAGAAGCACGTCCCGTCCTCGGATACTAGCACAGAGCACTAACATCATTGAACAATTTCCGCGACCCGGACCGTCTGTCACTGTACCCAACGTTGGTCCTGTCAATCGTGTGATCGTGACCCCCTCGTTCAGATATTTCAGCATCAAAACTAGAAACCACATGTATCACGGAAGAGGATAGTGCTGGTCTGCATGGGGCTACTTTAGATAAGAAACTTAGTGATATAAGGAGGCAGATAATGAAATGGCAGCGCAAAGAAAAGACTGATGAAAATTTGAAGCGCCTACAAGAAAGAAAAGACTACAGTTGACTTGTCCACAGCAAGCAGTTCTGTGATTGGCTCTCTCTTCTCTGGTCTCACTAACTGTACCGTGACTCTATCGCCACAGAACCTCATTGTCAACGCCACTCCAATGCCAGTTCAATCTACAGAGGTAGACACGACTGAATTGCTTCGTGGGCTTGACATAAATGATTTCTTTGCAGAAAATTAAAGTCAGAGCTCTAGTTATTATCTCAGAAACATGCAACTGTCACTGTTATCATGATTATCACTTTACTATCATGACATTATACTGTTCAAGCTACCTGCGCTTTATAGTTGCCAAGGTGTTGCTATGTGACGTCACTTCATGGAAAATACACATATTTCCTATGAGTCTCATTAATGGCAGAGATTCAACGGCGTCTAATGTCACAAAATTAACCCCTCGGGTGCTCAGTGAAAGGCTGACTTCGCGGGAATTTTGAGCGGGAAAAGAAAGCGTGTACTATCACTCTCTCACAGATCACAAGAACTTCTCTGAGTCACAGCCAGGTAGCTAGCTACACACAGGGAGTAGTACTTATACCGTAAATCCTTAAATAGAAGCCCCCCTCAAATAGACGCCGGTCTTAAATTGACGCCGGGGGTAAAACTCTCAATAGTGCAATAGACGCCGGTCTTAAATTGACGCCTGGGCGTGGTTCGCACGTGTGCATGACAACGCCCAAGCACATGGCCATGGCTGCACGTAGAAGCTACGACGTGGCATTTAAGCTGAAAGCTGTTGCTGCTGCGGAGACAAGTAGCAAGTAACAGCATGGCGGTCGAACAAATTGCCGTTCTCAGTAGCTAGCACAAGTTCTTCACCAAGGTGGGGAGTCCAGATCGTCTTATAAACGTGATGGCCTCTGATAACACTGGAGAAAGAGACTCGCGATCGTGACAATGCTGACGTGGGTGCTGCCATGGTTGGGGTGTGGCTACATACCATACGATCGCTATTATATAAATAAACGCCGTCTTAAATAAACGCCGGTCTTATTTAGACGCCTCCCTCAAACCCTTGCTTAAGAAATAGACGCCCCGGCTTCTTTTTAAGGATTTACGGTACACACGTGTAAATGGTACCGTAGGTTCAGCACTTACCGCGGGCACTACACATCCAGAGTACACCGACTGTGATCAAGAGTACATTCTATTGAGCTCAGCCTCTGAGGAGAAACCATTGCCTCAGTAGATAATGGAAGGCATGCAAGAAAGCCATCAAGTTAGTCATTGATAAAATTATAAATATCACACACAGTATTATTAATTTTGTTCATAATATTATCTCTAATTTTAAAAGATGAGGTTCACATGTGAAGTAGACGGATGTGGGAAAGAGTACTCCAGGTGACTGCAAGTGACACACACATTACTGCATGTAATGAACTATTGTATCGTAAATGAACATCTGTCGCAAAGTACTAGCATTTAGTAACCATCAGCACTTTGAAGATACCATTTCTGTCGACTGAATAGTCACAAAACTACGAACAGAGTCAATTCAAGCCCCAAGGAATACTTGATTTATCATGACTGCCTTTCAAGCATCACTGATCAACATTGTCTCACACACAATTGTTTGTCTTGATTCAACGCATAAAACTAATCAGTATCACTTCAAACTACTCACAACAGTCGTTCGAGATATCTGAAAGAGTTACAATATTGGTGCGAGATAGATCCTAGTTATATGTCAGAAGAGAGTACAGTGGAGGATGACCAGGAGACCACAATAAGGAGCGTACTCCTATTTAATACACTTAAGATAAGTTTTTCTGCAAAAAAATCAGCATGTCAGCATTATCAGTAGTTAGGCTACACCTCTTCTGAGTCCAGCAGTGGAGAAAGTCAAACAGCAATAGACGTTGATGAGGCTCCAATTCCAAGTACTCAGGCCGGCACTGCTTATACTAGCCCTACCCAAGGAGGTAGACATGTCGAGTGGAAGGACTCTGCGAGGCACATTACCACTTAGTACGACAAGTCAACCATCACTAGCTGCAACCAAGCAGTGATGAACTGTGTCATCACACATTGATCACTACTGTTGTACAGTGGTACAGTAGTAATGATCTGCTGCTAACCATAATGTCATTATCTAATATTGAACTATTCATGATCCTTGCCTTTCTGTTTGACTCTCTATGTCGTCAATATTTTGGTCCAAAGAACGGTGAATGATTACATGGTCTCAGTAGTCAGTGAAATTATGGAACTAACTAGTCGGCATCTCCATGGTGCGAGTACTTAGTATGCAGCCCTGTGCAGAGGTGACAGTAGTACATGAAAGACAACAAGAGAGGCCTACTTTGGTTTTCAGATAATGATGGGCATCGTAAAAAAGCCAAAGTTAAGAGAAGATGTATTTCACTTGTGCGTCAGACAGCCCATATTAGCCCTATATATTTATGCGATGCTGTTTGTTCCCCTTCACAATATTCACCCAATGTACGGTCATCGTCTACCATTATTATAGTCCCTCGCCCTCATCCATGTAGGTGCATTGGGAGGCATTCCTCCGGCATCTTCACTGGTATCCATTGCGGTCAGCGCTATCTCCTCCGTGCCAGCTACAGTAGTGTCGTCCGCACCTCTTCATTTGTCCGGCCATCACTCAGTGATGACGACAGGGTCGGCTGCAGTCAATGGCTCATTCCAATCGATTCTTCCATTAGCGTCTAATGCTTCCCTCCCAGTGCAGTACACCAACATATTAATCACGGACCCTGCTTCCTCATCAAGGCCGGGCTTGATTCTCTCACCGGCTTGTGATCCATTTCCGCAGACGCTGGTGAATAGAGTCCAGGCCGGCCAATTTGTGGAAATGAGGGACCTGCTTGCTGATAACATCGCCCTTATGAGCCAACTGTCATCTTTACACGGCACGGTACCTCTGCCAATGACAACAGTGCAGCGTACTAGGCTACGGGAGGTCCCCTCGCTGGTCTCCTGGATGTATTGCTTCGCCGCCTACGTAGCCATCAGGACTCCCGATGAACTGACCCGCCAAATGCTAGCTTATGCTCATCTGGTTATCCGTGAGGCACTTAGACATGGAGGCGGTGGGTGGGCCGAGTACGACCGCGTGTTTCGACGACAGATCTCGATTAACCCGGCACTTTCCTGGAACACACTGGAGCCAAGCCTTCAGGCTGCTACTATTCTAGGCCAGCGTACTGGAGATGGGATGCTATGCACCTTGTGCCAAGAGTGCGACCATACATCCAGCTTATGTGCCTTGGCCCCTCTTCAGCAACAATTTCAGACACCACCAGTGGTCGTGTCCTCATCAGCACCAGTCGTCGTGTACCGGCCCCGAGGCGCCCGGAAACCCTTCAGCGCATATGCGTAAGCTGGAATAAAGGAACTTGCGCCAGACCGCAGTGCACTTTCCGACACATTTGTGCAACATGTCGCAAAGCACACAAGGCCCGTGAATGTCCAGACACATCAGCAGAGTCCGAGTACAAGTCTTCAGCGGGCCCCTCTCGGCCACGCAAGCAGCAGTGAGTCACAGTCCACTGAGTGACGTAACAGTGTGTATATTTATAATAGGTTGTTGAGTTGTATCAGTAATTATTTGCTCTTGTTGAGTCAGCTCTCATGTGATTGACAATAATTATAATTTCAGGAAATATAATTGTGCAACGCCACCACGTGTCGTGGGGTTGGGTCGGACAACACTAGATTCTAGGGAAATACTTTGAAGTTGTGGCAGGGGATAGAGGTTTGGAGGACAGAAGGGATGTAGAGGGAGAGAGTCAACAACTCTGAGATGAAGTGAATTGACTTATAGGACAGGTACAAAGACAAGAAGACTTAGAGAGAGAAGAGAGAATCCGGATGGAAGCAAGGGTACGGACAGAAGGATGTGGAAGAGATCAGGAAGCCGATTATAATGGTGCAATACAATAAGTATATGAGTGGGGTGGATCATTGAAGTGGAGGCGACAGGCCTTCCAACTATTCAATGTATCAATCTTGAATTCGTACATCATCTACCAACAGCAGGAATGAGTACACATGAAAAATTTCGTATCAAGTTGGCACGCCAAAGTATGGAGGCTAAAATTATATGTCGTCACAGAGTCCCAGATTTTGCTAACATCGACACAGTCGAACTTCGCAGGACAACACATCACAGAGAGGACACCTGAATCCAAAAGCGGTTGCCCAGCACAGATATAGCATAGCACAGCTAGCAGTAGCAATAAGGCATAGACTAGAGATGGACTCTGTTGGTAAGTAAACAATTATTGACTTAATCAAAATAATGTCAGATTAACGAAGAAGGCAGAAATGCCGAAGAAGAAGTAGGCGAAAAAGAGCAAAACTCTTTTTGAAAAAATACGTCATTCACAAAAGGGCATAGTAACACAATGAACATTATAGCAGCATATAATGAATGTAGGGCACGAGCTACAAATAAAGAAATCAGCATTTTCTCAAAAGATATGAGATGTGTAATGGACAGCAAGACAGATTATAGGTTTTGTATCACTGTTTACAGATAGATAGCAATTAGTTTTATTATACTAGTTGTGATAGTATGATACACTACCTATCGATAAACAGGTAACAGGTATCGATAATAACAGCTACAATACAGAAATGTCCACGGATATCCAAATGAGCAAATCATCGCCCATGTTTCTCTAGTTATATACTCGGAGAATTGAAAGCTGAGTGAAGCACTGCCATATTCGGCACATGAGTATGGTTCTCTCCGGTACGGATATGTTTTGTCAAATCGCTAGCAGAGTAGAACAGTGTGGGCATTAGAGTAACCTTTGTTTTGAAGACGACCAGTTCGACATTTGGCTTTAACTTTATCATTTTACTAATCGAATGTACGTTTTTCTACTGAAGGATTGAGAACGGATGTGACGTTTTAAAAGAACAGCCATTGTACTGTGATGCTACTGGTACAATCATCCAGCTAACAAAAACCACCGCTCAAGCTGCTCCATTGTATTATGCATTGGTAGTGCAGCATCCGAATGAGGAAGGTAATGTGTTAATAAGTGTAAGACTCGATGCTTTTGTTGCAGAGTAAGGGCAGTGTGGGCATTGGTATAACTTGATCAAAATAGATTGAGATGAACAATCTTCCACACATGGTTTAGACCTTACTGCATCAACAGGTTCTTCTGTTTGGGAGTGGTCAGAGGTAATCTTCATTTTGTTGGTTTGTGATTAATAAACAAACAAAAAATCCAAGCATAGCTAGCTCATATCATTATTCTCTGCTCTCTCAGTTTATTCCATTTAACAGCAGCTATCAATACCCGCAATTGTTGGATCGAGCAGACAAACTAACTATACTCCAGATTTCTACAATAATTATTATGACCAAAATAGATGCAATATGCACTTGTACTAATGCAATCAGTCCGTCAATTACAGTTGATTTATTGGTTGACCAGCGTATTGGTCCATTCATAATCTCATGTCAATTTTTGCTGTCCAGTTCAAAGAGGAAGAGGCAGAAAGAAGTACGTTTTCCCTGTCGCTACTGTTTTCATTTAACTCTTCATTTTATGGCAGGTCCCAAAAGAATAAAACAATGAGACAATTGACTGTTTTTATGTTTGTTTGCCGCTGTGTTTTGCACGGCCCCTCTATGTGTAGTATAATCACTAGTCTGTCTTTAGTCAACAGTAAAAAATAACGAAGTTTGCATGCTGGCAAGTAATGCATGGATGGACAACGAAACCTATGGCCTGTTGAATTCTTGGAGAGACAAGACTATGCAGTCTCAATTGGAAGGATTCAAAGAACAAAACATATAGCTGTATTCAATCACAGTTTTCACCACTACCACTTCAATCATTCAAACTCGTTTCAAGTAATAGAGTTTTTTTGAATTGCTGCAGAAGTACACAAGCATTATCTGGTTGCATTTTATGCTTAGAAAATTTAGTTGATTTTTATGAAAGGATTGGTCATGATCTGGAAGAATCTGGATACGAGAGAACATGGAGTCCATGTGAAGACAAGATCAAAAAAATGAAAAAAGATATTATTCTAGACTACATTACAGTTGAGAGTGACAGTCACCTCACATTTATTGTTTATAGCATGCAACATGGCTTGATAATAAGATAAAATACTACCACAATGAAACTGGTAGGAAAAGAAGGGATGGAAGTTGAGAGATAGATCATTGTTGAAAGTTATTTTTGTTGTCTTAGGAGACATCTTAAAAGAGTACACTGATGCTAACTTTGAGGAAGCTAAAGAATATGTGATGTGTTGCCTAGTGGAGATGGTATGCTCATAATAGATGAAGTCAAGATAACTGTACTTATACAATAGAATAATTATGTCTTTCAAAAACAGCTGGGATTGAGACTCATTTGGAGTAGTCAGAATCAGCGGCATTTCCTAGATACCCTAAATGAACGACGAAGGAGAGTGCACTTCGGTCATGACTACAGTTCACTGGAACCTGCATGACCCATCCACACTATGTGATGTCTAACTCTTTCTCCTGATTTCAATCAACATTCTACAAACTTTGTGGATGGCCTTGACAACAGAGATGTGTTAAAATGCAATGAATAATTACATTTTTGATTACAGGTTGACATTGTTGGTTGACTACTAGTAGAATCATGAATCGCAAATATAGGTTTGATGACTGTGCAGTGGTAAGTGATGGTGATTCTGTTAACTTGAGACTTGACGAGCATGTATGTTGAATATTATATCATCTTGTACACTTGTACATACTTTCGAGCTTAGTAGTATTCCAGGCTCAACAGCAGAAGGTATCGGTGTCAAAATTTATGAAGATGACCATTACTACCAAAATCAGAGTAATCACTGCATTAGCATTATAAACACTTCATTACTATCATTTTTTAACTGTTGTCCAAATCTGATTGTTAAGACGACAAAGGCACCAGACAAGAAAGTTACTATCATCTCAGCTGAAGTGAAGACTACTCTCACTCTTTACAATGTAGGATTGATTAATGACTCAACCAATGGCATTAATAAGACGTATTCTTCAATAGCTGCCACAGAGCAAGTATAATTTTAGTTATTTTTGTTCTTTTAGAAGACCATCCATTGCTGCCAACACTCCTGAATAGCAGGCTCTGTCGTTACCATGGCAGGTAGGGATCTTGATGACGGCGAACAACACTACCTAGACTGGTTCAGTAGTAGCCTAGGCTGTTCCTGTGCTCTCGGTCCCAGTAATTCACCATGCTCGAGATCACTATGCCACCATGAAGGAAGACTGTGGCCAACTGTCAAGAGAGAGACGTTCTTATAATGGGACAGATAATGGCTATGAGTAATACCAGCCCACTCAGCAAACATAATTCTTCTAACCACAGATACGCATCACACGAGAGAAAACAGTGGTAAGTGCTAGTGATTCTGTTAACTTGAGACTTGACGAGCATGTATGTTGAATTTTATATCTTCTTGTACACTTGTACATACTTTCGATCTTAGTAGTATTCCAGGCTCAACAGCAGAAGGTATCGGCGTCAAAATTTATGAAGATGACAATTACTACATGTACCAAAATCAGGTGGTGAATAAAAGCCGGACGGGACAGGACACACGCGGGACGTTCCGTCCCGCCGACTAAAATACGGGACGGCAAACACATGATCTAAAATTAATGTGTAACTTAAGGAGGAGTTTCACAGCTTGCTTAAAGATAATAGAGCCATGTGCAACTCGAGAGGAGAGATCACTCCAGTGCCATGTTAATTCACTCGTTCAGCTTGCGCAATGGCGCTGTTCTTACGCAAGGCAATGACAGTTTCAGAAGTTGCTGAACTTCTGGGCAAGGCTGCTGAACTTTCATGTATTGAAGAAGATCTGCAAGACCAAAGGCTGGTGAAGTATACTTATATCATGCCAAAGAGGCAACTTGGAAAGGTGCTAGTTTATCTGTTATGTCATGCTCTTCAGCTATTGCATACATCATTTTTCATTCTGGAGGACAGGAGGTGCCAGCAACACAGCCCATTTGTCTGAATCTACGCCATGAGCCTCCACTGCTCGCTCAAATGCTGTCAGAAAAGCCTCGACATCCTCTGTCTCAGTTAACTTGGTCAATTTAAATGACTCTGGTCCTATGTCAATCCGCGTCGCTCGGCGATCATGTATTCCCTTGATCAGGTCCTCGTACCTCTTTCTGGTCTTCTTCCCGCTCTTTCTGTCTCTCCAATTCTCTTCGTCGCTCTTCTTCATCTCTCCTTCGTAGCTCCTCTGCGTGCCTTTCATCGGCTTTCCGTCTTTCTTCTTCATACCTCGTTCGCTCTTCCGCACGTCTCTCCTCCGCTTTACGCTGCTCTTCCTCGTACAGCTTTCTGTCTTCCTGGCGTCTTTCCTCTTGTTTCTTGGATTCTTCCATCCATACTTTCAATAGATCTGCTACCTCTGAAATTTTGTAGCGTTTGCCCGACCTCAGCATCCACCCAACTAAATGGCATCGTGCTCTATCGGTCCGTATAGCCTTTGAGTCCTCAGTCTTGACTTCTGACTATACCGCTGCTACCATGTGTAACAATATTTCTTGTCACTTGAATAATTAAACATCAAAACACGTGCAAGAGTTCTAGAATGTTCTAGAAGTCAATCAATATTCATTATTCATACAGATTAATTAGGTCACTGTCACAAAGAAGTTCAACGAGGGAAGTTGCAACCATCGCCCTTGCAAGTTCTTACACCTGTGCATGGGTTGCAACAAGCCCCACCCAGTCACAAAGTGTCCTGCAGTGAAGCAGAGGGATAGATCCCCTGGGCCAGCCAAGAATAAGGGCCATCAGTGATATGTATAGACTAGGGACTCCTTGGCTGTGATATTATGTTATACAATTATTACTCTGGCGCTGAGTGGTAGTCATTGTATTGTACTCAGTCAGATTATGTATTGACGTTATAGTATTCATTATTAATAATGCTGTTATTAAGTGTTGCACATTATTTTTATATTACCACTGATGTGGGAGTTGCTTGTTGCTTAGGAGTAGAGACTCCATAGAGTGTGAACAGTCACCTGTATGAGGGGCTAGCAATATTACATGTATAGAAGACCAGGTGTTCCACTTCGGAGTGACCAATCACCTGTTGTAGGATGGGTAGTTATGATAATAATTATTATTGTCTGTTGCAATTGTGTATAGCCTGGTTTGTGTACATGTAAGGTTATAATTTGAGATGACATAGCTAGTTTGACTTGCGTGCTTCAATTCCTGAAGGAGTGCTGCTATACTCCCAGTAGGTTCTGCCAGCGGCGGATACACCTACATGCAAGATCTCATTGCGCTGGACGCTTGCAGACCTGATGTGGCAAGGGTAGTTCCACTCCCCCTGTGTATCCAGCAGATATCCACTCCGCTGGTATTGAAAGCATTGAGACAAGCTCTGGAACCGCATCCTGATAGGCGGTTCAGCAGCTATATTCTGTCGGGGACAGCAGAGGGTTTTAGGATTGGATTTGACAGACAGTACCCTCTCCAGTCGGTGTCCAGAAACATGCCATCAGCAAAGAAGCAGCATTCGATGATGATGACAGAAGACAGTAAGAAAATCATGTATTCTTTTACTGTCTTTCCACTTAGATATAAATGCGCTGGAAGAGCAGGAGGAGGTAGTACTAGAGCGGTGGTTTGAAGGTATGATTCAGTGTTAAGTTACTTAAACTTTGCACCTCACCATTTGATTTGGATTGGCAATATATCTGGGGAGAAGATGCTCCTCTTGCTCTAAGCAAAGAGAGAGCCAATGAATAGAGGACTTTGAAGAACTTACTAACACTTACTAATAATAAAAATAATAATAACGTTAATGTTAATGTTAATATTAATTTTAGAATGCTGTCAACAATAGAATACAGTAAAATCAACTCAGTATCTAAAACTATAGTAACTGTACTGGAAAGATAGTTTGCACATCAACTAAGTAGCTGGTTATGTATTAGCCAACACTACAGCAGCACCTTGTCACAATCATCTGACAGTGTAAAATGATAGTCAATTTTACAAGTTGAATTTTCAGCTTAACACATGTATCCATCGCTAATTCAAAGTCAGGTGCCTTCTGAGTCCATGACCTCTATAAGAACACTAGCCGTGTTCGCAATAGGTGAACGTGATTCACACTAGTATCTAAGACAGACAAGACCGTCCTCTCCATAATGACTGACAAACAGAACCAACTGGATCAATGTGACAACTGACTTAATAATTATGTCAGTGCATTTATGTATGAATGTAGCCTGTGATGATTCTTGACAGTATTTTGACTAGTATTACGACTGATGTAGCAGAAAACTCGCACTGATGTATGTTTATTGTCAGAGATGGTGAGGCAAGATACAGATAGGTTTTACACCTAAGAGCCTCAGACCCTTCAAATGTGTATGTTAAAATTAGCAAACACAGTTACAACTTGCTAATCAACTGCTTGGACGACTCGCGGCGAGCATTGCGTTAGCACATTCAAGCTATAAATTCTGAGGAACCTGCACGCTTAAGCAAACAAGAAAGAGAGGTGAGCCAACTCGTGTACTATCATGTCAACTCAGTTCCACTGCAATGACCACTGAACCTCTTCTCATGTAAATGTAGATATCTGACATCATGAACTGCCCGTTCAAGTGTACTCATTGCTTCGCAAAAAAACTGGAGCTGGATGACGGTACCAAACGCTCAACAACTCTTCTCTTCATTTATTATTACTGTTTTCTGCTTGCATGTGTAGCTGAAGAGAGGCTGGAACCGTCCAGGGCTGGCCATTTCTGTTGGGGCCGACCCGATGATCCACCATCTCCGATCCACCCCGAGGGATGGCATGTACCGGAAGAGTTCAGGAACTCCACTCCCACTGACGAAGATGGGATGGATGGGATGTTGGAGTTCCTGAATTTCTCCAACATTTTCGGGGCGGCGGTTCCAAAGCACAAGAGACCACCAATTCTCGAGGATGGCAAAGTTATTTGGGACCCACCTCCACCACCTCCATGGGCCCAAGGAATTGTAAGCTACTAGCTACTACAATTATGTATCCATAAGCTCTGTCTTGCTGCAGGATCCTGATCTTTCATTAAAGCAGAGAAAGAGGGAGATGGAAGAAGAGGCAGACAAGCACGATGTGAGATAACAATTGTGTAATAATGAAATGCTATTAAATTCTCCATTGCAGGAGGATTCTGGTGAGCCGCCCGAAAGCAAAAAAAGGAGTAAACTATTATAGCTCATCATTTTACATAACATGATAATTATATTATTACAAAAAGGTCAATTGAAACATGTGACTCCTTAATCTATGAATAATAATTAAGTGCTAAAGGTCGTACGAAAATGGCAGCACCATGTGAGTGAGCTTGGTATCAATCTATGGTTATGAGATATGTTATTATCATAAGCAGCAACTGAAGTGTTTGCCCGGAACACCTACACCGTCGTCCATCAACACATGAACGACTATACAGATAGTCTGGAGGACGCATATCATGCCAGAATGGTAAGCTGAGAGAATTCTAAAAAAGCACATTAAACTCAATTCGGAATCCATCTCTCCACCATTCCTCATGTCTTTCATACGATAAAAAGTCTATAATTATATGTCCATAAGTCTATATTGTTATCAATTGTTATCATGTAAAACACAAAAATTTTAGCTGATCGCCAAGCTTTCTACAGTAACTCACCAGAGACAAAAAAAAACTTACTTCTAGTGACAGCTAAAAAAATTGTGAAAGTATATTAAAAGAGCTGCTTGTGCCATAATTCAGATAAGAAAAAGCAAGCTGCTCGAAAGCAAACTATTCAGTGAATGCAGACAAAAAGAAACGAGCTGTTCGAACCTGGTTAAAAAGCAAACTACTCACTGAATGCTGACAAAAAGAAGCAAGCTGCTCGAGCTTGGTCTAAAGCCAAATATTAATTTAGTCAATGCTCACCAAAAAAAGCACAAAGGGATCGCTATAATGCAAACCCACTTGAATACCTGTACCAGTCTTGAGCTGTACAGAACTGTACAGCTGTACATAAAGTATGCTTCTACAATCTTGTGTGTAGACTCTACACATGGTACACATCAATATCATTTTAAACTGATCACTATCATTGTACCAGATGAACAAGCAATCAATTCTACATGTATCATCAATATCAAGTTGCGAGGAACATGAAGAGCTGATAGAGCAATTTGAGAGTATGAAAAAGAACATGATGCATATCATTTGGAGTTTATACCATGAGATGATCCGGAAACAAGCTAACTTATGATTCTTCGAACTTTCCAATGACTACTACAACTCGCTCATTTTACTAAAAGCGACTTTCAAGATGATGACTCCAAGGTTCGCACAAGGTTAAGTAATTGGAATCTGCTTTTAAAGCTATTCTAATATGTTGAGCTACATCTCTTTGATCACTTTTCTCTTACATTATTTCAGCAGTTGGTATTTACTTTGATGCAAATACGTCTTGGAGAAGACCACGCTATCTCAACAAGAGAGTTAAAGTTTGCTGCGGACTTGCCATTATATGTAATTCTGTTGTTCCCTTTGATTAAATTTTTTGATTGTTAGATAGCTGGGGGCGTTTCTGACGTTTGGCGTTTCTGTATTTGACTGTGAAATTAAAAATTTATCAAGTTTACATGCATGCATGCCAGTCGAAGAGATCTGACACTGAACCGCTGTCTAAGGTTTTTGAGAAGTGCAACAAGGAAGACATGGAAGAGGATGCGGAACAGCCAATCTACATCTCTATCGAGGAGGAGTCTATAAAATGTCATGTCTAACATGTCTAACATGTGCACCCAAAGTATATAATTAATATAGATGTCACATTACTGGCATATCACATAGCAACTACATTTTAACTAGTAGTTTCACTATTTGCAGATCCAGCACTAGATGAGGTGCAGAGGTTGAGAGTAGATCTGACACCAGCTGATACAGGTGCACTTTGCAAAAGCATGCATGTCACATAGCAACTACAAGTTTCACTAGTAGCTTCACTGTATTTGCACTCAGATCCAGCACCAGATGAGGTGGAGAGGTTGAGAGTAGATCTGACACCAGATATTCTGTTACAGGATAACAGAAGGACAGCTGTACTAATACCCACAAATGTTGTACTCATGCATGGACGCCTGTTGTTGGCGAGCGCTTGGCTGTTAGAAAGAGTACGGCAACAAACACTGCCGCTTTGCCGTTGCTGTGTTCAAGACTAGCTGCAGGAGCTGCCGTGCCGGTAAAGTATGACGACATCCGGGTTTTGGTGGTTCATTGTGACGCAGAGCCTAAAGGCGCGCACTTTTGAGATATCAAGCTAGATCATGGAGCGTATCGCTGTAGTACTGCACCTGAAGGATAAAGAGATCGGACCAACCATCAAGAAGGTTTGGCGCTTCAGCAGCATGGAGGAGTACACTAGAGCCCAGGTCCAGTCAGAGATAGTGGAACTATTTCCTGACATCCAACGTCGAGGGCTGCAGTTGGAACTCTGGTACACGGATGATTTAGCTGGTGATGTAAGCTGACTGTTGGCTAGTAAAAGTATAACGTAGCAGTTTTTTTCTAAAATAGTTGTTTCCTTTACGGCTGTCCGCTCGTTAGCGCGGGCACTCATCAATGGCAGCTCCCTGTCGTGACTATATTTGCACTATTTTGCAGATCACTATTGAAAGCGACGCAGACCTCAGTTTGGCTCTGAAAACATTTGCTGAAATGTCAGAAACCAGCTATCTAACAATAGCTGAGGGCGGCTGGGATTGCAACAATACATTGAGATAATGTATGAAATATAAGAAGTAAAAGTCATAATAACGTTAGTGACAATTATCACAGTGATGCACGTTTTGTATAGACTTGGTTGGAAGACTGTAGTACAAGTCGTTGCTTCTGGGCCTATAGTTGGTGGTCAGTTCAAGTTTTTGCCTGGGCATCGTCGCCTCGTTATGTCCTTTGTTAAGGGTATAAAATAAAAGCTGCATGCACCACAGCTAAAACACAAGCTGCGTGAAGTTGAAAATCATGGGAAAATTGTACTCTAGTTCGTATCTCTCTTGAGGACACTTCCAGTACTCCAAGGACTGTCTCTAACTGATCGTCTCTCAGTTCAATTCGACCACTCACCTAAACAGCCAGTGAACAATAAATTATGAATATTTAATTACACTACTCACCAGTTGCAGGCTACGGATTGCTCGCAGTCGCACAGAGACAATTTCATCATTGAACAGGTCAACAAGAAAATCATCATTAACATTATGTCTAGTATAAGATTCTAATCTGTCACTTGTGACTGCACCTATGCTGGCGCAAACAAATGGATATGCAGCACCAGAGGTACAAACAGGAAATTTCAGTACCAAGACAGACGTCTATAGCTATGGAATCGTTAGTGAAGGGAATTTCAAGTGTGCACTACGATGTGTGCTACATTGACAGAGGTACAGTGTGTGAATGACAATTAGTAACTGTATAATATGTTGTGTGCATTCCCAGATGGTGATATACTGTTGCAAGAAAATGAGCTTATAGAAATCACTTATGGCTATGAAATCACAGAAGATTGCTTTGTCCAATGGCCACTTAGGGACACAGAATATATAGCTAATATAACCACTGCAGCAACTTCCTGTCATGTCACTTCCTTTCTTTTTGTCATGCTTGTCATGTTGTAGGTCCTCTTTCTGTTTAAATACTGTATTCTTAAAGAAGATCTAACTTTTTACCTCATTTGTCAATCAAATGTTGAGTAGTGTAATTCCCTTTTTGGCAGATGAAACTGCAGACATATCAGCAATCAAAATACTCAGCATAAAAATTGTGTTCACTATATGAGTACAGGCTTTGAAATTTTTTAAAGACTTCACTGGCTCTCTTCCTGCAACAGGCGCACAATACTTCACATTACCAATTGTACATTTTTACTAGAGCTAATAGGCTGAAGTTGGTTGGAAAAGGGTTTGATGGGCTGCGACTAATGCATGGTATTTAATGGTATTTAACCCATTGCAGAAATCATGATCTCAACTTAGTTCTGATACATTCAAGCAGCGCAGACAGCCATGTCACAATAATAGCACAGAAAGTACAACGGCATCATCTCTGAATTTCTTCTCTGTAAATAAAAAATTAATGATTAGAAAATTTATAAGTAGATATACTCGATCATACCTCTCTGTTCAGCAGGATAAGACCTCCTTAGCTTCTTGTGATGAAAACACACAATAGCTATGATACAGATCCAGCAACACATGCAACACGACAGCAACAATATCATGATCATGGGAAACAGCTTATCATAGGAAAACAGCTGATCACTGTGGGGGCTACTCTTTGCTAAGACTTGCTGAGAATTCCTACAACTTAGTCTAGATCGATGGACCAGAAGGAGTGTGTGTAACCGTTCTGAAAGATATTCTCAATCAACCAAAGCTATTTCTTCAGCCACTACAGAGAGACATCGCTAGTGAAGATGCGGAAACCTTTTCTGCAGAGAATAAGGTGAGACAGTAAAACAGTAGATAAAGGATAGACTATAATAAAAGACCGTCCATCGTATAAACATTTATCGTTTTGGCAATAGTTGGTGCTTCGTGCCATTTGTTGATTGCATCCTCATAAGCAGTCTGATTGATGCTTCTAAGGTTGCAAAATCCGATGAAATTTTTCTTATGCTTGTCTTACACCAAACAGTCTTTAATGTACATTTCGTTAATGAGCATCAGGACGTTTCTTTCTCTACAACATGTCAAAGTTGTAAAATGACTTGAATTCTACAAAGTTGTAAACATGTTCTGGAGAGCTGTTGGTGTGATGATTTACAATGTGGTGTCTGACAAACTATTGTGTATGAGTTATGGACAGGTGATTCTGAGTGTAAACATGTTTCTTATACTAGTCAGTGTGTCTCTCTGTTCTAGAACATTCTCTCATATTCTGTATCAATATGTGTGTCACAATGGCTAAAACAAATTTTGATCATTCCCACTCAATTGCTCAATACTTTACAGTTGGCTGCTGTGAGTGAGGGTTGGCTGTTAGTAGGGAGGGGGATGGCGGTTAAGTAATCGATGTAGGAGAAATGATTAATTTAATTGCAGATTTCCTGTACATATTTGGAGAAGCGAATAGTTTAAGTTATTATATTTTGAACCAAATACTAGTGATAGGTCTATATTATGCCGTTAAATGTCTTACGTAGCTCTGAAATAAATATCAGAGGGCTATTTTTAGACAGTATCTGGACAGATATCTATCTCAGCAGCCTTCATGAAAGTCGTAGAAAAACCATGAGCAGCGTCAATGTGATGAGTATAATCACGAAGAGTTCTCTGGCATGATAGCTTGATTATGCCAGAATCTCTTACAGCCTCTTCGTATGCACCACTGGACAAGTACTGCACGTAAACAGGAGGCTTGTGAAGCTCCATGATCCATCTTGTGAGGTTGTTTACAGAACACCAAATCCATACACCAGCTATTCAAGCTCAATGCTAGTGCTGCTAACGTTTCTCTATCAGTGCAGATCAACAACAACATCTCTGCTGATTTCTTTTCTCAATCTGAATTTGATACTGACACAAAGCTTGCAAGTAGCCAGCGTTCATCTTATGTCATACCTTGACAAATGCCAGCTGTGAATTCGAAATACAGATGAAAAATTTTCCGAAATCATCAAACAGAATGACACGACTCCAAGTACATAAATTTTTTCTTTAAAACATTAATTTTCTAAATATTATTATTAGTAGGTGCCTTACCTGCTATCCGTCATCCTGAGTACCAAATTCTCCTACCACCATGGCATTCTTCAACTCGATGCACTCTCCGTGTCTGTCAAAGAGATTCACTAACGTTCACTGACGTTCAGCGATTGAGTATGGCGCGGCGATTGGTTCACAATAAATGCGTTGCTCTGTCTGCATTGCGTCGCCTCTCATGGCCTCAAGCAAAGAGAGAACACGTGCGCTTCTCCTAGCACTAGTAGTAATTCACAAAAAAGTCACAGAAAGCATCTGAAAGTGTATGGAAAATAGAGATATTTCTTAAGAGACGTCAGCAAGGAGACTACTACAACCTAGTACAAGAAATGCGCCTTGGCGACGCAGAGTTGCATTTCAGGTACATGCGAATGAGCAGGGAGAGATTTGACAGCTTGCTGAGGTAAATACTAACAACTACTCATAATTATAATGCATTCTCAATTGTCATAAAAAATTATTATTGCAAATGCTTGCAGGTAGGTCCACTGCTAAAGAATAGGTCATATTTTAGCAGGGAAAGGACAGCTATCTCTGCTGCAGAGAGGTTGGCTTTAACATTGAGGTTTCTTGCTGCTGGAGATTCACAGGTTGTTTAATTTATTCATAGTTATTATCAGTATGTCTATTATGGAACAGGTTGCTTTGTGGGAAGTGCTACAACCCGAGTATGTAAAGGTACCATCAACAAAGGAGGAATGGCTCGGTATCTGTCAACAGTTCGAGGCCCTGTGGAATTTCCCGAATTGCATGGGTGCTGTCAATCCATCTCTCTCTCTCTCTCTCTTTGAATGCATGGATCCAATTATAGGCGCCATTGATGGCAAGCATGTCATTACTCAAGCCCCTTCTAACGGTGGTTCCTACTACTATTACCAAAATTAAAGTGACAAGTGCAGAGATAGAAGCACTCAGTCTAGCCAATACTTCATTTGAAGTTTTTTAAGGCTTTATAAAGATGGTACTTTATACTAAAAGTAAAAAATTTTAATAAAAAACTGAAAAGTGTAGGGATGACTCTTAAAAAAGGAAAGGAACAAGATGGGATGATGCTTGCAAAAGTAAAGGAACAAGATGGAATAATGCTTGCAAATGTAAAAGTCCCAAGTATCCCTACATCAGCGGCTTGCTGCGACGACGTGCTACTGACAAATGCGGAATCCTCTTCCTATACCTTTTATAACCGTCAAATACTTCATCGGACTGCGTCCTCCAAACACAGCTACCTGCAGCTTATTTAAAACTGTCAACTACTTCATCGGACTGCGTCCTCCTAAACACAGATACCTCTAGTTATATACAACCGTCAATTACTTCATCGGACTGCGTCCTCCAAACACAGATACCTCTAGTTATTCACAACCGTCAATAGAGACTTTTAGATTTTAGAACGCGTAACGTGTAACGTGTAGCCAGTACGCGTCCGGTACACGTTACGCGTTGTGTAATAAATTGCGATTTAGATTCAAATCACGTGTAAGCTGTGTTCCGTGTGGCAAGATGGCAGCAAGCCAAAGGTAAGACTGGCTTCTCCGCGTTTTAACTGCCTGTGTACTTGTTTTACGTATACAGGCGAGACTTAGATGAGCTAGCTACAGTACTTTTATATTCAGACAGCAGCGAATCTTCTGACGATGACATAGAAACTGCTGCAGTTCTCTTAGAAACTATTTTTCCTCCAGTCGATCGTCCATATCGTACTCGTGTGTGCATTGACGATCTTGATGAAGTACAATGTGAACGTCTGTTTAGGTAAGCTTTAATTTTGCTACAAACTTCACTAGTCATGATTTCGAAACAGATTTGGAAAGGAAGATCTGCACAGGTTGTACCTGGCCCTTGGCCTTCCTGATACCTACAGGTATAGCCAAGGGACGAAGGCTACAGGCATGGAGGCACTGCTCATTTTGCTACGGCGATTGAGTTATCCCAATAGATTGTACGATCTCTGTCCATTATTCGGACGAACAGAGCCTGAATTGAGTATTATCGTTAACATGGTATGAAAACTCTACAACAGTGATACTATCTTATTAGTAAGTTTGTGTGTGTGCAGGTACTTGATGATGTCTATGAGAAATTCAAAGATCGGCTGGCAAAGATCGATCATGTCTGGTTAGACATGGCAAGATTTTCAGAAGCTATACACGCAAAGGGAGCTGCCTTACAAAACTGTTGGGGTTTGATCGATGGAACAGTTCGCCCAATAGCACGTCCAGTACGCAACCAGAGAGTGATGTTTAGTGGTCATAAAAGAGTACACTGCATTAAATTTCAGGTGATTTATCATAACACTAACCCATAGTAATTTTATTATTCTTTATCCACAGTCAGTTGTAGCTCCTAATGGATTGATTGTGAACTTGTTTGGTCCAGTTGAAGGCAGGCGGCATGACGCTTTCATGTTGGCTGAAAGTGGGCTAGCTCGACAACTTGCACAGTTTATCCAGCCTTCTGGATCACCATACATATTGTATGGTGATCCAGCATATGGAGTTTCTAGATACATTTTAGGTCCGTACAAAGGAGCGCAGGTCACACAACAGCAGGATGATTTCAATAAATCAATGAGCCGAGTCCGTGTGTGTGTCGAATGGGTGTTTGGTAAACTATGCCAATACTTCACGTTCGTAGACTTCAAGAGGAGCAACAGAGTTTTGTTACTTCCTGTTGGCAAGCATTACACAGTTGCCGCATTGTTGACAAACTGTCATACCTGCTTATATGGCTCACAAACATCGACTTTTTTCAATGTTCAACCACCATCACTTGAACAATACTTATCAAATGTTTAATTAAGTGATACAATGGTTAAATTTTAATAATAATTTGGTTAAATAATAATAAGTGACTTGATGCCTCTTGGCTGTTTAAATTCACTCAGGAGTAGGAGGAGGCGGTGCTAGCTTCTGCAGTAGCCCAATCATTGCTTTGCGTTCCATGAACTCAAGTTCCATCCTTTGCTTCCTCTCTTCTTCGACCTTCTTCTTTTCTTCATAGTCTCTTTCCATCTGTACCTTGCGTAGGTCCAATTCTTGTTGGCGAATATCCAACTCTGCTTTCTTCAAATCAGCCTTTCTATCGATTTTTGAGTTTAGCATCTCAACTGCTGATAATTTTGATGCTCTCTTGATCTTTTTTGGTGACGCTATTGTAAGTAATACAAAATCATGATGTAGTGTGATAAACAAGTTTTACCTTGCTCTTCATCCTCACAATCACCTTGCAAAAACTCATCTGGCGTGACTTCATCTAGATCTTTTTTCTCTCTTCTACGCTTACGCTCTACAATGATTAGAAATAATACATTTGCATTTACAATGATAGCATAGCACTTACTAGTCATCGACTCCATTGCCGAGTTGCGCATCTCTTCTCCGGCAAGTTTGTCATTAATCTCTTTTAGTTTTCTAGCTTCTCGTTCCTTTTCCTGAGCACTCTCAACATCTCTTTTGTAATCAGAAATGTCTTGAAGTAGCTGAGAAATCTCGGTAAAGTCTTCTTCAGTTCCTGATCTGTTTTAAGAAAAATATATGTCAGTACGACATCAACCAATAGAATTACACACCTCTTGAGAGCTTGCCTGTCGTCCGAACGAAACTTAGCCAACAACCTTTCCATTCGTTCTTTGCAACCCCTACCCTTGATATGTACTGGCTTACTGCTGGGTGAAAAAGCAGTACTCAGCACTTGTGCGATGGCTTCCCAGTCTAACATCTTGGAGGGACGCTTTGAAGCAACTTCTCTAGCCAAAGCGATGTCGTTCTCGACCTCAGGCCAGCGGAATTGTGGCATACTCTTACTATACTGCATATGGGTAATAAAAATACCGTTTCACCAGTAAGAATGAACAAGAAGCCATGTTTTCAGTAGAAAAACAGTTAAACTAGACATCAGTGAATTCATCTATACTCAACTTACGTGAATCTAGCGTACAGTATACCAGCGGGAGCTACAGGGAGTCGACCAACGTGTAGACACGCTTCTACAGGTGAAATCCTCGTGGATTCAACGTGTAACGTCTGAATTAGGCATGCGCACGTGATCTCTACGCGTTACAGGTAACACGTTTGTCCAAAAACGTGTAAATCTAAATGTCTCTAATTACTCCATCGGACTGCGTCCTCCTTCAAGCCGCTGATGTAGGGATACTTGGGACTTTTACATTTGCAAGCATTGTTCCATCTTGTTCCTTTACTTTTGCAAGCATCATCCCATCTTGTTCCTTTCCTTTTTTAAGAGTCATCCCTACACTTTTCAGTTTTTTATTAAAATTTTTTACTTTACTTGTTCCTGTTACTTTTTTGATCACTATCAGTTTGAACTTATTAGTAGTATTCTATGTTAGATGTTATTTCATTATTACATATCTGTGAGGAGTATATAGATACTAGTCTAGCAGAGATGTGAACGTGCACAGCCTCTTGAGAGTAAGGAGTGTGGTTTAAATGTTTAATATTACCAATCACAAGAATAATCATTCATTGAAAGGTTTAAAATAGTTAAAGAGGTCGAGGACGCAGACAGCATAATGTCAAGTCCAGGTATGATTTGACAACATGATACTTGTTAGTATTGTAATGGATGAAGAAGAGACTAGCACTAGTACTGGCAATTCATGATGCAGCGAGCCTAAATAGTAGGAGCACGCCTAGTAGAATCTTGTTGATGTCAATATCACACTCACAGAGGCTTCTAGTCCTTTGCAACTTACGCTGCGTAGTGTAGGAACCTTACTGTGCGTAGAATCTTGCTGCCGGTAAGCAGGCTAGAATACTCAGTTGTTCACGTCTGTGTAATTCAGCTTTAACTCGCCATCTGAAGCGTTAATGAACAGATCAGTGTTATTTAGGGTATAGTACTGGTTTAGACACATTTTCATACCTCTGGCTTGCGCGCTGAAGCGTCCAGAGCAGAGACAAAACGCAGTAGCGAGATAGCTGCAAACCCGATATGGGCGGAGTTAATGATAAGAAGCGACAAGAGGGTTAATTAATGAAGTCGCTAGTCCAAAACGGTCCAAAAACCATGTTTTTCAAGGATTACTCGCTTCTAGTAGTGTTTGATGCCTATCTAAGAAGTAAGTGCACTAACCCTGATATATACACATGCGATGGTGCAGGTTTGGTAGTGATTCGTTCACTCATGACAGCGCTATGCTTGTCAAAGAAGAAGAAGAAGAAGAAGAAGAAGAAGAAAGAAGATGAACAATTCGCGTGGGCGGCGATTTCAGTTTACCACTTTAGAAACGTCTGCCAGCTTCGCCAAAGGCATTTTCTGGCTCAGAACAATCGCCTGATCAATCCTAGATGTCTAGAATCTCGAGAAACGCTATAACAGCGAAG
Organism: Haliclona indistincta; assembly: GCA_964017065.1. Classification (NCBI taxonomy): domain Eukaryota; kingdom Metazoa; phylum Porifera; class Demospongiae; order Haplosclerida; family Chalinidae; genus Haliclona; species Haliclona indistincta. Next base: position 5,701,263 of record OZ024786.1, read on the forward strand.
ATCTGCAAATTCTCTCTGTCTTGATTTTCGTCGTCAAGCAAGCAGTCCCGGCGACTTTAATAGACGTCCTACAAGCGCTTACACTTCAGAGTCACTTAGAGATAGTTAAAATGCAGTATAGATGTATAATAATAGAGATATGTGCGAAAACCCATTTTCAACATGAGTAGCCGCCATCTTAATTCGAGGTCATCCCTACATATCATTGCCGATCGGCAATGATAATACTTTCTAAGATGGTCTAGATCTCGAAAACGTGATGATACTATTTGCTCTTTCGTACTGAGCGACTCTAGTACTATCAAATTTGGACGAATTCATTTCTTTTGCCTATCTTCCCCGCCTTTTGCACTTGCTTCTGTTCTACGTTCTCTACCAAGATCTTTAACCTCACAGCAGGTCAACCTTGCCGACAATCACTACAACATCACCAAAGAAATGATCTACTAAACAGCTGTTATTCCTGTCGAGACAAGTGCACAGCTGATAAAAGTTCCAATTACTAATATAAAGGACAAATTGTACTTATTAGTACGCCCAATGACAAATATAATAGTTGTTCAGCCCAATAATGTAGAACATAATTTATAACTGTTGTAACTTTTTCTGTTATTAAAACTGTTTTAAGCATCACATTATAGAATTGCTATTCTATGCAGTCATAAAATAGTATCATATTACAGCATCTGAGTACCAGTACTGGCTGATATTCCATCTCCTCCCATGCATTGAAGACATAGTTCCACCTATATAATTATATCAAGCATGCAGCAAATGCTAATACAGTGCTTATAGTAACAGCCGGACATCGGACATTTTCCGGCCAAAATACGTGTATATGCAACCTGTTAGAGATTGAACCGGTGATCATGACCGAACGTGTTTTAACGATCGACGTTTGCCTATTAATACTATTAATAGTTACGCTATTTTTAGATCACGATCGCAGGAACCAAAATTGTACGTACGCGTTTGTGGTTGAAGTATTAAGATGGCAAGCCATTCTGTATCGGAAGCAAGGTCGGAAGCTAGAACAGTAGAACCCAAAGGCTCGTGAGCGTGTCAGTGTCTACCGTGGAGAAGAGGAAGAGAGCTAATGACAGTACACTGAACACTTCTATATGTGGCTATCCTACGACAGAGCGCCAGGAGACCGCGAGCACGCCATGATATGTTGCCTTCGCTGCACAGCTTGCACCCGCAAACTGTGCAAATTCATAATAATCATTTTTGTAACAAAAAACATTTCGTGAAAAAAAAAAATTGATCTTCAAGAATCTGCAATGGAGTAAAAGAATAATAAAACCAATGAATATTAATTTGTCCGGCCAATATTTCAGTTAGTTCGGCTATTTTTGTATTGCACTGACACCATGTCTTGTCATAATAATTTTTTACTATAAGCACTGTAATAGCAGCTGTTTATCTGTTGAATAAGCGATCAATTTCTCATGATGACATCAAAAAGAGCAGGATTCTTCTGGTCAAATTTCATCAACGCTTTATGGTACTCTTTATGGTATAAAAATAATAGTCATTTTGAGACACAATGCAACAATCAACTTGCATTATCTGCCTCATTTTCATTTTCCAGATACTCAAAAACCAACTTCACCAAACTGCTTACCAAAGATCCAGCCTTGGTGGTGGCTGAGGGACGGGTCCCTCATTCATTCCCAGGTCATAATTATATTAACCGGAACTATTTTCTTTTCATTCTCCTCTCTGTTGTCTGTTTTACAGTCGTTATTGCAATAAAAATTAAACGATTGGCCTAGCACGTGATCGTTAAGCGTTGCGCACGAATCTCGGCACGAATCAAGTCACGATCCATCTATCTCTCCGGCCCGTGATCTCTTGTGTTAACTTGCTTAAGTAAGTCACATTGATGTGCATATTGTGTTGACATAGTGTGCTTAGTAGGCGAAATGGGAGTAGGCAAACTATCCCGTAAACCAAAATACATCATTTTATATTGCGACTTTCCTGGTCAGCATGCTTCGTATTTAAGGTTTTACTGTCTTTCCACTTAGATATAAATGCGCCGGAAGAGCAGGAGGAGGTAGTACTAGAGCGGTGGTTTGAAGGTATGATTCAGTGTTAAGTTACTTAAACTTTGCACCTCACCATTAGATTTGGATTGGCAATATATCTGGGGGGAAGATGCTCCTCTTGCTCTAAGTGAAGAGAGAGCCAATGAATAGAGGACTTTCAAGAACTTAGACTAACACTTACTAATAATAAAATAATAACATAAATGTTAATATTAATTTTAGAATGCTGTCAACATTAGAATACAGTCACATCAACTCAGTATCTAAAACTATAGTAACTATACTGGAAAGATAGTTTGCACATCAACTAAGTAGCTGGTTATGTATTAGCCAACACTGCACCTTGTCACAAGCATCTGACAGTGTAAAATGATAGTCAATTTTACAAGTTGAATTTTCAGCTTAACACATGATCGCTAATTCAAAGTCAGGTGCCTTCTGAGTCCATGACCTATATAAGAACACTAGCCGTGTTCGCAATAGGTGAACGTGATTCACACTAGTATCTAAGACAGACAAGACCATCCTCTCCATAATGACTGACAAACAGAACCAACTGGATCAATGAGACAACTGACTTAATAATTATGTCAGTGCAGTTATGTATGCATGTAGCCTGTGATGATTCTTGACAGTATTTTGACTAGTATTACAACTGATGTAGCAGAAAACTCGAAGGTTCAAGGGAGTATAAAGTTGGTGACCATGGTGCATTGTTAATATCTATGTCGAAAAACTTTTTCTCTTCCCTAAATTTTTCTATGGCAATCAAAGTTGATACAATTCGGAAGAAGGATTGTGGATAGAGGCAAAGGACTGGTTCATAATATGGCATGATCTGTCTATTGTCAACTGGCTTCAACAAGAAAGGTTACTTTACATTGAATCTGATTGTTTTCTATAATTGCTTCAAGAACACAAAAAAGGATTCTGATTAAAAATTGTTCAAATAATTGCAGAACATCTGTGGCAAGATTGTCCACAATTTCATTCACTTTCAATTTAATGAATCAGCAGTCAATTGTCAGTCTGATGGCATATATGAATACACCATGCGATTGATGAGTAATAGGTTGCTTGTACTTGGAATATGCTGATGAAATAAAGGAAGGTGATGGCAAAACAGTACTTCGTTGCTGGAAATATTTACTGCCAGTTTTTATATCTTCCAATCGAACAAACTATTCTATAGGAGCACATAATCTTCTTAACAAATATGAGTACCAACTCATTCCTAGACTGTCAGCACAGCTTATTTGAAATAGATTCAGTACAAAAATGACAACACAAACAGGACTTCATGTCATACACAGAGTAACAGAAGCTTTTCCCAAAAACAAGGAACAGCACAAAACAGCAAAAAAACATCTCGAACGTGCATCACACTGGCAATTACCTTCATCTGCTCAGCCTTAACGCTATCATACCCTAGGTTTTGTGCTACTCTGCCTGCAATGGTCTCGAGAGACTCAACACAATCGCCAGATGCCATAGCTAGTAGTCTGATAAGTGAGGTTACGCCCACACTACATCGTCACTACATTGTTCGTAATGGCTCTATAATCTGATAAAGAGATAGAAAGGGTCATATTTGAGGTTTAGAACGGGTCATATCTTCTCTTCTCTTTGCATGTAAAGGTAAAAAAACAACAGGAAAAAGAGAGGAGACACCTCAAAGTTCAGAAAGTGATGATTACGAGGAAGTCTACCTGTACTAAACTACTCAAAAAAATGAGTGTGCTTGTTACTGTTGGCTGTTGTGGTAGTCAGGCTAACTGCGCACTAATAATTGCTGACACATTCAAGTGTTCCATCTGCCTGAGTACAGTAAAGCCGTCTTTGACAACTGAACTGCTGCCACCATATCATCGGACGCAAGACATGTGTTATGGCTACACAGAGGGGGTAATAGCAGGTGCCCCCTGTGTAGAGCAGATCCCTGGGAGACGAGTAAATTATTAGGCTTTGATGAGTTGGTGTAGCAACCTATCCTTACCAAGATGATGACTATCGCTTTGGATGCATAGTAGGAATTCATACGTCGCAAAGCGATAGTCAAATTCAGCTTCAATTACAAGCGAACATGATCCTATCCACGGTTGAGCAGTTAAAGCACCATGTCAAGCAAGGGATTCCTATGCAGGATATTCTTTCTTTAGAAACAATAACCACGTATGGGATGGCTGTGTGTGCTACAGATAAAAATAATTTACTGCTACGATTGACGCGATTTCAGACACACATGATTAACGCGATTTCAGGCAGACATGATTGACGCGATTTCAGACACACGTAGTAACGTGACCAGCATGTGACAGAATTAAGCATTCGTTGATCAAGTTATGAATAGTAGCAGCAAGCCAGTTTTAAAAGCAACTCCAGCAGCTGATTTTCATTGCAGATGTTGACCATGACACTATTTTTTACAATGTCAATCAATTCTAAGACAGTCCACCCATCTGTTAAATAATACATCTCCAATAAATACAAGCTCAGGAAAAATGTGGCATTAGAGTCATGTTACGAATTATTGATATTGCAGCATGTCATTTGCTCACGTGCTGCTTTCATTACTTTCTCAAGAGTCTCTAACTGAAATAATTATACTCTCAATTATACTCTCAATGTAACGAATTATATTCTCTCAATATAATTTATTAACAATATTTCAATCATCGATTTCTTTTTCAGATAAGGATTCTTATCCTTATCTGATCAAAGTGACGACGACTTCCTGTAATTCTGGACCACTACAATATGCTATGGACTTCTCATAAGTCGGGGTATAAGGACTGATCGCGGGGGATAGGGGGAAAGGGAAGGGGAAAAATTGTAAGAGAAAAGAAAAATTGAAATCAAATCGCTACGTGGAAGAATGCATCTATGCAGCCTTCGCTGAGTATCAAAAGATACCCAGCGACTACAAGGCATGCCACGACGATGATGATATGGCAGCTACGACGACATGGCTCGTGTTGACTTCTTTATTAATTTTGTGTTATTGTTATTGTTTATGTCAAAATATATTATTTTGTGACAATGTGCGTGGCAGCAACACAAAATTGAATGGGAGCAACATTTGGCGTCCAGTTCGGGTGGTGGCGGTGGGGGAACGGACCTGAAAACAGAGACACCACTGCCGCCACCCCGAGTGCACCACAATCTCCTCTTCTCACCCCGAATCCGATTGCACCACAGTCTCCTCTTCCCACCCAGAATCCGAGTGCACCACCGGCACCGTCGCCTCCTCTTCCTACGCCGAGTGCACCACCACCTCCACCTACTCCGAGTGCACCACCGGTGCCGCCCACATTCAGTGGTGCCAGCTTGCCAGCAAGGAGGAGGAGGAGTAGAGGAGGAGTAGAGGAGAAGGAGAAGATGAAGAGAAGATGAAGAGGAGGAGGAGAAAGATGATGACGACGTTGACGAAGAAGAGAAGACGAAGGAAACAGCATTGGTGAAAAGAGTAGAAGAACTGGAGAGGAGAGAGGCGAGGGAAAGAGAAGAGCAAATGAAAAAGAGGAGTTCAGAGAAGAGGAAAGAGAAGAGACAAAAGTCGGAAGAACAAGAACAAGAGAGGAAGGATAGGAGGTGTGTGAGGATACGGCTAGAAGAGGAAAGGAAAGTGAGATAAGACCCCGGGGTAGCCCCACGCAGAGGGAGCACTTTTCTACCCCAAAAATATTACCAACAGCAAACTCCATAGAGCACACACATGGAATTGGAGAAGTGGGTATAATGACCTACAGCGAACTAAACAGTCCACAGTGTGTGCATTAGTGCGTAAGTATAATAACATGCAACAGATGTAGCTCAGCATTATAGAAGCTTTGTTGACAGTTTGAGGTATTGGGTCGAGAAGGCATGTTGAGCATGTGTGAAGAGTGGCGGTGCAGACAAATACCACAAGGACATTTGCGTGTGTGGAAGAAGTAAATGGATACTATTGTGTTTCAACAATTGAAGCCTGTTCGTGATTGAACATTGATTGTACATAGTTGTTTGTCGCTGTGTTCTGCACGGCCTTATGTGTCTAGAGTTGTAATCTTAGTGTCTCCGTTTGTAATTCATTGTTCCTAGTTCTATTTAAATGTGTGTGTTCTGCTAATAAGACAGTCTTTGAATCCTGACCTAATTCTGTCAAACACTACATTTTGGCGACGAGGATGGGATACTGCTGAAAGATGGCTGCCGGGAGTTCTATCGGTCATATCGCTCCATTCGTCTCTGAGGAGGAGAAGATAGGAACTTATCATCCTCCACCGCATTTGCTACAAAGAAAAGCTGAATTCGCTCAAGATAAGAAGGTGGCTGTGCTGCTCACCGTTATCGGAAGCAATACATATTCCTTGCTGGCTGACTTGGCTGCTCCTGACGCTCCTAGCACGAAGACTTTCGCGGAGTTGAGTGAGCTATTGACGAATCACTTCCAACCCAAGAAAATGGTTGTAGCTGAACGTTTTCGTTTTCATAGGAGGTTCCAGCTTGAGAACGAGTCAGTCATGGAGTTTACAGCAGGACTACGTACACTATCCCGTGATTGCAACTTCGGCGACTTCCTGAATGATGCTCTGAGGGACCAATTCGTATGCGGCTTACGCAGTGAAGCACTTCAGTCAAAACTGCTCGCAGAAGATGGCTTAACTCTACAGCGTGCCATAGAAATTGCTAAAGCACAGGAAGCTGCCAGACGGGACGCACACCGGTTCCAAGATACTACTGACAACCCGCCAACCATCGGTTTTATTCGTCGTAAGGAGGATCCGCCAAGCAAAAGTCCTACGAGATTGTGTTATCGTTGTGGAAAGGGCAATCATTCGTCTTCCATGTGCCGCTTCAAAGACGCTAAATGTCACGAATGTGGAAAAAAAGGGCATATCGCTTCAGTATGTCGTTCCAGGAAAAAAGGGCCTCGACCATCTCCTGCCGGGAACTTGAGGGAACAGTATGTGAAAGATGATGAGTCTGGATCTGATGAAGATCATTGCTGTTCTAGTTTCAATCAACGGGAAAGAACTGAACATGGAGGTCGACACTGGTGCAGCGGTCTCAATTCTCTCGGAGAAGACTTTCAGGGAAATATTTCCAAATGCTGTGCTTAAACCTGCTGCAAACACTCTTCGTACCTACACTGGGCAGCGTATGTCAGTTGTAGGGCAGTTGACAGTATTGGTTAAATACCAATCTCAATCTCATTCTCTCCCTCTTCTTATTGTTGCAGGTGACGGACCCAGCTTGTTTGGTAGAGACTGGCTACGTCACATCACGTTGGACTGGAAAACCATTGGACTTGCATCCATGGATCAGCCAAACGTGCAATTGAACAGTCTGCTACAAGCATATGATGACGTGTTTGCAGATGAGCATGGAGAGATGCGACACTTTAAGGCAGATCTTAAGCTGAAAGACCCTACTAGTTCTCCCATCTTCAAGAAACCTCGTCCAGTTCCCTTTGCCCTGAAGGAAGCAGTTGGAATCGAGCTGGATCGTCTTGAAGACCAAGGAACACTAACAAAAGTCAACCATAGCGAGTGGGCTGCACCTATTGTTGTGGTACCAAAAGGAGATGGGCAGATACGCATCTGCGGAGACTACAAGGTCACTGTTAATCCTGTACTGGCTGTGGATCAGTATCCTCTACCCAAGCCAGAAGATCTGTTCACAGCGCTGTCTGGTGGAAAGCGGTTCACCAAATTAGACCTGCGGCATGCCTACCAACAGATGAGACTTGAGGACAGTGCAAAAGAGCTGGTTACCATCAATACACACAAGGGACTATACCAATACAACCGGTTGCCGTTCGGTGTGGCCAGTGCTCCAGCGATATTTCAGAGAACAATGGATGTTATTCTGCAAGGTCTTGAAGGAGTCATCTGCTACATTGATGATATTCTTATCACTGGCTTGTCAGACAAGAAGCATCTAGCTAACTTAGAAGAAGTGCTGAAACGTCTAAAACACCATGGAATCAAGCTCAAAACTTCTAAGTGCAAGTTTTTGGAAGACGAAGTTGAGTTTTTGGGACATAGACTCTCTGGGTCTGGAGTGAGCACAAGCTCTAAGAAAGTGGAGGCTGTACAACTGGCACCTGTTCCGACTAATGTCCAGCAGCTGAGATCTTTCCTCGGCATGGTGAATTATTATGGCAAGTTTATCCCCAATCTTTCATCCATACTTCACCCTCTCAATGCTCTTTTAAAACAGAATCAAAAATGGAAGTGGACTCGAGATTGTCAGAGATCCTTTGAAACTGCCAAGGAGAGTCTTGCTCAAGCTCCAGTTCTAGCCCATTACGACACCGCTCTACCACTCCGTCTGGCTGGCGATGCGTCTACCTTTGGGCTCGGAGTAGTCCTCTCCCATCTTTTCCCTGATGGAACAGAACGTCCAGTGGCCTATGCCTCTCGAACTCTCTCTACAAGTGAACAAAATTACTCTCAGCTGGAGAAGGAAGCGCTCTCTCTGGTATATGGAGTTAAGAAATTTCACTCGTATCTGTATGGTCGTACTTTTGAGTTACTAACGGACCATAAGCCACTCACTACTATCCTTGGGCTGAAAACTGGAATTCCCTCAATCGCAGCCGCTAGATTACAGAGATGGGCTCTATTATTGTCATGTTACCAGTATCAGATTAAGTTCAAGAGCACTCAATCTCATGCTAATGCTGATTGTTTATCTCGTTTACCTCTCTCTCTCTCTGATTCTTCAGAATCATCAGATGTGCTACCCAGCTCCACTTCAGTATTTAACATCAACCAGATATCTGCCATGCCGATCAGCTCGATTCAAGTTGCTGAAGCTACCAGGCGAGATCCCACTCTATCAAGAGTTCTACTCTACACGAAACAAGGCTGGCCTAGTCATATAGAGCCTGGGTTACGTCCATACTGTGATCGAAGACTTGAACTAACAATTGAGCAGGACTGTCTGCTTTGGGGGATCCGAGTGGTTGTTCCGCCCAAGTTCACTGAGCAAGTTCTACAAGAATTGCACCAAAGTCATCCTGGTATTGTCAGGATGAAATCAGTGGCTCGAAGTTATGTCTGGTGGCCTCAAATCAACGAGGACATCGAACACCTAGTAAAGAAATGTGACAAATGTCAGTCTACTCAAAGTGCTCCACCATTGGCACCCCTACACCCATGGTTGTGGCCTACTAAACCTTGGGAACGTATTCATGTAGATTTCGCAGGTCCAGTGAGAGGCAAAATGCTCTTTGTCGTGGTGGATGCTCACTCAAAATGGCCAGAAGTATTTCCAATGGTGTCAACTACTGCTTCAGCAACCATACGTGTGTTGAGATCTCTTTTTGCTACCTATGGTTTACCGCGTCAAGTTGTATCAGATAACGGCCCACAGTTTGCCTCTGAAGAATTTAGACTGTTCCTAGGAAGTAACCGAGTGAAGCATATCAAGAGTTCGCCATATCATCCTTCCACGAATGGTGCTGCTGAGCGATTTATACGTACTCTCAAGAGAGCTCTCAAGGGTGGTGATGATCTACACATGGATCTGACTACCTTCCTGATGTCCTATCGTATTTCTCCACATGCTACTACCAGCACTCCTCCATGTGAACTCTTTTTGAAGCGTACCATTCGTACTAGATTGGACATGATCCGACCAGATTTGGCCAGTACTATTTCTGACAAACAGTCTGCCCAGAAGGCATATCATGATGTACACAGCAGAGTACGAGACTTCTTCTTAGGTCAACGAGTGTTGGCTCGTAATTATCGTGAAGGGCCTCGCTGGATTTCTGGAGTTATTGCCGAGAAGAGGGGACCTCTCACCTATCTGGTTCAGATTAGAGATGATGTCCTTTGGAAGAGACATGTTGATCAAATCATCAATGCCACTGATACTCCAGATGAAGTTTCTCCCCGTTCCCATACTACAGATACTCCAGATGTTGTTACCCCTGTTCACATTCCTCCGGAATCCTCACCTGCACCAGTACTTCCTGCTCCAAGCTCAAGTATCATTGAACCTCCCTCCACTCCTCAGCCAGTTGAGATACAAGAAGAATCCTTGCCTCAGGAACCAGAACCCACTACTCAACCTCCTCTGCCAGTTCAACTAAATCCTCAGACACCGCCTCGTCGATATCCTTTGCGTCAAAATCGACGGCCTCCAAAGCGTTTTGGTTTCCCGGTGCAATCTTCGTGAGGGAGGAAGGAGAACTATTGTGTTTCAACAATTGAAGCCTGTTCGTGATTGAACATTGATTGTACATAGTTGTTTGTCGCTGTGTTCTGCACGGCCTTATGTGTCTAGAGTTGTAATCTTAGTGTCTCCGTTTGTAATTCATTGTTCCTAGTTCTATTTAAATGTGTGTTCTGCTAATAAGACAGTCTTTGAATCCTGACCTAATTCTGTCAAACACTACAGATACCCTTAGCTGAACCTGGCAACATTCGGCTAATGCTTAACTCTGATTGGTTCCAGCCTTTCAAATTTACTGAATACAGCGTTGAAGTCATTATATGGTTATTTTAAATACACCTCGTGCAATAAGATTCAAACACGAAAATGTTATAACAGTTTGACCAAAACAACCTTCTTTATCTTTCGCCTCTTTTTGATGATTTACTCAGCTTGTGGAGAAATGGTAATAGTGAAGGCTGAATTACTTTGTGTAGCCTGTGATTTGCCAGCAGCATATAAGGTTTCTAAGCCATTGCTCGTGTTGCACAAAGGAGTTTCCTTATGATAATGACCAAAGCAAGATAAATTTTTCTAGAATTGTAGTGCATCAGCCCCGGACGCAAAGTGCGCACAAGGCAGCTGGAATTAGCTGGAATATACACTACACATTGCTTTATTTGTGAGAAAAATTGTTACAGCGTTTCTGGTATTGTGTGCACCTAGCGCTGTGCAGATTTAGCCAAGAGTCGCTATGTATGTGAAGACGCACGTTATGATGCTTCACAGCGAGGTTTGTGCTGTTTGTCCTTCTCTGTCAGATGTTACATACAAATATTTTTTGCTCATTAATATTCATATCAATCGTAACCCACAAACTTAATTATTATTTTTTCTTCCATCACTGCAGGTTAATGGTCCTTTCTGTATCCTGACGATTTTGCTTTGCTGACCCACAGTGACGATGTGGCTATGCTATATTTAATACATCTTCAGTAAATACAAGCTCAGGAAAAATGTGGCATTAGAAAATGTGGCATTAGAGTCATGTTGATATTGCAGCATGTCATTTGCTCACGTGCTGCTTTCATTACTTTCTCAAGAGTCTCTAACTAAAATAATTATACTCTCTATGTAACGAATTATATTTCTTCTTATCCTTATCTGATCAAAGTGACGACGACTTCCTGTAATTCTGGACCACTACAATATGCTATGGACTTCTCATAAGTCGGGGTATAAGGACTGATCGCGAGGGATAGGGGGAAAGGGAGGGGAAAAATTGTAAGACAAAAGAAAAATTGAAATCAAATCACTACGTGGAAGAATGCATCTATGCAGCCGTCGCTGGGTATCAGATACCCAGCAACGACAAGGCATGCCACGACGACGATGACATGGCAGCGACGATGAGGTCACTCATAGAGGTCACTCATAGCGGTCACCCTTTTGTGTTATTGTTTACGTCAAAGTATATTGTTTTGTGACCACGTGCATAGCAGCAACACAAAATTGCAATGGGAGCAACATTCGGCGTACATATCGGGTGGTGGCGGTGGGGGAATGGACCTGAAAACAGAGACACCACTGCCGCCAACCCGACAGCATCACCGTATCCTCTTCTCGCCCCGACTGCACCACCACCACCTACTACTACTAGTACTCCAAGTGCACCACCGGCGCTGCCGCCTCTTAAAGAAGAAGATCAGCTACTAACAATTATGGATACTGACTCGCAGCCGCTGGCGGTGGCAGCACCACCAACACCACCACCACCTCTGGCTCGTCAGGAGCATGTGACGCCACCACAACCTCCGTCTCGTCAAGAGGTTGTGGTGAAGCCACCGGCACAGTCACCTCTAGACGATGACCAGCCACCACCGCCTCGTACTAGGCCTCGCCGTCCTCCTAAAAAACAATAGAGGTAGCAGAGATAGAGGGAAAGGCCGAGGTGGTGGCACCAGAGGAGGTCACAGTGGCACCTGCATTAGTTGCCCTAAAACTGAAGTAGAGGGGAGCGACGTAAAAGGAGGACATCGTCGCCGCAACTGCCGTTCGGCGTGGTATAGACATCACTTGGGCCAGGGAGGCTGGGCAATTGTGAGTACATGGGCAATACATTATTATAAGCAATACATTATTATAAGAATAATTATTGTCACTGACTTTCTTTTATATAGGGTGGAGTATGTAAAATTAAAAACAATAATTATTATCACCATCACCATCATTATTAATTATGGTCTCTCTCTCTCAGTGATGCTCATGATCTATATTAACCCGGATTGGTTGATTGCTTGGGCGCGAAGTACAATCTGCAAATTTGACTGAACCCTATATAAAGGACAGCTAATTCAAAATTTTTACTAAAAATCATAATGAGCGGGAGCGAGGAGGACTCTATTTTATACCAAGCTGAATTTGCTGCAGACATGGACGACTATGAGGACTTTGAGGAGGAGCAACGCCGAAAAGAAGAGTTAGACCTGCAACAAATGGAAGAACAGGAAGGACAAGAACAGCAACCACAGCAGCGACAAGAACAGCAACGACAGCAGCCACAAAAGCGCAGGCAAAGGCGGAGAAGGAGAGCTGGGCCTTAAATGTGCAGATATAATATAGTGATTGCATTTTTAATTGTATTATATTATTATTTTTCTTTCCAATCACAGAAATCAGCTAAGATCATAAACATATTTAAAAACTAGATATGAAGACAAAAGACTATTAGTTACAGTTGTTTGCGAAGATCTTGCATAACGGAAGCGAAAGCGGAAGTGTGACACTGGCCAATCAAATTCACTTTTCGTCACGTGTACAGCTTCAGTTGGTCACGCCTAGCGCCTACGTACGTTTGATTGGCCAACGTCATACTTCCGCTTTCGCTTCCGTTATGCAAGATCTTCGCAAACAACTGTATAGTTCTCTGCGGTGCACGCGCATTCACAGCTTAGCTATAAAAGCACTTACTGCATGTAGGTCAGTCTTTGTAGCAGCTTGTTCCACATTGCAGTCTTTGCCGATGCGCTAGTCTTTCTACATTGTCCCAGTGAATTCGTGCTACTGTTAGGCCTCTTGGTTCTAAGTCTTTGTGCTGCAACAGTGCTACTGCTCACTTCTCAACTAGGCTGTGCAGCGTCTGCCGGCTTCTGCTACTGGGCGACAGTGCCGCTTCTAGATCTGCTACTGCTCACTTCTCCACTGTGCAGCATTCAGCTTCGTCGCTACTGTTCACTTTCAGTCTGTGCAGCACCAGTGCGGCTCTTCTCCGCTGTGCAGTGTTAAGTCAGTCGGTGTTTCTGCTACTGTTCACTTCTCTGCGGTGCAACCGTCTCTGCTACTACACGCTTCTCCGTTGTGCAGCAGTGCTTTAGCTATACTGCTCACTTTGTGCATTCACTAGATAGAAGGACTAGACGCTTGTCCAAATGCTGTAATTCACGGTGTTATTTCAAATCTTTCTCTAACTAAACACGGAAAGAAGTCCACTTTTTTTATGGCACCTTAGTTGACGACTCCGCACAGTGGGGTTTGTTGTACGTAATAGTACCATCAAATTTTTGGGTCTGTTTAAAAAAAATACAATGATGATCACATGAATTTTTGTTTAAAAAAATAATAATTGATGGTATCAAATTTGTTGGGACTGTTCTAAACAATATTAACAAGATTTATTAACAGGATTTTCAATATATTAACAAGATAACAACAAGATTCAATATTATTATTCCAAAAAAGTCATGTGACGTACTCCAATAAAATGCTGGTAATAGTTAGTTCAAGCCAGACAGTAGTTTCGAAAGATCTGAGGTGGAAGTTGTAGAGATTTGCTGCTGATTTGTTGAAAGATAGTTGAAGGCTGCTGATTTGTTGAAAGGTAGGTTGAAGGCAGCTGATTAGTCCAGATTAGCTGAAAGATATAAAAGTACTGTATAGCGGGAAATTTTCGCAGGAGAAAATTTCGCATTATGCATGAGACAGAGCATTCCGTGAATTTTATTTTCGCTGATCAGCGCTATTGCCTTGTCAACAAAAACAAGACATTCACGGATAATTTTTCCCGCTTTACTGTATTTGTCCTGCATGTCCATTGTAATGCATAAATGAGCAGAGAAAAAGAAATGGACCTTTCTGATGAAGAAATCAATCGAGGCAATTAAAGTGAGATGTGAAGAGTTGAAACAGCTGCAGCAGATAGAAGATGAGATGCATCAAAAGCTGATGTTAGAAAGGAGGCAATTATTAGAGGCTAGAAAAAGAAGACTGGAAGAGGAACAGATTTTAGAGAAGTTCGTGGCGCTTTAAAACAGATAGACAGGGTACTTCAGCATATTAAACCCGCTACGTACTGCAAATCAACTGGAAATTTAAAATTATTAATGTTATAATAATTATTATTATTATTACTGTTATAATAATTATTACTGTTATAATAATTATTATTGTTATAATAATGCGCGAGAGGGTAGCTCCTTTTGCAAACCATAACTAAGGAGTAAATCTACAATGTGCAACACCGAGGGTTTGTGAAAGCTGTTCATTAATTTTGTCATTCGTTCATTCATTCTGTCCAATGAGCTGTTACTGAAGAGGCATATTTTCAATTGAGTGGGACCGCAAAAAAAGCACTAGAGTGCAGTTGCCGAAAGAAAGGATACAGATGTAAAACAGGATGTTTGACAGGAAGATGTGGTTGTCGAAAGAAAAATACTTGCTCAGAGGGAAATTCTATGAGTACTCCTGAGTTCTGTTTCTGAAGTACTCCAGCTGTGAAGACTAACTGTAAAGATTGTTCTTGCTGATTTCTGTTTCCGAAGGTTAATACCATTATAGCTCTTGTCTTGCTTTTACTTAATAGCTTCTGTCTTGCTACTAGGCTCAGAGTACTGTGAAGGCTTGCTGTCAAGCGATTTCCTGCCTTCAGTTACAGAAGGTAAATAGCTGTTATTTGCTGTCACTTGATACCTACTGTCTTGCAACTTGGCTTAGTGTGTTGTGTTAGTAGTTTCCTTGATAGCTGCAGTACAACTTGGCTAGGTGTGTTATTACTGTCTGTTATCTCCTTGATAGCTGTTGTAGTACAACACTGCTTGCTAATGCTTGCTAGTTCCATCACTGTTTAGTTGTTGGCTCCAACAACAACTAAACAGTGATGGAACTAAGGTGACTGTGCCACAAGAGTGTTTGAAGGGGACAAAGAAGCCATCAATGAATCAATATAGACGTTGGACGGCTCACAGTATCAAACTTCTGAAATCCATCGCTGGTAGGGTGGCCCTTTCAGCTAACATCTCGAAAAGTCTGGCATACTCCAATCTCATCCAGCAGCTCTCCATCAAGTTATGGTCTTTCAATGCCAAAATGATATTATTCAGACTGCACTCCTTGTCTCCCACTTTGAATTTTGCTTCTTCCTGTTTTGATTCTGTCTACACTAACCATTTATTAACTTAGAAATTTTGTTTGTCGCGGCCCTCTGGCGCTGCCTTTTATGTGTATTATTTTTATTGTACTTTTCCATTCAAAAAAAATATATTTATATATCAATATAGACGTAGCTACAGTAGCTGCAACAACTTGTAAATATCAACCTCAGTACATGCAGTGTAGTTACATGTGATGATTTTGTGTACAATAGCCGTACAAACCTGTGTGTCTGCATAAGGACAAGTGATACCATCTTATGTTCTCTATAAGAGATCAAGAATCTCATAATATCACACGATCGGTGGTCCGCTTGGGACAGAGAATGGGTGGATGGACAGTGACGCCTGGCTATAATCAATCTTTCGCCGTCATTAGCAACAGAACAACCAGTTCAACTTCTATTAGATTGCACAAGTCGCACATAGGTTATCGAGTTCGCAGAGCTACTATCACAGATGTGGAAGCAATTTTAGCCTGAGTGGGCAGTGTCTGGGTTTAAGCTAGCAGGTCTAGCTCAGTTCAACGCAGACGCCCTCCCAGTCACTGCTTACAAGCCATCGGAGTTGTTCAAAGTTGTTCAATGTATTAACTATTGTAGTGAACTATTATTATTCTTTATTATTATTATTCTCTACACAAAAAAAAGTTTTTGAAATAGTTTCAACAAAAGTTTCAACTATAGGATAAAAATAATAGCACTCTTTCAATCTAGCTGCTTATAAAAGCATACTTATGATGATAATTAATGTTGACAGCACCAAGAGTTAATAAAATAGCTTTACTTACACACCTACCTGCAGCCTACCTGCAGTCAATCAAAGTCACCTACCTGCAGTCAATCAAAATTACCTTGATGTTGTGCAAGTTGAAACTTTAAAAAGTCCTTCATGGACTGATAGTTGCCCTTAAAAAAAGCTTTAACATGTTGTTTGGCAGGATTTCACAGTAGCCAGTTGTGAGCTAGAAAAAATTAAGATTCATTGACGAATACACTCTTCGATCATGTTACATATTTGCATGCTACTATAGTTGGTGCCTTCCTTCTTGTGCCTCCTCCATCAGCAAACTTGACAGTAAGTGGTTCATTGGCTGCTAAAATCTAATATTAATAAAAAATCATAATAATTATTACAAAATGAGTGACTTACTGTACTCACCCGATTAACAGGTGCTACATGTAAAATAAATTTTGGAAGCATGATGCAGGCATGTCCTATCATTTTACAGTGCAGACGTGCCATCTAGACGATTGTACTTTACAGTGCAGACGTGCCATCTAGATCACCGAAGCGTCCTCTTGATGATGCAAGCGACAGTTTGCAATTGAAAGATACCACACCGTCGAAATTTGCGAAACTAAATGGGAGATTAGTGAACCAGTCTCCTATGAAAGATGCGAATTTCTTCGACGGTCGAATAGGAGACTCATCCGGCTCAATGCGTATTGTAGGATTCTCTTCTTCAAAAGTTATTGTGAGAATCTTTACAAAAGTGTCTACGTCTCCTCGAAAGATAGATGTCCAGCCTGCAATGATCATAGATTCTGCAACAACTAGTACAACCATCACACTTAATCAGCTTGCAGCTACAGAAAAGAATGTTCGAGTTTGCGTCAATGTTAAGGTCATGAAACAGTTTGACAAAGTCGAAATAAAACCAGAAAAATAAAACCAATAATTATTATTATTGCTTCAGATTTTCAAAGCGTTTAATGGGATACACGTGGTTTCCATGGCAACGTCTTAAGGGCTTCTCTGTACAGACATTTACAGTGAGCTAGGAATGTGGCATGTGTTGTTATCCTGCAATTATTATTAGCTTACTGTTTGGAAAAGTATCCACGAGGGAATCTCTTATATCTCAAGAGGGACCTCACAGTAAAGTGTGGTGAAGAACGCCGCAAGATGGCTAATTACTAATTAACTCACTACAAACATAATTATACCAAATTTACATAATTATACAGTGTGTGCCAAACTTCGACAGTGCTATGATTAAGTACGACAAGCATACTGGCACAGAAAGCCATTCCGACAACAAGTGAGTTACAATAATAAGTTAATAAATTATTATTATACTGATTTCAGGTGCATCAAAGACGCTGATTCATTCAACCGGAGGAATTTCTAAGGTCTGATCTGCCTCGGTGTACTATATTAGAACCCAGTCCACTACATAGCTGTTCCACATCAGAATGCCTCTCCTGCTAGCTATCCTCGGCCTCGGCCTTGTTAGCCGTTACTAATTACTAGTGCACGTTTGCGCGTGCGAATGTTTATCATGTATTATAATGTGTACTGCAGCATGTACACTGCACCATGACTATACATACTTTTCTACAGAACCAGCCAGCAAGCCTCTATAAACTTGAATTGCTGTACCAGCGTAAACCTCAATTACCACAGGAAGTTGTTACCTCCCCACATGAAGAGATTGATGAAACACAGCAGACTACTGAAGCTACGGCTGGTTATGCACCAGAACTATATCACCACATGGAGGAGATGATGAAGTAGGCTTAATCTGTTGTCTAAAAAGCAAAAGCCAACATTGAAAAGGCTCAGAAGAAGCAGAAGAAAGAGTATGATGTCAAGCACAAGCCACCTACACATTTAAGCCATCCTAAGTGAAATTTACTCTACTGCTTTAAATAAGTCCACAAATGTACATCATAAAATGTTCAAACTTGCTGTAAACATCCTTCATTACTCTGACTACTAGAACAAAAAAAATATTTTACCTTTTTTCTTTCTAAAATTATCCTCTTCTCTTACCTTAACGGAAAAATGCGGAAAAGCAATATTCAAATTTATTGATCTTTTAATTTATTGATCTTTTACATGATAGGAACCGAAATGGCAACAGCTAGTAGTGCAGAAAGATACGCTGGGGATCACTGCAAGAAGCTGGGTCTCTTTATCAACCAGTTTTATCCCGCAAGCCAAGTGATGACAGCAGTTCTCGTCACGCGTCTTCAGTCTCGGCCGCTGGAGTATACAATCCTTGTTCGACTGGTCAAGGCATCTCCGTTGTCCGACTCTGACGTATTGCCTCCACGTAGCATTCGTCTGAGGAGGGGCGCAAAACAGCAGGATCTGCTCTTTGAGCAAGTTACGCTTAAAAACCTGAGAAGACTGTTTCAGGTACGATCTTATATTGCGCTGAGATTGTGCTGAGATCACTCTCTTCCGTATTCAGGTCAGCCCAGAAGATGCCCTGCTGGAGGATGAGTGTGACAACACGCTTTTCTTTCCACAAGAGGATGGAACCTTTCCTCTATTACACAATGGGGTATCCCCGTATGCTACGCTGATTGTACAGGGATCTGCAGTTACCGTTCCACCACCTCGGCCTACTCATGATCGCCAACCCGGTAATACACAATCAAGTACAAGTACACCTAACCCGCTACCGCAGTTTCGCTCTGTGGTAGCTAAAAAAAGCCCTAACACCTTCACCCTCAAAATAGTAAATGCTTCGATGTAACGACGAGGGAATGGCAAGGTTCACTTTCAGCAAGAGAGCCAGTTCTTCGTTGAAATGTAGAGAGCACTGCCAACATGAACTATATTTTTGGAGCTGTCCAGCGAAAGTGGGGAGCTGATCATGTGATTGTCACGATTGATGGCCTGACCTTGGAGGATTCGCCAGCAACTCAAGGTTTAGAAACAGCAATGCATTAATCATTCCTAATTTATGCCTTTTTTTTCTTTTTCAGGCCTAGCATTCTGACCTTGGAGGATTCGCCAGCAACTCAAGGTTTAGAAACAGCACTGCATTAATCTTTCCTAATTTATGTAATGTTAATGTTAATACTGCATAGAGGCAAATCTTTGCTTAATCCAATGAATCCTGTCAATGTGAGAGTACATGATAGCATGCAATTTATTACATAACATGCAAAAAAAACAATGATCACACCATAATAAATATTGATGCAATGATACAGAGCCCCTTCTTGTTTTTTAAGCCCTGTGACACAAAGAACAATAATATCTGGAATTTTTATTACAGTGAACAAGCCAGCTCACAAATTTCAAAATGTGGCTTATAAATTTACCAGCAACAATGTAGTCTAATTAATTTATTAATTTAAAGCACACGTGGATGCTATAAGCCACGCCTAACTAGTACTGCAGTGAAGAAGTGTACTACTCTACTCAATTTTGTCATCAGAATTTCGTATCCAAATAAAAGGATAGATATGTTTGTTGACTGCAGAGGATTGGAGAGCATAAACTAGCTGACAGGATTGTGATTATTGTTGTACTAGTGGTGTGGAGGTCTAGAAGAGATGCCCGATCCAGATAAATACTACAGACAAGTAGAAGTGCCCAGCCTGCAAGTAGAAAATCACTAACATTCAGTGATTAGTTTGAATACTATATTTATGTAATAATTCAGTAGCAAATCCAGGAGTGGCTGAGGACAGTGCTATCACACATGTCAGAGCAAAGTAACTAAGTAAGTAAGTAACTGATTACTATATGTACCACTATGGACAAAGCTTGAGCTGTTCATAGCTGTCTTCATTTATTGATTTTCTCTCTCTCTCACTCTCCAGGAATCTTCTATAGTGTTTCTAGAATTAATGTATCCAACAGCATCAACATGCGATCTCACACATAGGCTGCCAACCGTACATCAAAATTATGATCAAGGAAGCCTTCATAGAAGTTCTAAGAAATGTGTAGAGTACCCAGAGTAGAATTTTACTGATTATGACTTTGGATGGGAAATCTTGAAATAAGCTCATGAATAGGCAAATCCAAGGTAAAAGATTTATGAACTGATAGGAGAGAGTAGCAAGTGCAAGATGACTATGAAGAAAGGAAAGTGCGGCAGCAGTAGTATGGCGAAAGTGTTGATCTTGTTTCTATCTGGGCATTAAAGTGTGGGGAGAAAAATGTTAAACTTCATGCAGGTGGACATATTTGCTTATGACCTCATACTTTTTCCTATACATCTTGAAGCACATTGGTGCCTTGTAGCAGTGGACTTACGGGGCAGGGATATATTGTACTTTGATTCCCTTAGAGGTTTATTCTTCCGTTTTAAAGAAATCTTCTTAAGCCTCTATAATAAGTAAGGTACTTACAAAAAATGAGAAAAGTGTGAAACCGAAACGCTATAGATTCTTCAGACCATTTCTGCACATACTCATGAGCTGGGTCCATCTGAACTGAGGCATTTACCACTCCCACAAAGTACCAAGGATGAAATAGCAATGACAATAAGCCATGGAGTTCCTACTGAAAGAATCTTGTAAGGAGATAATCATTGGCAAAGCAAAAAATAAAACATGCATACACAGATACAGGAGAAAAAGTAGAAGATCATTAAGAACGACATAATTCTGATCAGTTTTTATCGGAAGAATTGTCACAAAATGTGACAAAGGTGGAAGACAGGCTGATCAAGCATCATGAAGATGATGCCACATCAGTCACACTGATGATGGCTGAGCAGCAGCATGAGTTGTTCGACCCGGTTTTAATATTCAAAACTCAGTGTTCACTAGATGATTGTCCAGTTGACCTTGGGTACCAGTAATCCAATCTAGCTGTCTTCTGGAGTTCTGGTTTGTAGCTAGTCTCACTTGTGGTCTTGTGGCTGGTCTGTGTATGGAGTAGTCTGGCTGTTAGAAAGGGATGTTAGTATTATTGCAGCTGCCTTAAAAGAAGTCGACAAGAAATAATACACTGTTGAGAGAAAGAGGTGTTAGAATATGAATGCTTATGAACAGTCAAACAGTACAGTGGAACCTGTCTATAGTAGTCACAGTCTGCTTATAACAGCCAGCTAGATAGGGACCAAACAGTACAGTGGAATCTGTCTATAGTGGTCACTGTCTGCTTATAACAGCCAGCTAGCTAGGGACCAAACAGTACAGTCGAACCCTAACTCCCCGTCAGTTACTCCAAGTATTTCTAGGCTAATAGACTAAAACTGATGATTACATGAATACAGCATACCACATAATACATTGATGTTTGTGTAGTTATTTTTTAGTTTAGTACAATTCACATAATTGTACTTGACGAGATTCCTCCACTTATCCTTGAGCTTCATAGCATTAATGTTTCCAGGAAATATAAAACAGTGGTATATTGAGCTCCACTTCCCTTCTCCATAGAAGTACACCCCCCTAGAGGTTTAGAGATTAAGTGTTCCTATGAATATGAACACTTGTTAATGTGATACATTAATAATCAACAATTAAGTGTATTATTTTGTTGGACTTCTTCTTTTGGACTTTTTATGTGGACACAAATAAAAACTTTAGAATACGGCTGCTGGACATAAGTTTGATCAGTTCTTGTGCTTCAAGTTCTGGTGTTTCTGTGCAACACTTTGGTTATTATAATTAATTAACCCTTTTAAGGAGATGATCAAAATTTTAACACGCAACATTACAAAGTTCCTGAATGAGTTTAATGACTCTGACAAGGACAGAATCTTTGTTCCCTTCTCAGTCTTGTTCGACATTGAACGTTTTGAATGTGACTATGAAAATGAAGTTAGATTAGTAGAGTTTCTAACTAATGAAATTGGATTAGCTGTTCAATTTTTGGATTGAGTGACAACAGATCAAGGATTTGTAAACAGACCAGCAGGTGACCTAAGTGCAAGAGATGTCTACTCCTTGCAAGCAGAAGCAAAACAGACATCCAAAGTATTTTCGTACCCAGGTATGGGAACATGAATTACGTATAACTACTGTATTAATATTTTTATGAAAAAAAACTTGAATTGTTTATCGTGATTAACAAAACTAAATGCAAATAGTTTCTATAGTCAGGACAGTACCACTTAGCAGACCAAGCAAAATTTTAGCAAAACAGACCAAGCAAAATTTTATCTGATCGCCAAGCTTCCTACAGTAACTTACCCGAGACAAAAAAGCTTTGTTTCTAGTGACAGCTATAAAAAATTGTAAAAGTATATTAAAAGAGCTGCTCTTGTCAAATATTCACTGAATCCAGATAAGAAAAAGGAAGCTGCTTAAACCTGGTTAACTAATTAATAACTGAGAGGATCAGTTGATCAGTTAGCTATAGAGTAGGCAATAGGTGATACATAACAGTCTGTCCTCATAGGTGATACATCATTGATTCGACTTGCTAGCGTATCGACCGAGAGGAATCCAGATCTGCCTCGTTACCTACTGGTTGGAGAAAGTGGCTACTACCTCTATGCTAAGGCTACCCGTCTTCATCTCTATACTCAATAAAATTTTATGTACAAAATTGCTTGCTCAACAGCATTTGAATTTTGTCCAGTTTAATGGTGCTAGATATTTGAACAGTGTCTCTGAATGATGCCCTCAACACAGAGCCTGTTAGCAAGCACTGCTGCATGGTGTCTGTATACCATAACTGATGATAGTGCTTTCAAAACACCACTAACTCTGATAGCTCTTGTAGTTGACAACACATACTCAGCCATGCATTGCATTTGCATTGTGGGACCCAAAACTTCTTGGTGCTCCCTCATGTGCACTGCAATCCAAAATGCCAAGCAAAGACCAATTGTGATTAACTATAATTTTTGCCTCAGTTACCTACAGTGTTGGTGAAGACACCAACGATATTGTGCTTGCTAATGTTTCCTGACATTATCCTCACTCTAAAAGATATGCTCTTGGACAACCAGCGGAGGTGTGGTGGTGCAATAGCACTTTTGAGAAAGAGGCCTTCATTCCTCTAAGCAATATTTTAACAAGGTGTGCCTATTGCTTTCAAGAATTAGAGGGAGAAAATGTGCTAGTAGTGGTTCCTATTGTTGAGAATTTGTCAGATGATAGACCCTTGGGACGAAGAGAATGATGAACTCGAATGATGCTCAAAGAACAGGATAATTTATGACAGGAATGTAATGGAGATGCAGAAGGCAGGGCACAACAGGACTGCTATACAGTGTTGTGTTAAGCTTAGAGCGGAGTACATGAAAGCCAAGGACCATGGCCAACCCCGATGACTTAGATATTGATTATGTTAACCTACCCACCATGGTACAAGGCCTTGCAAACGTCATTCTCTGATTCGACTTGCTAGCAAGACAACTGTGTTGCCGAGAATACCAGGAGAGACAACCAGACAAAGAAAGAACATCAAAAGAGATAAGCGTGTGGGTGAGAATGCAGGGAGAGACAATCGATCTATGTAGTCCCTGACGCTGCACTCCCTTGGACAAGGGATTTTATGGAAGAGGTGATCACTTGTCACAAGGCTATGAAGGCGTCAGTCCCTCAAACCCTGTACGTAGACTGTGGATGCTGCAGTGGATGTCTTGAAGCTGACGTCGCTACAAGAGGCACTGAATTTGTTTCGGACATAAGCGTTGCTGCTGTGTGGCGATCAACTTTTACTATGAAGCTAGATGCAATGCATCTAATGCTTCGTATCGTTCGAGAGATGAAAGCCGAGCATCCTAGACGAAAAAATTCCTCGTTGACCTAAGTCAGGCCATCTATTCTCAGCAGTAGGATGACCGGAACAAATTGATGGTAGTGCATTGTCAAGACTATTGCAAAGACAGACGTTCTTATGTGTATTGTATTCAGAGACAGACTTCCTATGTTACCATGTATTCTAGTCACATGTTATGTCACAAGCTTATGTTCTGCTATAATTACTGCTGCACTATTTTTAACAAGAGATTTTGTGTTCTGAATTACTGTGATCAATACAGTAGCAATAAAAGCTTCCGGTCTCAAAGGTCCACTGACAAGAACGGAGCAGTACAAGTTCATTCGTACATTGATTGGCAGCCCTCTGAGTGTGGCCAGACCGTATGATGTTGGTGCTGAATGCCCATCGAAAAGTCGACGAACAGTGCCATGGACAAGCTGGGCGCTCAAGTTGACGATATGTCTGTTGAGATGTTGCATATCCCCTAATTACCAGCAGGGTAATGGTGTGTTTCAGCAACTGCTTGTGCATGTTCAGAACGGGTGCATTTCAGCTGATCCAAATACTTTTGTTCAAGTTGGTACAACCAACTATCACAACACAGGACATCATCTGAACCACTATCAGTCACTTCGAGGCACCAGCAAAGTGGAAGCTGTTCATTCTGTTCTTGATCGCGCCTTGATACCAACAGAAAATAGCTGTTGTTTGCTGGACCCTTTCCTCTCTGTCCCCTCCTGCAGATCCTAGAACTTTCCTGGATTCAATAATCGGACCTCATATTGAATACCTACAACCACTCTGAAACTCACTTCCTCGCTCATCAGCCTCTCCCCTCTTGTACACTATTACAAGTGCAATTGACACATTTTCAGTTAGAATAGTTGGGTCTATGAGTTGTGCAGTACACATTTCTGATTCAATAAAGATGGACACACTGACGCAGACGCACTGTTCCAATAAAGATTACAATAAAGATTTTGCCCTTTATGCCCAGAATAGGGGCTTACAAAAAGCGTCTTTCAATATTTCAGCCGTTTGTAGTGATATGCAAAATTAATAACCTAACCCATACTGCTATAAAGATCTAGATAGGATAAGTTAGGATAAGTTGATTTTACTGTTCAGCTAGAAATATATTAATAGGACTACCTATTACGAAAAGTATCAGAAACAAAGATTTTGCCATTTATGCCCGTTTTGGGTTAGAGTCATACAATGTTCTCATAAGAAATCTGAATCCAAAGATCTACAGTAAGAAACTCCCACACACATGCACTTGTAACACATCACGTGTGATTCAGCAGTGCCATGCATAACTTTTATCCAAATTATAGAATGCTGGCATCATCGGTAACTGAATCATTGTCATCTGAGAAGTAGTTAGTCGTTAGTAGTTAGTTACACTGGTAACTGCCCTGGAAGCGCGAGACAGCATCTTGCTCGATTACATGCAGCAACCACTAGTTCGTTAGGAACTGAAGTGAGAAGGAGATTCAGCACTAATTGGAGATAGGAAACGAAGGACTACAAACTCCAAGAAACCCGTGTGCTATGGTTGTCAAAAACCTGGACAATTTCGAAAGATTGCCCTGAACTAGGGAAGAACAACAAAGAACCTGCCCATAAACCAGACACTGCTTGAGAATAAAAAGGTAGTACATTTCTGGTACTAGGTTCTTCTACTCAAGCAGAAAGATGGCTGATAGATTCTGATGTACCTAGCGGAATCAAGACTTGCTGATCGACTACCAACAATTCACAACTCCAGAAAAGATTGGATTGGGAGATGGACGCACTGTTGACGCTCTTGGTGTTGGTTATCTTTGACTTGAAATGAAGGTTAAAGTTAGCAAGTCACAGAAATCTGTATGTACAGCTTCACAGTCAAGCTCATAGAGATTATCATTCAGTGTACCCATTACATAAAGCTTTCGATCACCACCTGGAATCCAGCAACGAGAATGTCCAAACTTTATGAAGTTTCCCTTAGACGCAGTTGCTCTAACTGAGAAGAGATTACACGCCAACTGTGGAACAAACAGAACCTTGTATACGTTTATGTTGTAATAATGTTGTAGTAATGGACAACTGCTCCATTCATTGTTTGGATGATGTAATCAAACTGATCAATAGTGTTGGTGCTCTCGTACTTCTTCTTCCGCCATATTCTCCCGATTTAAATCCAATAGAACATTATTACAACTTGCATTTTTACACAAGTTGTGTTGCATCATGTTTCAAGGTATAACAACTCACCACTTCTGTGACCAACTTCTTAGTACCAGTAGCATCAACTGCAGTAGGTTGCAGGAACAAACAATCACTCCAGATCAATACAAAACTTCCGTATCAACAATGTTGGCGCACCTGCTTGGGGACAACACGTTTGGAGGAACCAGCAGGCTGCCACTCAGTTACCACCAAAGAAAGGCCTGCGCCACATTTTTCAACTGTTTGGGGATATCCTGGCCAAGGTGGTCCTACTTGTTGGACAACAAGGCCTATGTCATCTCGAGGTACGGATGTTATTTACGGATGCATTAAATCAATCTACAATCAATCCAGACGTCCACCTTCATCACCATCTCCTCAAGAGGTTATTACAACGGTGCGACATGTAGAGCGTGCAAGTAGTTCCACCAGCACACAGCTGTATCGGTGATTTAAAATTATTGTAAGGTTATGATGTTTTTATTCTAAACTGTAAACAGGCTGTATAAAGACATCCAGGAGAGACTACACATCAGGCCTGCTCCCAAGAACAAAGCCAAAGTCTGTGCGATGAACCACCGCGGTGCCATCACTAAGACTTTTACATCAGAGTCAGCTTTAGTGAAGTTCATCGCACAGACCTATGGTAGTTCTTGGGATCAGCGCCTGATGGTCCAACCATCGGCCTCATCTACATCTCAACAGCCATCATCGTCAACTGCACCAACAACATCATCTCAGCTACAGTCATCATCGTCAGCATCATCTCAGCTACAGTCATCATCGTCAGCATCATCTTCGCTCGACGCACGTCAGATAACACAATCAAAACTACCATCCTCAACATGTGCACCATCTCTCAGCGCCTATAAAGCAAAAAAATCCGCTCCATCTTCACTCGACTGTTAATCAACGCAACCTCAAATACCATCATCATCATCCACTACACCATCTCCTCGACCACAATCTTCATCACCATCTCCAGCCGACTCGTTATTCTATTCTCTCACAGCCGTGGGAATTGACAACGATGACTTGAAGATCAGGTTCAAAATTGCGAACTTCATTAGGCGAGCCAAAGACATTCAACTGCAACGAATCGCGGATTGCCACGCCTGCTCATTACAACATCTTCGAACACGTGCCTCAGACATTGTCCGTCCAGGAGTCTGGGGCACGTGTATCGACATCCACATCTACGCATCCATGACTGGCGTGGCAATCCGCGTCAGAGAACTTAGCCGACGTATAGCTAGGTACAACCCCATTGATGAATACGGAGATGCTCTAGAAGAGTCTGCTGTGTCAATGGTTGTAATTTCACAAGTTGGAAAAGAGTTCATTGCAAAATAATAGTTATTTTTATCTATTATCTTTCATTTTATTGTACTATCCTATTCCACTATTCATTTCTCATTTATTCATTATGCTGATCTAGACATTAACCATGACAACCAATTAAAATTATCAAAAAAAATCAAAATCGATTGCTTCAATAAAATCTTATTAAACTCTGTCATTATTATAAAAAAAATTGGGTTTACCTAACTAATATTTATTAGGCCATAACCACACCCAACAACCTTAAAATCCTTTCAATTTTGTACCTTATACATATAACAATAGGTGCATTTTAATCTGCCCATCATACTATCATACGAGACCAAGTTGTTCTACTTAATTAATATTCATGAGGCCATAACTCCACCCAACAAAATTCAACTAGGGTCAGAGGTCATCGAGCGCATATAGAATTACTATAAAGGCTTGTTTGTAGCACTAAGTTTAACATACAGCTAAACCCAAAACCTTCTCTTAACTGTGCAAAGTAGGGAGGGTCTTCCTAACTAAGGATCGTCGGGAGGGTCTTCCTAACTAAGGATCGTCAAGAAAGTCGTCATAAACAGGCCTCGCTAAGGATGGAGCTAAAAACTTAACTATATACCCTTTAAAACTAATGATTTAGACATCTAACAATAGGTGCATTGCAATCAGCTCAACAAACTCTATCAAATGAGACAAAGTTGCTTTTATCTAATTAATATTCATGAGGACATAACTCCACCCAACAACTTTAAAACTCCTTTAAACTAATTAATTTTTGATTTTAGACATATAACAATAGGTGCATTGGAATCAGCTCAAAAACTCTATCAAATGAGACAAAGTTATTTTTACCTAATTAATATTCATGAGGCCATAACTCCACCCAACAACTTTAAAATTCTTTTTAACTAAGTAATTTTAGACATATAACAATAGGTGCATTGGAATCAGCTCAAAAACTCTATCATATGAGACAAAGTTGTTTTACCTAATTAATATTCATGAGGCCATAACTCCACCCACAATAGAGATAGTTATGGTTTGAAGTAGCAAGTCAGGCATCTGCTCAAGATGATACAGTACAAATATAATACCCTACACTTAACAAAAATTGAGACTTTTAAGTAAAAGGATTGATATGTTTTGTTTACTGCAGAGGATTGGAGAGCATAAACTAGCTGACAAGATTGTATTATGTTTAGGGGAGAAAAAAGTCAACATCACAACTTTAATTTCCTATGGTGATTGTATCCACACAGAGTCTTTTTGGATTGGAGAGCATAAACTAGCTGACTGAACTGTGAGTGAGGAGAGCATCAACTAACTGACAGGATTGTGAGCAGAAAATAAAGAAATAGCAAATACCATAGCAAATTAAAGTTGTGATATTGACTTTTCTCCAAAACATTATACAGAGAGAGTCTCTTTGCATCAGCGGTGACAGCTGTATTTTGTTTTAATCTCTTATTAGTTACACTGTTCCAGTTAATGTAAATAGTTACAAGCGTATAATCATAGCTAGAGTATAATGAGCAGTGCACATAGCATTCTTTCATGATCATGTGACAATCATATCATCGGAAACAATACGGAGTGAATCATCGTCAACTGATAAGTAGTTAGTCTAGCAATCTACAGAGACATCCAAATTTTGATATTGTGATATAATGATCAGTAATGTATGTATTCACATCACTACATCACTACTCGAGCTGGAGGACATATTTTGTCAATACAGATCGGTTCGTGATGTCAAGATAATAACGGATAGAAATGGAGTTTCGAAAGGGGTCGATCTGTTATATTGTATCTGCATGCAGGCTTGAGCAAGAAGCCTGGAACCCCTGTACCCTCGAGGAACCTGACCTCCATCAGCTCAACTGCATGTGTTCTAAGATGCTTCATTAAATCACTCTTTGTGATGAATTGTTTAGACCAGTCAGTCATTCGCTGTGCAATCGAAAGTCTCTCCTGTGTGCAGTCTACGATTCACACCAATGAAGTAATGTTTTATTATGTTATATTATCATGTAATAATTATTATGAGTGATAATACCCCTGGTAAACATGATGGATAATTTGTAGCACTATTATGCCATTCGTACACTGTCTCCTGTGGAACAGTGCACTCACAGACCGAGCAGGAAGCACTTGTGATTGTGGGAGATAGAAAAGTTGCACATGTATGTTTTTTTTTGGAAGCAACTTCAAGCTCAATACAGTTTGCAAACTTGCAGCACAGTAGAGGATGATGATGACCGATTAGCTACATAGACCGATGCAACAACAAACATTTTGAAACTTGACATCATCTTTACTGAGATCATCCAAGCTTGCTATCAACATTGCTGCTGCTGATTGTAGTGTCAGTACGTAGTCACGGAGCTTATTTTTGTAGCCACTCACCAATTGACGTTCTTTGTGGTGTTTGTGGTGTCATACTGCACAATACTAGCTCACATGTACTACAAATTATTAATGCTGCCACAAATATTTTTACTATTTTTGTACTAATAATATTCCAACAATCCGGTCCAAACTCAAACCATTATAAGTGTGAAAAAAGATGAATGAGACCGCCAAGTAGAAATTTTTTTAAGCAACAGTTAGAATGTCCTTCGAGAGATTCTCGCTGCATTGCCTATAGAAGGAATGGATGCTCACCTGAACTCTCCTGTCTCGACCCAAGTGACAGCATCACAATTCTGTTGTTATCGTCATTCACACAAGAGATATCAAAAATGAATCTGTCCTACCGGGAGAAGTTTCTTTTATACAACTAAGAACTATCAATCATACATCGAACAAGGCTTAAAAGCAGTGTAGAAGAAGTGTATCAGAAATATTTACTTTGTCTTCGAAAATGAATCCACATGTTAATGTTAAAGAATGTTTTGTATATTGCTTTGCTATTCATAGTGGATGCAGAAGACTCAAAGGAAAACGATAGCAAAACTAGTATTACCAATCAAGTGCATTGTAAGTTTGAAACACTTTTAAGATAAAGGTTGTTATTCACCAATGCAAGATACCAAAAATTATCTTAAAATGAAGACCTAATAGTTACCGCTTCTGCTTGCATGAGTATGTGAAATGGTCTTTTTCATTTTATTTTAATATAAGACTTGTGGTAGATATAATAGAGTTACTACACATACGCTATGACTGTGGAGACCCATAATGTTACATCATGATCTGAGCGCTCATGTACTCACATACCATCGCTGTGGTTTTGTAGTAGAAAATCAATAAAATGAAGGTTATTTAGGAATGTACGGCACACTTCGCTTTATGATGTACCTTATTACAATGCCATATCTTCGTGTATTGTTGACCTAATGCATTGCCTCTTTTTAGGAGCGGCAAAGAGAGCTTACAAGGTATGGTTATCAACTTCGGTAATATCTGATGACTAACTTATAGAAATACAGAACAAGGTAGATGCATTTTGTTGTCCACCAGCTATCGGGCGCATCCCTTATAAACTAGCTGCCAATGTGTCAGGACTCAAAGCTGATCAATGGAAGAACTGGACTTTATAATTTCAGTCTTACGCACTAAAAGACATTTTGCTCCACAAATTAACTCGTAATTTATGTTTAGATATGTACTAGATATGACAGAAATGCAATATGGGTATTGCATGTTTGCACTAACTTAGCATCCATCTAATACACGTTGTAGGTGGCAGCAGTCAGGCCAAAAAAACACTGTAAATAATTTAGCCAGTATCAGTGGAGTTAACAACTCACAAAATCCAAAGACAAACTCGCAAAGGGTAGGAAAGTTGCGTCACTCATTACAGAAGAGAAAACGGAATAGCTTTAGCTATTCCGTTTGTTCACTAAATTCATAACTGTACTGACACTGCATACACACTGCAGTGTGAGTACGGATGTGACGTTGCATAATCGCAGCACTAT
Source organism: Haliclona indistincta (assembly GCA_964017065.1). NCBI lineage: Eukaryota > Metazoa > Porifera > Demospongiae > Haplosclerida > Chalinidae > Haliclona > Haliclona indistincta. The sequence continues at coordinate 5,732,769 of OZ024786.1, forward strand.
ATTATTTTGGTAGAGTAAGGACAATGAGGGCACTGGTGCAATCTGTTTGGACAAGGTCGCGAAACTTGATTTCGTATCTTTTGACATTTCCGTAGTAGCTTGACTACTCAGTGCAGTACTGTGGTCAGAGATCACATCCTGTTCTACGGACGACAATGAATTTGTAGCTGGGTCTAAGCCATTTGGCAGGTACTTTGAGGAACGATAGAATACTGTCATCTGCAGCGGAGACGAAATGTGCCCTCCTTGGTACATAAACCTTGACACTCAAAGGTTTATGAAAAACTGGCTCTCTACATGTCTATCGTGGACCTGTTAAGAGGTACATGGTAGCTATCTAAAATATAAATCAGAATTGCTTGTTATTATTAGGAATGAATAAAAGATGAGAGTACAGTATCATCAGGGTACTAAATGAGAGATCATGCGGATCAATGCACCTCAAACACTAACGCTCTTACTTGTTGGATCAGGCTGTCTGGTCGCTCGAATTTAACGAATCCAGGGAAGAGATCAGCGGTGGAGTGAGAGGGTATGGTTTGGATGTTAGTACAAGGCAGCACTGATGTTAGACGTTAGAGGAAGAAAAGAGAGCAGCAAATAGAGGGCTAAGAAAGTATAAGAGAGAAGGATCCACTGATTGACAGAAATCTAATGATGTGAGAAATCTGACAAGCATTTCTGAGTTCAGAAACACTTCGTGACGGTTGGAGACAGGTAATATGCCAGTGATGCTGGCAAGATCACGATGCTCCTTGAAGTGGTCAGGGGCAAACAGTGTTCCATTGATTTTGTTTAGCAAGGATTTTGTCTTCACCCAGCTGGAAAGACGATGAGTTCTTTGTCAATGAGAGTGCTCAGGATATCTGTGAGTAGTGATTTTACTAACTTTTTTATATTAGGATATAAAGTATAAAGTTTAAACGATGAAGAGCTGAATGAAGAGCTGATAGTAGGCCAGGTAAACCGATCAGTTATAAAAACACTATCTCATTGAGTGAACACCTATATCTAGTGAACACTTAGATCTAGCTAGCGCTTGTGAGTTAATTATGTCAATCATTGACACTTTGAAGGAGCTGAGAAGTGACGAAGGATGGGAACATGCATTCAAGTACATTAGTGATGTTGCAGCTGTGCACAACATCGAGCCTGAAGTAAGGAGATGTCGTAAAAGATGGCGGCAATGCACAGATATACTTTCGGAAATAGGGCCAAGGGAAAGACTGAAGATATTCAGTAACATTGAATTTGGCACCTAGATCTAGTGAACACTTAGATGAACACCAAAACCAATCATTTTACATATTTTGCTGCAACTGCAATAGTGGCAACATGGCTTGAATTTGATTTTTGTGACTACTATTAACACTTTGCACGCGAGAAGCCAATAAAATGGCTCAAATTAATTATTGACCCCGCCTCGTGTAGCGCGAGAAGCCATTATATTGCCACAGCTGCGCATCTTCCCAGATCACAACTTTATTCAACGTTGTTTTACTTTCTGTATTATAATAACAGTTGCTAAGCATAAGGTCTTCAACATGAGTTAGCTTGATGGCAAAAGCAGCGCTTGGGGAATGAATCAGACAAGATAGTAACAGCTGCATGTTGAACACCAGGCGCTGTCAAGCTTCACACAACCAACGCTAGAGTAGCAGCTGTTAGTTACTGTGTCTGGGATGGCTTGTAGTGTTTACTCTTGTAATATCTAACATGTTTAGCCTGTAAGCATAACAAAACCATTGCTAAAGCTATGACTGTAACACGAACACATTGCTCACCTAGTGATCGCGAACAGGGCTCTGCAATTCAGAAAACAGCCGTTAGCTAGGCTTCAACAAGGTGCCCAATGGTTGCTACGATCCGTTGGTAGCAGTTTCCAACTAATAAACAAGCGCCTAGCTACACAAAACAGCCCTTGACAACCCCTCCAACAAAAAGCGCCATTTTGACCAACACAAATTTCGCGTTGTGGGTGGAGCCACATGAATAATTAATTCGCGTGCAAAGTGTTAATGCTTTTGTAGAAACTCCTTGAGCTTCAGCAAATCACTTATTCGAATTACAATCCTTTAAAGCCCTTATAGGAATATCTCCAAGTGCTCCAATTATTTTTGCCTCAAAACACTGGGTCCAACTCTGATAAGCAACTTACTGAAACAAGCAGCCTGCTCCATTTGGTTGAAAAAAATATTCAATAATTGGAGATCGAGGTTTTGATGATACTAGCTAAGAAGCATTTAGCAATCCCAGGATCATCTGTTTCCTCTGAATGTCTATTCTCTAAGGAAGGAGAGTTAATTTCTGCGAAAAGAAATCAAATAAAGTCAAAAAATGTGGATACGATTCTGTTTGTATGCATTGCAGAAAATGTAACTGTAACTTTAACAACAAACTAAGGGTACCTGGCTAGTAAAACCAAAGTCACGTGATATGTGCTTGTAAACATGATGGTGTGACCGTCTCTCATCAAACAAAGAAGAGAACAGTGTATCATAAGTCAGTATGATTATTTCAGAACAAATTATAGATGATGATGATATTCGATATAGATGATGATATTCGCACTCGCCCCTATGATAAAGATGATAATATTCGCACTCGCCCCTATGATAGATAGTACCTTTTCCAGAATTCTTGAGGTTTTAACCACTACTCAAGGACAATTTAACCGGCACTTACTTCACGAATATCACAAGCCATTTCTGCACAGAATAATTATCAAGAGGAGAAAGTATAGTACTCCATGAGCAAAACCCTAACACAATTTTTTTTGATAAAAATTCTTTTTTGTTTAGCAGAAGTGTTTCTATGTGGTGAATATTTTCGCCATGTGAAGGCCTTATCTGAGGCAGAAGCACACGACTATATTGGCTTGTACTTTGGCTGCTTCTTCCTCACTATCAAATGTAACAAATCCATGCCTGCAAGCATTGATCGATACATTATAGCAACTGTTTTCATTTTGCCTATTCTCCCTTCCTTGATGTAATGAGAGTCACGAATATTTAATGAGGCAATTGACGTCACAGTGTCGTAATAGTAACAGTCAGTGTACATAGGGAGTAAACATAATTATATGTTCCAAGTGTCATGGTGGGTGTGTCATTAATAGTCATGAATCTCTAATGAGGCAATTGACGTCACACTGTCGTAATAGTGACCGTCAGTGTACCAAGCACCCTTACAGTATGGTACAGTGTATTTCTACATAATACAAATACCACAGTTGATTTATGATAATCATAGTGATACAATATAGTTCATTGACGGCAGTGATTTTGTTTTTGTAGCACTTCAACTCGCAAATGGATCTGGATAATATCACTATACCAACAACCATAGCTGGACTGTGCTTGTTAATACCATCACATCTGCCAGTCCTGCTCACATCCATGCCAAAAAGTGCAGACATGCCAAATTATGTACCAGTAGGGACATGTGGCTACAGTATTTATGCTGTGGCCGATTATAGGGAGAAGGTGGCGGCATGTGAATACATCGCTCCTCCCTCTCTATCTAACAAACTCTTCACCACCTCTAACTTACCTGTTTTTTTTCCACTACTCTGCTGGAGGCCTTTGAGCATGCACAAATTGTCCATGTCGCCATCTTTTGCTACGGCATGAAATGCCGTAGCCCCATGGACTTTCTGGACATGCTTCTACCAGACCCAAATCTCCGGCAAAAGCTGTTCGGCGGTTCGGCATCGGATACAATGTCACCACCGACAGCCTGCCGCTTTTCTTGCTGTCTAGGGAGGCAAATGGAAAAGCATATCCAATGTTTTGCCGTAGCGTCAAAACGGTGCTACCATTTCGCTACGGCAAACTCACTCTCGTTGTGTACCCCCGTGTCATTCACAAGGTCAGTGAATTGATAAATGCTAAATTCCAAGTATATTGGACAACTAAAGGTAAAGAACCTTCTAAACGGGATTCTAGTATTCCTAGGACTGTTGCAGCAATGCAGAACAAAGTCTTCACCAATGCAGTTAACCATCATCTCGCTGAAACTCCAGACAAGGACCTAACAGGCAAAATAATTTAATGTGGTTACAATTAATAACTATTTGTCTCGCAGGCTACAGAGTGGAAGCCACCATGAGGGAGTGCGCAGTCCCACTTGCAACACTATTCTCTGCCCTTGAGGGAACACTGACAAGACCACTACACCACTACACCATTACGTGGTCCTGTCGCAAACCATGACTCTAGCGGTGTACAAGACATCAGTAACAACAACGATGGCACGCACACCTACTAGGAGACAATACATTTGGAGGGACGAGCAGGCGCTCTCTCACATACCACCAGAGAAAGGCCTGCGCCAATCTCTACAAATGCTTAGGCATCTCATGGCCACAGTGGGCCTACTTGCTGGACAACATGGCCATGGTGATCACAAGGCATGGAGTAGAAAAAAGCATGAAATTTACGTACAATTAATCCAGACGTCCACTATCATCACCACCTCTATAAGAGGTAATAACAACGGTGCGCCACATAAAGTGGGCAAGCAGCTCAACGAGCACACAGCTGCATCGGTGAGCTAAAATAATTATAACCAATGAGATGCTTTTGATTTTCATCCCTAGTTGATTTTAGGGTTGTTATTTCTCCCTTTATAGTGCAGTCCGTGATTCACAGTATTATATAAAGTACATGTATGTAGGTTGAGAATAAACACTCAAAATGGAGGAAAATACTAACGCTATATTGCATGTACTTCATCAGTCTGTTTCACAATTGTTTACAGCATGCATGAATTGTGCAGAATCCACAGAAGATACATACCAAAGAGGCTGATCTGATGGTAGATTTTAGTACATAATATTAATAACTACTATGAATCTTGACAATTGTTTCGACAACAGTTATAAAATCTTTTTTATAGTCAGGCTCCATCGAGATGGGATGGTTTGGGGTGACAGAGTAGTGTTACTCTGCACCACAAGCACAGAAATAGCAACAATTGAGTGGAGCATAAACTATATCCCCGCCTATTTCAGCCACGACAGGACATAATGATAATATTCACTGAATCTGTAGTTTGTTTTGGGTTTTTTAATATTTAATAATTATTATTAACTTCAATAGGTTGTAGTGTTGGATACAAAATGTCCACTTATCCACAGTTTGATGACATAAACAGTCAGATAGTAGAGCAGTCCAATGCAGTATTGAAGCGATGCAAGTCATCCTTGTCATACATGAACAGAGAACACTTCATAACTCATTGTAAACTTGCGATATGGTATTACAATAGAAAAAAGAAAGTAATTTGATTGCAGCCATCAATAATATTATTAAGTCAAATATGTCCGGCATTGCCAGCATGCAATCATCATTACCGGGACGAGACTATAGGACTCGTATACTTTCTTCTATGACAATTTCAATTGCGTGAACAATAGGGTAACATGGCTAACGAGTATGTTACCTAACGTACTCATTAGCATACACGTGAGCATTTTTAAAAGAAGCTAAAGAGGAGGAACTAATAATACCATAACTAAGAGCATTCCATTAAAAATTAATGAGGAAAAAAATGAAAAGAAAGATTGAGTAGAAATAGGCAGAAGAGATTAGGAATGAGAGTTTCTATATAGTTATAACAAAGTGACTTGAAGGCAAGGGATCTTGTGGACGATCTTATAAAGAATACAGAGTTTGGGGACGTCAGAAGTGTGGGCAAATTGAGCTGACTATACCTTTATTGTTGGGATGATAATTATCCCAACAATAAACGTGTACACAGCATTTGCAATAATGGTAAAACACTCTTTTTATGCCTAGTTACTTGAAATAATTCTGGACACTATTATTGCTGTGATGACATTGAAGAAGTGACTCCTATCGCAATTGATTATTGTATTACAAGGACCCACATTTGTCACTAGCTACAGGAATACTTAAACTCTTACGTACAGCATTCGCAGTTGGTAAAAACACTCTTGAAACTCTTACGTACAGCATTCGCAGTTGGTAAAAACACTCTTGAAACTCTTACGTACAGCATTCGCAGTTGGTAAAAACACTCTTGTTTATGCCTACTTATGCTGTATCATGCATGCTAGCACGACTATCACCATCAACATCACAATCTAATAAGGGAAATGATAAAAAGAAAAAATTATATGAATTGTAATTTGTACAGTGCACAGATTACTCAATTGAGAAAAAAAATGTAAACAAGAAAACATTGGAAGCAGCAGAATTATCATTAAACAACGTCTAGCCATACACGTTTAAAGCTTTACATGTTCATTCCAAAAATAATTTCAAATCAAACATGACTATAATTTTAACAAAAAAATTAGTGATAAAATGTTTACAAATTAAGACGATAACATGTACTGATGACAGTAATAAAATGAGTATATCAATAATAATGTTGTGTTCAAAACAATTATGATATAATTTTTAATCAAAACTCGAACATTTATACAAAACTATAAATATTATAGTATATAAATATATTTAATAATAATAATATAAATATATAATTTAGCTCAAACCCATTGTACATGTTGCAGACAACAGTCAAAAAACAGTTATCGCAACTATTCAGGAACAAGCGCAGGAGATCAGAAGTGCCGCAACCAAAAGAGGCAAGTAAGAAGACAACCTCTGATCTGTGCAGCTATGCTGCACCATCTGATACCTGTGCTGCCCTCGAGAGTGAGGACCATGTCTCCTTCGAGAGAAATTGTACAATGCTGAAGAAAGAGGCTGGAAATAAGTTTCCTCGAGTAGACTTAATGCATGGGCTTCTTACTCAAACACACAACAGGAGGAAAATGTTGATCCAGAACAGCAAGCAAGCTGCTGGCTCAATACTAGAGGAACATAGCTACCTAAAAGATTCTCGTTGGGTATGTCAACCTAAACATGCAATTTATTTTCAACTGTATGTTCTGTAGATGATTTTTGAACTTGGTCTACTAGTGGGAAGAGAGAAAGTGGAAGGCATGGCGGAGTGCTGGAAGGCAATGTGCCTGAAGTTGGTTAAGTCAGCTGATTCATCTCTTCTAGTTTCTTTCCTTGATCGGAAATTTCGAGGAAGCGGTGTCAACTCTTTGTTTACATTGCACATGCATCACTGTATCATATCATACCTATCATATCATATCATAATATCATAGTCATTTCATACTCACTCAGATTGTATCATTATAATTTTCTGAAAAAACACTTTGTGACAACACGTACGAAGTTACGAACATCAGTAAAATGCATGCTAGTGGAAAGAACGAAAGCAATCTAAATAACTGACACATTAATGTGTGTTACAACTGACACACGCAAGTAGGTCAATTTGACACACTAGCAGTTTGACACGTGTGCTCGTGTGCTAAATTTTGGGACATGCGTTTGACACTTCTAAGTGTGCCGGTTTGACACACTTGTTTTTACTGTGTGAAGAAGAAAAATGAGGAAAGGAGTTGGTGAAGCAGGATGTATTGATTGGTGATGAGACGAAGTCATGCAGGAGGATGTAAATAGTGTGGAGGAGGGGAACTGTTATAAGTTTGCTGGTTTAGGAGTGCGACAGTTTTCAGGTGTCAAGTATCTAACGTACACGACTGACAGTACGAAAGCAGAAGAGCTTGAGAAGTTGAACGAGGAATGTCTGGAAGGGAAGAAGAGGAGAGTGGACGTTCTGTGAAAGGAGAGATTGTATCAGTTATTTTAGTGAGTGAGTACCTTAGTTGCAAATTTTGTCGTTGCAAAGCTACAGTGGAATGTAATGCAGAATGCACCAAGTGTGGTACGATTTTGAAAGTTCCTATGTACCAGGAAGTGAAAGCAGCCAAGATTGTGGGTGCAGATGAGATGGGTTCCAGACAACTTAGAGTGCTCATTGAACTGACAGGTTCAACACAGGGCTATACTGCAAAAGCCATCCGTAAGTGTATAAAATCGTTACGATGATCAATCATCAATAGTATATAACATCATATAGAATGGAATAAAAATTAATTATATCATCAATATCACTCACTAACTCTGGCTCCATACCTAACCTGCCAGAAAGATGGCAGGGATTGGACTTAGCAATCAGGGGTAGCAATTGGAAATTATGAGTATCAAGTCTGAAAAACATGGCACCGCTTTTTTCAGCATTTGACCGAGACACATACCAGCGAATTATACCAAACCACCTTGCTGACATACAGCGATATCCACCAGAATTGATGAGATGTTTAGAAGCAGGAGGTTTCACATTGAACATCACACCTGGGAGTTGGCATGCTGTAGCGTTTGATGAAGTGCATGAAATGTGTGTAAACAAGGACCTTAAAGGAGCAGTAATTCAGCCAACACAAGCGTACCTCAAAAAAACTTCTCTTTTCTTTAACTATCGGATCATGGCTTATAAAAACCTTGTAAAACAGTCATTTCCAGAAAAGTTCAAGGTGGCAGATACTGACAACAACACAATTGTGGACAACACAGACAAAGGTCGACGTGTGGAGGAAAACGTTGTACAGATGTGCACTGAAATTGCTAAACACAATTTGTTGCCTCATGACATTGAGTCCAATCGTGGTTTGCTGAACGTCTTCAACGGACAAATAGCAACTAATCAACAATCTCACGATATGCTCTTGTTTCGAGGTATTGGAAAACAATCATTTCAAGAATATGTATCACATCGCATACTAATGTTGCCCAGCTCCACCGATATCCCTGTAAGGCATAAAAAACTCGTAACAATGGCAACAGCAAACAAAAGGCAAAAAAAAACAACTCAAAAAGAGCGGGAGCTAATGCAGGTAAATAAATGCTTGCGGCGTAGATTGGCATGGTGCAACTATACCAATCTACCATATGACTCCTCACAGGAGCAATATTCATTGTTACCAAGAGCAATTGCTGATCAGGATGGCAAAACACCAACGAGTGGTAAGTTTAATCATCATTGTGTTTTACCGACTATTATATTGATGGGTTGCCTCTTGCTTACTATAGGTTGGCAAGAACGTCCTCTTCCATCATCGTCATAACCGTCACCAGGACGCAAACGAAATGTTTCTCGCTTTCGTTCCATTGGAGGAGATGTAACCTCTGTCCCTCCTGATTTCAATGTCAACATCACTGCCATATGGAATCAATTGTGGCAGTCTATGCATCAAACTGGCAGACCTGGTGTAGTTGTCAAGCAGTTGCTAACCCAAGAAGCATGAGCAAGATGGTGACCGCTGTCCTCTGGATTTGTTTCCTGTATCTTTTGCTCATGCCAAGGACTGGCTTCTAAAGAAACACAGAGCCCAATCAGAAGCTTTTATGACTGGTGCAGTGAACGAAACTGCTAGAGAGGTTATGACCGAGCTCAGTCAGACGCTTGACAAACCAACTACATCAGCAGCTAGCCTATTAGAACAGCCAGCACACCCATGCAGCCTCCCCTGTGATACCTCTTCCTCAGTTGTCGCTTGGTCCTGAACCTGTTACTAATGAAGCCAGAGCAGAGGAACGAAGGAAAAGAGCACAGGAGCGAAGGGAACAACAAGGAAAACCTCCCGCCAATCTGCTGGTCGAAGTGAGACGCCGCATGCAGAGACACCGCGTGCACCGAGAGCTAAGAAACCAAAGACTGTTGATCCAGAGATGCAAGAAAGACAGGTGAGAGCAAAAACTCGTACGCTGCTGCTTGGCGTCACTCCAGTTGAAGTAAGTTTAATTCAATACTTGTGCATATACAAGAAGCATGAAGTTAAGATCGAAGGGTGCAACCCTCCTAAATTCATTTATTTTCTTGACTTATCCTTTTACTATTACTTCTTTTCATTCCAGTCTCTTGCAGGGAAGCGCACATGTCCTGCTTGTAACCAGCCTAGAACAGCTGATGATAAGACACCTGACGGACAAATCCATCGGTTTTTGGGCAAGACGAACAAAACAAGGTGTCCGTACGGTGATGATATTAGCATACGACAAGCTTTCAAAAAAGATCAGTTAGAAAGAAAGCGAGCAACATGGAGAAAAACACATGTAGAGTCGGGGATAAAGGACTGATCGCGGGGGAAAGGAGGGCAGGGCGAAAAGAATGTTTTTTTAAGAATCCAGTAAAATTTGAGAAGGAGGAGCCGTATAGCGAGAGCATGTGAAGAGTAGAAGCGAGCAGAAGATAACTATTAGAGTAGAAGAAAGCGTTTAGTCTTAGAAAAAGCCTTAAACAATATCTCGAGAGGGTGCTGATGTTTGCGTTTATATGTACTTACAGACATGTGGTCCTTTATAAAATCGATATTCAAGGGCAAGAGAGAGGCGGACGAAGAGGGATCAGGTTGTGAATATGTAGGTTGTCAGCAAGAAGAGGAAGGTTGCGGAGAAAGAGAAGTGTGTGCAATTGAAAGAGAGTGTGGCTGTCAGTGATATACACGAAGAAATCAGAGAAGAAGAGATGAAGTTGAAGGAAATAATTAGAATTGAGAAGTCATAAACATATGGTAATACCAGTCTGATTTATTCGGATATTGAAATCCAATATAACCAACTAAGTCGTGCAGTGACTGATGCACATCAGCTTAAGATGGGTAGATCAACACAGTTGCATGCTGAAGTAGAAAGAGTGAATGTCTCACTTTATTGTTACAAGATTAATCAACATGGTGCCGTTTTAATATTTCTTATCAGAATATTATTTCAACCATACTGGGAAGTAAAGCAAAAACGAAATATTAATTTGACGTCGCAAAGACATACGTCAACAGAATATTTGTTGAACTTCGTTCTGAAGAAAGGCGAAGAGTAACTAAAGTAAGCTTCATGTTCTTTATCTGTTTTCATTATGATTTTAATATAGTTGCTTGGACTAAAACCATGTTGTAATCATGCATGCATATTGTTACTGAAAATTGTCATCACAAATTGTAAGCAAAAGTTATCAAATTATGCTCTAGCCCAATTAAAATCAGGAAAAGGTGAACATTGCATGGCCATCTAAAGACAGAGCTAAACAAGAAATTGCTCAGCATCAGGTATTCAGATATTGACATCTATTAAACAGGCCATAATTGACATTCAGGATCATCTTAAGGCTGTAGTGGAGGGTACAAAACCATGTCCTAATAGGCAAATACTACTATCGAATAGTCGATAGAAACGAAGACAATAAATACAGGACTCAGCTATGGATGAATCCCTTCAACACTATTCCAGTGAAGAGGTATAATCACAATAATGCTAAGCTACCAATAATAAAAATCTTTACCACAGCTGGCTGATCTAATCAAAACACTCATTGAAGAAATACAGGTATGCAATGTCAAACTAAATGAATTGGAGGAATTTGGACTTGCATCAAAAAGATAGCCACCTCCAGTGATCAAGCAAAATGCGAGCTAAATGATTGCATTGAAAATGCACGAGCATTAGCCAGGGGCAACCAGCCTGCTCTTGACTGTGAACATCTACGATCTGTTCAGCCTTTCCTATCTTCGTATTTATTGAAGACAGCGAGGTGAGCAGTGCTGAATCACAAAGCCCAGGTTCATCTGCACCACAACAACAAGGCCGGATCTGTCTATTTCTTCCCATTGATAACCAGGACGAACACTCAAAAAAGTAAGTAACACAATAGAGTGACTACTGAGTACAAAACATGCAACAAATTAAAAAATGACTCGATTTAAACAATCTAATAAAAATGAGGGTGTTATTTCCTGAATTATACAATGAGAATGGCAGCGAAAGACGCCAAAGTATGGGGTACGAAAACGATGGGAGAGATCAAGGCAGAGCATTTGCACTATATTCACAGGCAGGTACGTGCATACGAGTAACATCGATCTATGCTGTTATTGGCTATATTCATGCCTTGCAGGTCATTTTGAGGTGTCCAGCACTTGCTGGGAAAGAGTATGAGATAAATAAAAAGTTAAGCCATGCTCTCAGTCAGTGTTTGTATTCCAGAAAAGACAAGGTATAATTAATTTTCTTGTGGTTAATAATAATTATTTATCAATTTCTAGAAATCAAAGGGGAAAGGGAAGAGTGTAGATGATAGTGTGAGCCAGCTTTATGCGGTGTATACTATAGTTAACGCATGAGCTTGGATCCTTGCATGCAACATGCTTGACATCACTGATGAACGAAACTAGCAAGAAGATCAACATTCCCACCAACAAACTGGTGATGCTCGACAGCAAGTTTATACCCGTGACGGAGGATGGGACAGGTACTTGCACTTGTAACATCAAAGCATTAAAGATTCATTGTTTACATTATTTTATAGACTTAGAATATTGTGATTGTTCGTACAGGTCAAGGATAACATGGCTCAACTGCTAAAAAACACATCTTAGGGCCAACAGGCTGCACAACTGTTTCACTGCAAGATATGCAAGGCACTACCGGTAGGAAAGACAATGGTTTTCAACTTGTGTTGCTATCTTTTAATCGGATGCCAGACTTGTTTCCTGCAAGCGACCGACATTGATATGGTCTGCCCGCAATGGTGCGCCGAAGAGGTCTCTTCCATCCCATTAAAAGGTTTCAATGACATTTTCAGTCAATTGACATGAAAGAATCAATTGAAGCTATCAAAGTTAGATGTGAAAAGTTACAAAGGCTGCAAAAGATGGAAGATGATATGCCTTAAAAGTTGATGACAGAAAGGAGGCAACCTTTAGAGGCTAGAAAACGAAGACTAGAAGAGGAACAGATGTTAGAAGAGGAAGAAGAGATGATAGAGCGTACGATACAGAAGCCAAAAAAATCCACCTTGTGGGATTTGATGCATCGCAACAACGAAAGCTTTCGGATTCCACGAAACGTAACTACCAATTGAGAACTGAACTGTGAGATTAAGAACTGTGAGATTCAAAGAACGGTGAATGATTACATGTTCTCTGTAGTCAGTTAAATTATGGAACTAACTGGTCGGCATCTTCATGGTGCGAGTACTTTAATTGTGTTCAATAATTTCTGATCACAGTGCTGATAACGGTCTGCTCCACTGCTGATCACAGTGAAGATATGAAGTGATTCACTACATGCCCTCTTATTGAAGTGATGTACCCATGATGGAGAAATTAGGCAAAATTAACACTATTGTACAAACCCGATTGTATATTTTGGTGCCAAATTCTTATTAGAGCTCACATAAAGATGGTGCCTATATATTCTCCAAGTACGCTATACAATTGCTGCTGTTCACTTTGATCACTGACAATCTATTCAATATTTCATTATCTGGTATGAATAATATTGTTTTGTGAAATATCATGGGTGGTTTTTAGAATGATCAAAAGTGTTGCATGCTTAGGAAGATGTTTTAACAGAGAGATATCATGTGACAGAAGCAATATCAAAATAAAATATCAAAATGACTGTAACGTTAATAATCTGATGTCTATACCTTGTCATGAGATTTATGGGATAGTGACTCATGTGACTTTTAGTATAGAACTCAGTGGTATAGAGGAGAGGGTGAGTCGTCATCTGTGTCAGGGGTAAGATGAGAGGGTGTGTCCTTATCAATGTAGGGGTGGGTTGCCGTAGTAAGCAGTCTAGACAGGTGCAGTGGGTCAGGCAGACAAGAAGAGGACGTTGTGGGCGAACGAGAGTCTAAAGGAGTTGCAGTTGGTGAGATGTCTGTGTGGCGGTATGGTAAGGTAATGGTTGCATTGTTAGAAGCCTCTGATCTTCCAGTTGCCTGTCGTGCCTGATCATAGCCATCTATCAATTTGCCCAAACAATTTGCGACCGACCATTGACATCTCATCAATGATGATGTACTTGACAGTGACAGTGCCCTCATGCGCTGTCACTACCACACCACGTGTCAATGTTCTAGTCCATCTTGGCGTTATTCATGATCAGAATGAATGAAGAAAGGAGACATAACTCTGCAGTTGAGGCCTGACGACGTCAACACAGGGAGATTGTCACAAATATTCAAGGCATCTTGTCTAACTAACTATTGAGTTCATGCTTTATTCATCACTTATTTCTGGAACAGATTGTAGCCGGACACTGTTTCTCGAGGAGGAAGCCACACAGCGGGCAGAGTTTGCAGACAAGCGTTTTACAGCCTCCCGTGAGGTTACCACCTTCTTCTTCAAATAAAATTAGTGCTTCTTGTGGCAATGGTATGAGACACTTTTGTTGTTTTCATCTTTGTGGTGGCAAGACAATTAGGAGTTCCTTTTTCTGCAAAATGCATAAGTATGTGATTAAGATAACCAGAAAATTGCCTTACAATAAGTTTTCATGTGCAAGATATGCCATCTGTCACTACAAAAGCCTCCTACTATTGTTGCACGCTGCTGTCGAAACATTATCGGTCGTCAAGCATGCGTAGACACCTGGTTACAGTGACACCATGGCATTGCCAACTCTGGATGGATTACTGGAACCATCAACGAGGCGCTGGTTGACGATGATGAGGAATCAAGGTTCCGTAATCAAAACATCATTATAGTAACCATCACATCATCATATCTCCAATGTGTAACTGTCACATCATTTATACTAGCTGCTCCATATAACCAGGTGCATGCTGTTATTCCATGATTGATAAAAGGATTTAAAAAGGAGGTCAGAAGCTTGTCATCAAAGAAATCAATATTTTGTGTACCTCAAGTCAGCAAACTGGAGTCTCACACATGCGCATGAAGAAAAGGGCTCCTGTGCTAACAGCAGTTTTACAGGAAGCATGCAGATCTACTGCAGAGTTGACCAAGTTCTCCGTTCTGATGGCAGCTTTAATAGTCCTAAAAGCGGGTAACAAACACCTTTGTTTGCTCCAAAGCCTTATACCGCAGAACAGAGGAAGAAGAGACAAAAGAGGAAAGTGCCCTAAGAGTGACCAAGATCATAAAAGATTCCAAGTAACACAATCACATCAGTTCAACTTCTTATCATCAATTCAACTTTGATTATCATAAATACAATTGCTTTCACATCCATTATTCATTATATCCACATTTCAATCATAAAAAATCGAGAGGAAAAATCAATTAGTCCGTGTAGCTATCTCAATGGTTCAAGTGCGTTCAGAATTCTGACTTGGTCAGATCCCAGGGTAGCCCACGTGGAAGGAGCACTTTCCAACCCCAAAAAACAGTGGAGAAGTGGGTCTAGTGGCCTACAGCGAACTCCATGGTGTGTGCATTTAAAGAGAAGCAGGATATTATAGTAACCAACAGCAAAATGCAAAGTGCACACACACACACCATACAATAGGAGAAGCTGGTCTAATGACCTACAGCGAACTCCCAGGAGGTATCTGGTAGATTATCACCGTCGAGAAAAGGAACCACTATTGATGACCACAAAAGAACTTTACTGGAGAACTTTGCTGTATTTACTTACTGTAATAACTAGTCAAAGCACCGTTGCAAACGCAATAATTCCCGTATTGCATGAGCAGAGCTGGAAATCAAGCTTTTACGTGATTAGGGTGTTCTGGACATCAATGGCGAGTCAATCGTTAGAGATACGCAGATCTTCCCGTTAGCTGTGGCATATCCACATCACAATCAGGAAAATTCAAGTCCCTACCATTGACTGTCAAGAGTCAAGATGTATGCCATTGAATTTGGAAAGTTTTTCAACCAGAAAATGAAAATTAACTTTATGTGGCCTTAATGTCATTTATGATGGAGAAGACACATCACTAGTCATGTAGAAACATAAAGCACCAAAGCGGTGCTGATGCCTCGGTGTGTTTGATCAGTTAACCCTTTAACCTCTAATGATGTCTTTTGAAGTCCTACTTGTACTAGTAATTGAATTTTTTCGAATACTGGGTTTTGCAGGTTGATTGACCAAACAATTTCCTTCAGTGTGATTCCGCAGTTCAGCAGTTCAGTGTGATTCCACAGTTCAGCAGTTCAGTGTGATTCCGCAGTTCAGTGTGATTCCGCAGTTCAGCAGTTCAGTGTGATTCTGCTGTTCAGCAGTTCAGTGTGATTCCACAGTTCAGCAGTTCAGTGTGATTGCACAGTTCAGCAGTTCAGTGTGATTACGCTGTTCAGCAGTTCAGTGTGATTCCGCTGTTCAGCAGCTCAGTGTGATTCCGCAGTTCAGCTGTTCAGTGTGATTCCGCAGTTCAGCTGTTCAGTGTGATTCCGCAGTTCAGGACCGGACCGTGAGTGCTCGCAGTTCCAGTCAGTACTAGTCGACCCCGCAGTGGTTCACTTTTTACCTTGCAGCTCAAGTGCCGACTCTTGTTAGGTCTATGGTTAAAAGAAGTTATCCAAATTGGAAAGCATCGACAGTGCTACTTTGAGTGCGACAGTGCACGGAGCCGTTTGATTCAAGATCACGACTATGCAACGGTTGATGAGGCGGCTGAAGTACAATTAGACCGATTGCAAGACATTGAAGTTTTCGTTATAATCTTCATCAGTGCCAAGGTTGTGGAAGTGAAAGGTGTGGAATTAATAGGTGACAAATTATCTTACGCATTCTCCAGTCGCAGACTCATCGTTTCTATTCATTTTACAGACAGACACCTCTGATCGAGGAAGTGGAGCCATATTTGCCAGCCAAGTAAGGAGGGACAAGAACACCCTGTGGCCTATACAAGTAGGAAACTGTTACCCAGAGAAACACATTATGCTGTGGTGGAAAAGGAGTGTTTGACCATAGTGTGGGCTGTTGGAACATATTTACCTCTATGGGCAGACAGTCGTCCTTCAGACTGATCATCAGCCACTGACATGGTTACAGCGGTGTGTGTTGTGCGTGTTGTACTGACAATTTCAAGATCTGTTTTGTTGTCGTACAATGAAAGAAACAAGGTGTTTACTATTCCAGACAGGAAAGATGAGAGCGACATTCAGTATCTTGAATCTGAATTCAGATTAGCATTTTCCTATCACGGGAATGTTTCGATCAGCATTTCTTATCAAACATTTGATGCTGACTGGAACGACTACGATGAGCTCAACGAGAACTCCAGTATATTTAACAAGGATGATAAAGGTGGTAATTTGTCCACAAATTGTCTCTCCCTTGTCAAGCATGCAGGTTGGTATTATATAATAGTTAGACAGCGCATCCGAGGATCTACGCGATTTAGAAGCCCGAGAGCCGTTGCTATATAGCGTCCGAGCGTAGCGAGGGCGCTATGGTAACGGCGCGAGGGCTTCTAAATCGCGTAGATCCGATTGGATGCTCTGTCTAACTGATTTAGACCACAGCAACAGTATCTAAACAAAAATAGACGCAGAAAGAAAGCTAGAAAAGCTCAACAGAAGCGTTTGGGCTGCGCTGAGAATGGATTTTATGGACGACGCCCTGTTCTCTGAAGCGCTAGACGATTTTGAACTGACTGCCTTCCCTTTTGTGCCCTCCTGTTACATCAGCAGTGGCTTTTGTCCGACTGGGCCAACATTTTCAACCACGCCGACCCTCGCACCAACCTGCTCTAGCTCTCTTGTGTCTAGCTCCGCCTCTGGTTCTACCGCTCCCGCCCCCCTACTTGCCAGCTCCACCCGGTATGCACCACCAAAAACGGAACGAGAAATTCAAGATGCTATCCAAAGCACCGTCCCACAAAAAACAAGAGATGACACAAAATATTGCTACAAGGTATTCTATGAATGGAGCGTTTCACGACAGGAGGCAACAGGTGAAGCAATAGGAATGATATGTGATATGACAGATGGAGAAATAGAACACTGGATGACGAGGTTTGTCTTAGAGGTGCGTAAGAAAGATGGCAAAGAATATGCTCCGAACACCCTCCATCACATCACAGCAGGCATAATGAGACACCTGAGGTGGAATGGTCGTCCTGACATCGATTTCTTCCGTGACGCTCGCTTCGCAAAGTTCAGGCAATCTCTGGACAGTGAGATGAAGCGAATTCAAAGTCTCGGTATTGGTACCAAAAAGAAGCAGGCAGAAGTGCTGACAGAGGAGGAGGAGGAGCTACTCTGGACAGAAGGGCTTCTAGGTGGAGCAACACCTCAGTCACTCGTTGACACAGTCCAGTTTTACTGTGGTATGTACTTCGCACTGAGAAGTGGGAGAGAGCATCGACAGCTTAGGAACTCTCCGTGCCAGATTGAGCTGATCGAGAAGCCTGGTAAGAGACCATACCTGGTGTACCGTGAAGATCTCTCTAAAAATCACCAGGGTGGACTGAAGGGGCGAAAGGTGACACCCAAAGTAGTGGAACACTACAGCAATACCGAGAACCCCGACAGGTGCTTCGTTGCCTTGTTTAAAAAATACCGAGAGCTATGCCCTGAAGACCCAGTAGACAACGGGTTTTATCTCCAGCCATCTCATTCTCCCACAGACACCTGCTGGTATACGAGGCAGCCACAGGGAAAAACAACCCTGAACAACCTGGTTCCACGTCTCTGCAAACTAGCCGGGATCGAAGGATACAAGACGAACCATAGCCTGAGGGCCACAGCAGCGACGCGCCTGTACCAATCTGGTGCAGACGAACAGCAAATCATGGAGAGGACTGGTCATCGTAGTCTCGAGGGAGTGCGTTCATACAAAAGAACCTCAGAGCAGCAGAGGCAAGCTCTCTCTGACATCTTGAACCACGGTAGCAAGACCAACGCCGCGCCACAAGAGACTTCCAGTAGCTCCAGCACTCATCTCCTGCCTGCACTTGTCGAAAGAGGGTCTACCTCGTGCGCCTTCACTAGCCAGCAACAGCTGCGTTCTCTGAGCTTGACCGGCTCTACGTTTCAAGGCTGCACAGTCAATTTCTATGTGGGGCCCAAGGCTACGACGACCAGAAAGAGACGCCGCCCAATGGTGATCGACGATGATTCTTCAGACTCTGACTAGCTGCTCACCATGAGTACTCACTGCTGTTACTAATACTTTATTGTATATCATAGATTATGCTTGTATAACTCCGTGTACACTCTTTTTGCGGTAATTGTGGCGGGATTCCACTATAGAGTCGCGGTAGTGGCGGGATTCCACTACGAGAAATAGAGACCCGCAGCTACGCAATCTGGTTGGTCAGTGACGCTTAGCTGTGGTCTAAAATAATATATAAGACCTCACGTAACAGAATTATGTTCTCATTGTCTTCATCCATGATAGAGGTAATAGATTTGTATCCAATCAAGTTATCTGGATGTTTACAATATTGTAAACATCCAGATAACTTGTAACATCCAGATAATTATCAAGTTATCCGGATAACAATTACATCCGGATAACATCCGGATAATATCTACTGTATCCAAGACTGTATCTGCTGTATAATAGCGATCCATGAGACAGCCTGGGCTGCGTAGTTACTTACAACTATAATGTTCAATGCAATCACTACACACATTCGCAGCCCCTCCCCCCACATGGTTACATCATGCAACATCTAGCTTGGGGTCATCATTCGAATCATCGAACAGACGGTCAGTGACCACAATGCCTAATGCCAGCATCAAACAGACAGGTGGCACAAGAACGAAGGCGGAAGGAAGATGAGGAGAGGGCGAGAACCATGGCTACTCTAATTGTAAGGGAGTTGTAAAATAACCAAAGAATGTCATCTTAAACACAGTTGATCAGTATAATGAACAAACACAGTTAAGGTGGTAACAGGTCTTTAGGGCGTTGTCGAGAATTTTGTTAATTTTTGTGAGTTGCTCAAGGTGATGATATAGACAATATAGATGCATAAAAGTAGGCAGATTCTTTTGGTACAACAGCTAAACTCCCGAACACCGTTTCTATGTCAGTAATAGAAAGCAATTATGCAATTTGCACTAGACGTGCGATTAAAGCACATGTTCACGAGGAATATGGTTGGTGTAGTACGTTCTCGGTCGAGGAGTCCAGTAGCACGTCCCCAGTCGACTAGAGAAGCCATGAAAAGGCTGGACTTGGCGTTCAAAGCCAACAGGTAAACAAACAAGTGTTGTTTTATCTGTCAGTATTCATTGTTCACTGTATACACAGAACTTACAACACTTGTTGCTAACCTATGACAAGGGAAGCACAGCAGACTAGAAGAGGAAAACCTCTACAAACGCATAATATGGACTGATTTGTGTAAGGCAATGAAACTACAAGTTACATAGCATTATCAAAGTCATTTTTGTCAGTATGGCTCTGGTAGGACTATTAGTGCTGGTAACCAGATGGGAGGTCGTGGGCCCACATATCTTTATCCTACTGTTCTCAAGGAGGTAGTGAGAGCCAGATATTTTTCCTACTTCAAAAACTGGGAGGATCCGACAGGATCACATGTAACTTGTCAAATTTAACAAACGATCACTGTGTTACTCTGATTTTACAGGTTTATTATGTCACGTAACAATACTATTATTATTATTTATTGTGAAACTTGATCTTCAGCAGAGTTTAGTAGAAGTTCCTGCTTGATGCTTCTTAATGTAAGGGCAGTCCTTGTGGATACTTATGGGTGAGGCTCCCGCATTTCTTGCAGGCGTTAACATGATGTGTACCCTTGGCAGTACTACCAGTTCCAGAAGGTTCGGTTTCAGAAGCAGCAGAATTCTCCAAATTCTTCCATGTTTGTTGATGATGCTTATGTATTGGGCAGTCCTTGTGGTTGCTTCATTTGTGAGTAAGACTGCCACATTTCTTACAGCCTCTGCCGCCTACACACACACACGTCCACGCCAATAGTGTAAGTATAGAAACATGCAATAGATATAGCCCAACTTTTCTGTTACCTCATCTAGAGAAGACAGCTTCCCATTGGCCAATGTTCTTTCTTACTTCCCATCTTCATTGTACATGGCTAAAAAGCATCTAGGTTTACACCAAGACAAATATACAATATTGCGATTTGCCAACTAGCCATTCCCAGTGCACCTATGAGCAATGCTTCACAACAAACCAAATCGCAAAGGTACGAACACCAAAGCAATGTTCACACATTGAATTTCCATCTCACCGACATAATTATGTCAAGGAGAAATACTTGCGGTCATCTACTATTGAGAGTGGCTATCTACTATTGAGAGAAGTTATTCTTAGTGACAATACCAAAGCATTGTATCCCAAATAGGTGTACTGCCCACGGCCGTTTTTACGGGACATTAGAGTATGTGCTGCTATTGTGGGTCAGTTGGTATTATGAGTCACATTGAAAGAATTGAACAATATTCCATCTATAGCACTATCATGCAATAGCAAAGCAACCGACGAAGATAGATAGTCCGCAATGGCGATCTTGCAAAAATAGAACAGCTTTTAAAATCATTCCACGCATGCGCAAAACGCACATTAGATAGCTTGCTACACATATACATGTAGCTAGCTAGCGCTAACATCAAGTAGCATGTGACATTATTGTCGATTTTGATCGTATAATTACAGCTCTATCGTGTCTGCGTTTATATCGGCCACAGTTACATCTTGATCTGCTCACCTCAGTAAGTCTGTGGACCAGCCCGTGGTCTATCAAAGGTTACTAAATCATTTAGACTCTCCGTCGAGCTCTCCGTTACTTCGCTGTTACTGTCAGTGTTACTGTCTGTATCTATAAGTGTATGCTGAGCAGAGAACGGTGAGTAATAAAAATTAATTTTTAGTCGCACTCATAATTTTTAGTCGCACTCAAACATTATTTTGCTTATAGGTTGAACACAATGGCTAGCTCAAAACCACTACAAAGAAAACTGTGGTCAGATGTAAGCATGACTGCAGCAACAAATGGTGTTTGAAAGAAGGCTTGGGTGTTAGAGAAGCGGCTAGATTGTATAATGTCCCATTTGAGACTCTTCGAAGGCGTGTTAATGGCACAGTGGAATGTGGTTGTAGGCCAGGTCCAAGTACTGTACTCACAGAAGAAGAAGACAAGCTAGCAAGTTACTTGATAGAAATGGCTGACATGGGATTTGGTCTAAGCCGTGAAACAGTTATGCATCTTGCATATAAGATAGTGGCAAAAAGTGTGAGAAAACATCCATTCACAGATGAAAAGGCAGGCCGAGCATGGTTCGATGGGTTTCGAAGAAGACACCCAAGGCTCACTATTCGTTCCCCTCATCCTCTATCGTATTCACGTGCTTTATGTGCCAATGCTGAAACCATTAATGATTTCTTTGGAAAGCTTGGAGCTATTTATGGTAAATTAAATTTAATAAGTAAGCCAATGCAGATATATAACTGTGATGAAACTGGCATCAGTGTTGTCCATAAACCAGGAAAGGTTATTACTGAGTTAGGTCGTCGTAAAGTGTATTCCTTATCATCTGGCGAACGTGGAAAAACACATACTATTTTATCTTGTGTTTCAGCTTCGGGATATTCATTACCTCCCATGATGGTGTATCCTCGAAAAAGAGCAGTACCTGACAATTGCAAAGAAGGATGCATCTCTAATACGTTGTTTAAAAGTAGTTCCAATGGGTGGATAAATACAGACCTCTTTTTAGATTGGTACAAATTCTTTAAGGATAATATTCCTCCCATTCGTCCCGTGTTGTTAATCATGGACGGTCATGGTTCTCACATTTCTGATTGAGCTTGCTCGATTAGATGGCATTTATCTACTATGTTTACCAGCACATACCACCCACATATTGCAGCCATTGGACATAGGAGTATTTAAGTCATTCAAAGCTAACTTCTCCAAAACATGTAGTAAATATATGTCTACAAATCCAGGAAGAGTAATCACTACCGATAAGTTGGCTATGTTAGTTGCAGAGGCATGGCCCTTATCTTTTACTCCTGTAAATATAATGTCTGGTTTCAGTAGCAGATAGTAGTTGCAGTGCTGTCGCTATTCGAATACACGCGTTTCATAGGTACGAAAATTGTTGCGCATGCGCATTATGCGCATTAATAACACATGCTGTGCTTAGCTAGCTCTGTAGCTGTACTGTCGCTAACGCGCTGCACGATGATGATGAGAGAAGACAGCAAGAAATCATGTATTCTAATGCATAGGTTTTACTGTCTTTCAACTTAGATATAAATGTGCCGGAAGAGCAGGAGGAGGTAGTACTAGAGTGCTGGTTCGAAGGTATGATTCAGTGTTAAGTTACTTAAACTTTGCACCTCACCATTACATTCGGATTGGCAATGTATTTGGGGGAAGATGCTCCTCTTGCTCTAAACGAAGAGAGAGCCACTGAATAGAGTCTGCTACTATCTGAATCTGCTACTGAATGAATCTGCTACTGAATAAATCTGCTGTAGCCTGTGATGATTCTTGACAGTATTTTGACGACTGATGTAGCAGAAAACTCGCACTGATGTATGTTTATTGTTAGAGATGGTGAGGCAAGATACAGACAGGTTTTACACCTAAGAGCCTCAGACCCTTCAAATGCGTAAGTTAAAATTAGCAAACACAGTTACAACTAGCTAATCAACTGCTTGGATGACTCGCGGCGAGCATTGCGTTAGCACATTCAAGCTATAAATTCTGAGGAACCTGCACGCTTTAGCAAACAAGAAAGAGAGGTGAGCCAACTCGTGCACTATCATGTCAACTCAGTTCCACTGCAATGACCACTGAACCTCTTCTCATGTAAATGTAGATATCTGACATCATGAACTGCCCGTTCAAGTGTACTCATTGCTTCGCAAAAAAACTGGAGCTGGATGACGGTACCAAACGCTCAACAACTCTTCTCTTCATTTATTATTACTGTTTTCTGCTTGCATGTGCAGCTGAAGAGAGGCTGGAACCATCCAGGGCTGGCCATTTCTGTTGGGGTCGACCCGATGATCCGCCATCTCCGATCCACCCCGAGGGGTGGCATGTACCGGAGGAGTTCAGGAACTCCACTCCCATCGACGAAGATGGGATGGATGGGATGTTAGAGTTTCTGAATTTCTCCGACATTTTCGGGGCAGCGGTTCCAAAACATAAGAGACCACCAATTCTGGACGATGGAGGCAAAGTTATTTGGGACCCACCTCCACCACCTCCATGGGTCCAAGGAATTGTAAGCTACTAGCTACTACAATTATGTATCCATAAGCTCTGTCTTGCTGCAGGATCCTGATCTTTCTTTAAAGCGGACAAAGAGGGAGAGAGAGATGGAAGAAGAGGCAGACAAGCACGATGTGAGATAACAATTATTGTGTAATAATGAAATGCTATTAAATTCTCCATTGAAGGAGGATTCTGGTGAGCCGCCCGAAAGCAAAAAGAAACAATAAACTATTACAGCTCATCATTTTACAAATAACTTGCATGATATTACAAAAAGACTTTCAAAAATAAAAGAAAAAGTTTACATTATCATTGCAAAGTTCACATTAATAATAGGGTTGACTACAACCTACGGGTGATTAAAAAAAGTATCAGAGACAAGTAAACAAAAAAGTTTAAAAACAAAATAAAGTGTAGGGATGACAAAATCGAATGACGCCTGAGAGTACATGTTTTAATCAAATTATGGGTGTGCACAATGACATCATTAATACTAAAAAGGTCAATTGAAACATGTGACTCCTTAATCTATGAATAATAATTAAGCGCTAAAGGTCATATGAAAATGGCAGCATCATGTGAGTGAGCTTGGTAACAATGTGTGGTTTTGAGATATGTTATTATCATAAGCAGCAACTGGAGTGTATGCCCGTAACACATATACCGTCCTCCGTCAACACATGGACGACTATACAGATAGTCTGGAGGATGCATATCATGCCAGAATGGTAAGCTGAGAGAATTCTAAAAAAGCACATTAAACTCAATTCGGAAATCCATCCCTCCACTGTTCCTCGTGTTTTTATAATGTGATCAAGGTTCTTTCTGCTTGCCTGAACATCTTAATAGTCTGGCCAGCCAGAGAAGTCTTGAAGAAAACAATGCTAATGGACTTTAAAAAGAATTGTTTGAAAGGGAAAGAGAAGATAGTATGATAACAAGCTAGTATGATAACAAGTCTATATAAAATTATGTCTCTAAGTCTATATTTTTATCAATTTTTATAATGTAAAACACAATAATTTTAGCTGGTCGCCAAGCTTTCTACCGTAAGTCACCAGAGACAAAAAAAAACTTGCTTCTAGTGACAGCTAAAAAAATTGTGAAAGTACATTAAAATAAAAGAGCTCCTTGTGCCATAATTCAGATAAGAAAAAGCAAGCTGCTCGAACCTGCTCGAAAGCAAACTACTCACTGAATGCAGACAAAAATAAACAAGCTGTTCGAACCTGGTTAAAAAGCAAACTACTCACTGAATGTTGACAAAAAGAAGGAAGCTGCTCGAGCTAGGTCTAAAGCCAACTATTAATTTAGTCAATGCTCACCTAAAAAAGCTTAAAGGGATCGCTATAATGCAAACCCACTTGAATACCTGTACAAGTCTTGAGCTGTACAGAACTGTACAGCTGTACATAAAGTATGCTTCTACAATCTTGTGTGTAGACTCTACACATGGTACACATCAATATCATTTTAAACTGATCAATATCATTGTACCAGATGAACAAGCAATCAATTCTACATGCATCATCAATATAAAGTTGCGAGGAACATGAAGAGCTGATAGAGCAATGTGAGAGTATGAAAAAGAACATGATGCATATCATTTGGAGTTTATACCAGGAGATGATCGGAAACAAGCTAACTTATAATTCTTCGAACTTTCCAATGACTACTACAGCTCGCTCGATTACTCACTCATTTTACTAAAAGCGACTTTCAAGATGATGACTCCAAGGTTCGCACTTGGTTAACTAATTGGAATCTGCTTTTAAAGCTATTCCAATATGTTGAGCTACATCACTATTCTCTTACATTATTTCAGCAGTTGGTATTTACTTTGATGCAAATACGTCTTGGAGAAGACCACGCTATCTCAACAAGAGAGTTAAAGTTTGCTGCGGAAACGCCACTCTGAGCACTGCACAAGTTAAATCTGTGCAGTGCTCAGAGTGGCAGTGCTCATAAAGTGCAAAACATGAGAAAAAACACACAGCATCTTTGGAATTTGCTCCCAGAATCGACCCCTTCTTATTGAGCACATGTCGGCAAGCTCTCTTTAGTCAAGCACACTTAACAACCTTGCTGTTCATTACTTTGCCTTTGTACATTCAGTTTTTGACTTCGTCAACTTTTTAGCTGTCAAGAGACTCTGAGTAATGGGAATATTGCTAAGCATCTATGTTACTTACTCACTTGTTGGCACCACCTCTGTACAGAATAAGTGATACAGTTCGTTGTGATACAGTTCATTAATCGTTCCTTTTGGGATGGCCTAGAAATTTTAGATCCTACTGCTGAAACATCTTAGCTGTCAGAGTGGCCAGGAACCCTGAGTCCACACAGTCAGCTTCCTCCACAGATTTGTGAGATAGTATTTTTGGAGTGGCACATGAGTGCTGATGTGACCTCGTGCTTTCCATAATCTTGCTGTTTATTTCTTAGCCTTTTGTACTAAAGCCAGGCGAAATACTATTTTATTCTTGATACAATAATGATTTCAAACCTTGATAAACCTTCCTCCATTTTCATCTTTCAGCCTGCTGAAAACCAAAAAGTTTTTTGTGTGATGCAGTAGGGCGTTCTCTAGCCACTAATTGGCATTCCGGCGGAGATTCGCCTAGGCACTGCGGTTGTGACCAGACGGTCTCCTGAAAGCGAAATCCGTCGGGCCCCGCGAGACTAACTTCGGACCTGCGTCAACATGCTAAATTGAGACTATTCACAGAAACTGAAGAGCAGAGGTTATAGTTCTTGATCATGACTCTGTGCTAAGACATGTGGTATTATAAAATTATTTGGAGAGATTAGACTTTCGGACCTGCGTCAACGTGCTAAATATTGATCAATACTAGCAGCAACTTCTGACTCCAAATGATTCAGGAGGAAAAGTGCTGATGGTTTTGGATTATCAATGAAAGAACACAACAAAACAGAATAAGATATTCTTATTATTGTTTTTATTAATGAATTTTTTTCTGTGCGACAGTGCGAGGCAAATACATGCTGTAAGTATACCTAGTATATTTATAATTAGTTGATAATTATTTTTAGAAACACAAGGGCTGACCTTTATTGTGCAGTGGCTACCTGATATATAATTCATGAGTTATTGTAGCTGAAGCTAGAAGAAACCAAGGTAGATAAGCAACTAAGCAACAGGTAGTGAGCACAAGGTTGTGATTGAGCTGCACATTATTTCTATCGCTTGTACAATAAGGCGACTATTCTAAATATAGGTTAGACGACGGATCGAGGCAACTACGGGATTTAGAGTGCCGCGGGAACCTATGTATAGACGCCGAGCGCGAAGCGCGAGTGCGTCTATTTAGGTTGCCAAGGCGCTCTAAATTCCGTAGTTGACGATGATTCGTCGTCTAAGGTATTTATACCACATACTACAGCAACAACAAAAAGACGCATTACATACGACGCACAGTTGCAAGAAATGGCTCACAACTTTAGGCTAGCTCCTCCAGGTTGGGCTGAAAGCGACTGGCCTACTGATGAAAGCGACTTTCCTGAGGACGTCATTGCTGCTTTTTTTCAAGATTCTCCTCCGTCCACAACAGCTCCGCCTACTAACAAGCGACGTTTTGCAGCTCCTGTAACGAGCAATGACGTGCAACAAGCTAAAGAGGCA
Source organism: Haliclona indistincta (assembly GCA_964017065.1). Lineage (NCBI taxonomy): Eukaryota > Metazoa > Porifera > Demospongiae > Haplosclerida > Chalinidae > Haliclona > Haliclona indistincta. Next base: position 5,760,283 of record OZ024786.1, read on the forward strand.
GCAGTTCCAAAAAGTACCAGGAATGATACAAAGTGGTGCATGAAGCTGTGGGATTTGTGGAGCAGCCAACGACCTTCCTGTTCCACTGAAGCTGCTATACCAACTATCACGGCGCTCAACAATGACCAACTGCAGCATTGGCTCTGCCGTTTCATACTGGAGGTGCGCAAAGAGAACGGACAGCACTACCCTCCCGCTACCTTACACCACATAGTTAGCGGAATAATGCGCTTCCTAAGACAGAGCGGCCGACAATTAGACCTCTTCCAAGATCCTGCTTTTCAGGAGTTCAGGACCGTGTTGGACTCGGAAATGAAACACCTAAAAGCTGCTGGCTTGGGCTCCAAGACTCGAAAGGCAGAGCCATTAACCGAAGAAGAGGAAGAGTTGCTGTGGGAGAAAGGCATTCTTGGAGACCACACTCCCCAGGCACTGCTAAATACCGTGTTTTTCCACAATGGAATCTATTTTGCTTTGCGAAGTGGTAATGAACACAGGCAGCTTCGCCACCGTGCCAGTAAATGCCAAATGATGATGAGGAAGAAGACTAATGTTGACACACAATTCAAAAAAATACGATACAGGCCACTCCCCTGGGGCATCATCCACCCTCAAACCATTGGGACCCAACCAGACGTTGTCTGAGTAACGATTGAGGACTTTTAGAGCAATCTTTTTCCATCCGTACGGCCTATAGAATTGATATCCTCCTCATTAATTTAGTGCCATCGTCTTTCATTCCAGAGAAGTCATAATCAAACCGAGGATCAAGAAGAGACGTGTCCATGTGATACAACATGGTAGCACCGCCCTTTAACCTTATAATCATCATTACTGTAGACTCAGAGTGTATTCCATAATGCTCAAGTGTCTTCTCATCTTCTAAAGAAGCTGATGAGAATACTAGCCGCTGTTGCTCCACTGGAATGCGCTCCTTGTCTTCTATGGCTCCTTTAAGACGCTGTACGGTAGCATCTACTGTCACCGCTATCTCTATTGTCTTTCCTGTAAGCGTCTTCACGTGTACCTTAATCAGTGCTTTATTAGCAGCATGGTCGCCGACAGTGCCACACATCTGACTGAATCCCAGCAACTGCTCTATGTCGAGCGCTTGAGAACCCTCTGCACTAGACGGATCTTGTCTTAGCTTCTCCTGGTAGTCTTCATAAGCGAGGATGGTTGTGTTAAAAGCAGATGAGTACCCAGCAGCCAAGATGAGATATTTCAATTCCGTCCAGAGCTTTTCTACTCCATGTAAATTGCATTTAAAGTCTATTGAAGACTATTATAGAAGAAAAAAAAGACTCAGACATGGACAGAATTTTTATTCCTAAACGAGTCAAAGCAGTACTCAACTAGGGAGGAATATGCACTACAGGTCTAAAATGACATGAGAGAGAAGTTGAAAGCATCGAATTTACAAATCAAAAAACACTGCTCAAATATCTGGTTGAGAGTCAGGAGTATGTATGCGTTTTCTACCCGAAATACCATTGTGAATTGAGTCCGATCGAACTAGTGTGATGCCAAGCAAAGAAACACACCAGGACATATGCAAATGGATCAATGGTTAGTTTGCGGAAGATCGTCCCTGATGGATTCAACAGTGTTACTGAAGAACAAATAATATGATTTTTAGATTATGTCGAGATTATGAAAGAGCATATCGAGAAGGACAGAGGAAAAGATGACCAAAAGGAAGTCAAAATTGTACAGGTCACACAGGCATGCAAGTACATAGTATTACACTGTACATTAATTTTATTAGTAAATTATCATACACACTAGGTTAGTCTGCAGAACCTTCCCTGATACTGTGCATCCATTCACCAGCATAATTATTTAGCTTGTTCTTCACCGATGATCTTGATAGCAAGATTGTCACCGAGACCAACAGTTACGCAGCCCTTTGCCGAGGAAATAACAGATAGGGTACCAATGCAGAGGAAGTAAAGCCTTTTCATGGTTACGAATTCTTATGGGCATTACTAAGAAGCCAGATCGAAGAGACTATTGGTCACTTGACAAATGACTGAATTACCCACCTGTCCCTTCAAGAAGACCACGTCTTCGATTTGAAAAAAACTCTCGGTATCTTAATTTTGTACACAATTCCACACTGCTGACTCGCGGAGAAGTTGGCTATACAAGACAGCAGAAGATTGATTCAGCAGTAAGAGAGCATTGTCTCACAGTATTCAACCATGGAGAAAAAAATAGCATTGACGAGGCAATGATTCCTTTCAAAGGTTTTCCAAGTAATTAATATTACTTTTGCAGATGACTTACGTGTCTCTTTTTGTATAGGCTATTCCTGTATGAAACAGTATCTGCCAAAAACCCAATTAAACAAGGCTTCAAAGTAGATGCGTCCATTGGATTCTTCTGTAAAGCAGCAGCCTCCTCCAGTGCAGCAGCAGCAGCCTCCTCCAGTGCAGCAGTAGCAGCCTCCTCCGGTGCCGCAGTAGCTTCTCCCGGTGCAGCAGCCTCTCCCAGTAGTTTCAGCAGTGCCTGTTCCACAGGAACCACTACTACAGTGGTGGTCAAAAACTTTTCCCTGCACACTATAGGGTTGAGAAAATGAGCTCAGCATTAAATTCTTCTTACAAAAAAGTAGAGGAGAATAGTGTAACCACACTAAATCTTGCCCAAATCATAATAGGATGCTTTTAGTACCAGGCTGCACTAAATTATGTCGGGTTCACACTGCCATACTTGTTCTTACATGATGGGTTACAGTGTTCTTCTCTCATGAGATACTGAGCAATGTTGAGATGACCATAGCAACAAACATCGTGAAGTGGTGTATTGCCATACTTGTTTTCACATGATGGGTTACAGTGTTCCTCTCCGATTACATACTGAGCAATGTTGATAATAACAAGCGGAGTGTCAAATTCCAAGAGTCGCCAGTTTTTGTATCATTAAAAATAGCAAAATTGAAATGGACTTACCCATACATTTTCCACAAAGTATCAAACTTATTTTCATAAACTAAGTAAATCTGCATTATTGGTGGAACTAACTGTACCCTCTAATTCATACGAATATCTGTGCAATGCACAGAATCGTAAGAGACAGAAACCCCTCTATCAATTGCTGCTGAGTGAACTGGACTCTCTCGGGAAAAAGCTTCATTGGTAACAATTAATCGGATCACTGCATATCTAATTGCTCGCTCAAACTTAAGTGCAGGGACAAGCAACACACAAAGACATGCGCAGTTTATAATTATGGACATTTACTTATACTGCTCTGTTCATGAATTTATGGAACGAAGACCTCAACCTCAACCTCACCTTGCTCCATCTGTTCAAGGTATAGCGCATCGCTTGCTAAACAGTAAACACTAAGCGCTCAAAAATAAATTTATTATAAGAACTTTAGTTCTAAATCTTTTTTTTTGTGAGTATGGTGCCTCTCACACTTTCAGAAAAATTGAGTGATGTGTGTTTGCATAACAATACTAACCATTGGAACAAGGTTCTACACCTGAGTGATGTGTGGTTATATAATACCAGTAACCAATGGATCAAGATACTTCACATTTTTAAAGAATAATTTCAGTACTCTTAAAGAAACAGCTTTTCTTGTAGTTGTCAGCATCATTAGCTACCAATACTATACTTCAGCACTAATTGAAGCACAAGGATCCCCTGAATAAAAGGATAACGCAAGTCCTAGTTTTTCTAAATCAGCAAAGATTATCAATATCCAAAAATAAAGAGATAATCATTATTATAAGGCCGTGGATATTGGCACCGACAAATCGATGCCTGGAACAAGCCATGAATACGCTATTGCCACCAGTCGGTGGCGCTATCAGTCAAAAAAACGTTATTCCCACCGGTCGGTGGCGCTAACAGCCACAGAACCGCTATTGCCATCGTACGCGTACCATTTTGTTATCGTGCACCCCACCCACCTGAAAGCCACACCCTCTAGCACATGCACGATGGCAGAAGCAGCCGTGTCAAATTCTTCAGTCACCGATTCGGACCCAGCCGAGCTGCTGGCTAAGGGAAAAAGATTCTTCACTTTTTCAGAAGTCGAATCAGCCCTAGAACGACTGAGGAAACAGGGCACCATCTTTTACGGGTATTTAATAGCCAAACTGGTCATGACTACAATCGTAAGCATGCAGATCAGCCTGTCGATGTGGACAAGTTTCAGTACACGTACTACTGTGTCCATTGTGTACATTCTGGTCAGCGTCGACGACGTGGAAAAGGTATACGGTCAATTCAACGATCATTCTCTTTGGGTTATGAAGCGAAGATCACTCTTTCGTAAAACAAAGCCTTGAACTGTCTGGTTGTAAAGGAATGCCTTCTTGATCATAACCATCGGACAGGAGAAGTTTACAAGCACTATCCATCTACAAGAAGGCTGTCAATAGAAGAGTCAAAGGAAATTGTGGACATCCTGTCTCTAAAGCCAAACAACAAGCAACAATGACCATGTTGCAACAATGACCATGTTGCAACAATGACCATGTTGCAACAATGACCATGTTGCAACAATGACCATGTTGCAACAATGACCATGTTGCAACAATGACCATGTTGCAACAATGACCATGTTGTGCAACAATGACCATGTTGCAACAATGACCATGTTGCAACAATGACCATGTGCCAAACAACAAACAACAATGACCATGTTGTGCAACAATGACCATGTTGCAACAATGACCATGTTGCAACAATGACCATGTGCCAAACAACAAACAACAATGACCATGTTGTGCAACAATGACCATGTTGCAACAATGACCATGTTGTGCAACAATGACCATGTTGTGAAACAATGACCATGTTGTGAAACAATGACCATGTTGCAACAATGACCATGTGCCAAACAACAAACAACAATGACCATGTTGCAACAATGACCATGTTGTGCAACAATGACCATGTTGTGAAACAATGACCATGTTGTGAAACAATGACCATGTTGCAACAATGACCATGTTGTGAGAAAGTTTGGCAAGGTTGTTACTCTTAAGGATATTCAAGATTTGAAAAATAGACTGAGGGAAGAGAGTACAATGGGATTACAAGATGCACAGCTGGTTTTAGAGACCTTTTAGAGACCGCACCGCTCATCTCCTAGCCGTTTACAAGCAAAGAAAATTACTCCATTTGAAAATTGTCGAAGCCCATACAAAAACCCAGGCAAACATCTGACGTCACGAATTCAAGTGTTCTGTTCTTGCAGGCTGCCTGACACAGGGGATGACATGGTACAATGCAAGGAGTGGTTTCATTATACCTATGTTGGGATCCCTCTTGGCACTAAAAATGGAACTGTAGTAACTGTTCACCAGAATCACCACACTAATAATGTGTATGCTGTGACAACACTTTTGATGATCAGTTGAATTTATTTTCACAGAATCACCACGTATGATATCAACATCTTAGTAAAAATTAAAAACACTAGGCGATTTTAGTAAACATAATGCACTGAACGGTGGCAATAGCCAGTCTGTGGCTGAACGCGCCACCGATTTTGTCGGTGGCAATAGCCATTTCGTTATTATAACATTCAGTGTAACATTGAGAAGAAAAGATTAACTGTTGTCAACTTAACAGTAGTTGTAGTTACGTAATTAAACATTAAGAGATCAGTTGTGATAGCAAAATCAAAAGACATACATTCCTGAATACATTATTAACAGAAATTGCTGTCATACAAAGAATTGTAGTTGTTCTCATAGTGACATTGCTGTCGCTTTACTAACTAGTGCCTTTTTAATGCTATACTGTCACCTTCACCGATTTTGTGACACTCGGTGACACTCGGTGTCACAATGAGACACCGAGTGTCACAATGTCAAAATGTGTGCACAAAATGATTATTATTGCTATTATTCAAGATTAGGTATTGTGGACCAAAATGCTTATGCTGGCGTAGAAAACCCGGCTCCGTACAATGTGGGAACCGAGATGGTACTCATTCTGGGACATGTGACTGCAAGTCAGAGTGCAAGTGTTATTTTTTCATGTTTGACATTTTAGTTTGCTGACAATCACTTGTTTGTGTAGGGTAATTGATTAATACACATAGCCCCCCCCCCCGTTGGCAATTAAATATTCATATTTCATCTGCCCCCTCTTTTCTAAAATCCTGCCTACGCCCCTGCAATAAGGTAGTACAGAATGTGTCCTTATTACAGGGGTGTCTATAGTGCATTTTTTGGATAAATTACTGAAGCTTTGTGCAATAACTATCCTTTTTTTATTTAGAGGCCTCGCAGGGCTAGGGGTGGACATGATGGCAGTAGTCGTTCGTTATGTATTATTATCTGTACTAATATTAGGTACTAATATTAGTACCTAATATTATTATTATTATTATTATTATTATTATTATCAACAAAAACAGAACACAACATAGATAGAAGATTATACCTGATGAAGAAATGAATATATACAAGTGATAAATGATTATACCTGATAGAGAAATGAATAATATAAATAGACAAGTGATAAATGATTAAGTGATATATGGCATATTGGCAATAAGAAAAAACCGAACGAACAAAACAGAACAAAAACAAGAACAACAAAAAAGAAATTAAAAAAAAAACAAGTGATAGTTATTATTAAATATTATTGAATTATTCAATGCCATCCAAGTAGGGAAGAGGAGCCGAAGAATTGTTAATCCACATTGAGGCATTTCCTCTCCACAAGCAGATAGAGAGACGTTGGAAGAGATGGTGTATTGTCGCACTCGGAAGATTGTCCAGACGAGCAGCCTGCCGGTGACCAATATCTTTAAGCACTGATGCAGCCCCGGTGCTCCACCCACCTAGTGTCTCAACAGGTAGTGGAAAGAACTGAATGCCGGCTTGCTGACAACGTGGACCATGGACAGCAATTTTCCTGTCAGCCGCTACTTTCAGAGCATGACCTTGTGTTACAGCAGATTCAGCCAAGGTTAGGTGCTGCATAGGCGAAATAACTGTAACATCGAGGGCAGCAGGAGAGCCGTCTTTCCATGATGGTAGAAAAACGTCAGCGGGACGAGCACTTGAGTTGGAGAGTAAATATGGAGCTTCCAACCTTGGAGATAAGGCAGCTAGTCTGGCAGCTGAGAAGATCACGTCTCGTAGAGTGTTATGTCTTGTGATCTTCTCGCCATGTCCAAGACATGAAAGATGGTGATCTCCAAAAGGGTCAATATGACGGCTACATTGCGCACAAGGGCCCTCTGAAAAAAGGCGAATGCCTAACCAATAGTGAAGGCAGGCACGGAACTCCTGATCCAGCATGTGCAGTCCAAGTGCCCTTGATGGGATAACTGAGAGCCAGTCTCCAGCATGTTGAATAGAAGAGGAGAGAGCAAGGGCACGTGAGCGACTGTCAGGGGCAGAGTCAATGAGCCTTCTTAGAGAGGCCTGGTTGATAGCAGTAGATAGAGCTCTCTGGGTGACAGGGACATCTATGTCTGCAATTGACAGCCAATGATCTTTCTCTGCATGCAAAGCCACCAATTGAGTATACGGAGAAAGAGACGGCAAGAGTGAAATAGCTGAAGGAGAATTGACAATGTCGGAAACCATACCAGCACATGAAGTGACAGAACTGATGTATGCCGCTGGAGAGTGAAGAGAAGTACAGCGAAGATTAAGGCCACCCATTGAAACAGGAAGGGTAGCTTTGAGCCAGCACCAGGGAGAGACTGGGGTACCTAGCAGAGCAACAAATGCCTCCTGCACCTTGCGATCAAAGGTAGATAAAGCTTCAGAAATGTATAAGGATGGAGTTGAGCGTAGTAGGTACGACATCTTACCAAAAGACCAGCAGGAGCGGAGTAAGGTGATGGCCATTTGAGAGTCCTGCAGGGAAGAAAGGAGAGGGACCAGAGCAAGGGCTTGTTCACCTTTATCAATGATGTACTGATTGCAAAACTCGGGTGGACCAATCGGGGCTCCAAGTAAAGAGAACCCATTGTGCGTGATGGGGATGTCTGGACGAAGGGTTATAGAAGATTCAGTGGGGCAGTATAGAAGGCACTTTGATCGATTCAAGGAAAGACCGTAGCTAGGGCCAACTGACTCGATGATATCAAGAGCATGCGTAAGGTCATCAAGGGTGCCACACAGAGTTCCGTCATCCAGGTACCAAGCATTAAGAACTAACTCAGGAACTTCATCCTTGACTTGCTCTATCAAAGGATGTAAAGCCATTGCAAACCCTAAGGGGCCAAGAGGGTCTCCTTGCTGCACCCCACACCTGCTAAGGATGATATGGTCGCCAAAATGAAGGAAAGGGGAAGAGCGATAGCAGAGTTCAAGCCAGCTAGATATGGACGGGAGGTGAGACCTGACTGACGTAAACATGTGATTACGACTAATAGTGTTAAAAGCATTTGAAAAATCAAGCTGGAGGACACATTTGTTGCTGTCTGGCAATGAATCACATTGAAGGACTGACCTTACTGCGTGAACAATGGCCTCAGCCCCATTAGGGGTACCAACACCTAGCTGATGAGGAGACAGATGGTTAGCAGCTAATTGATGAAAAGACTGAACAAGGCATTTAGAAACCAGGCGGCGCAAGACCTCACCAACGGCAATCGGACGAAGACCACCACTTTTCTTCCTTGTACCTAATAGGAGAGCACCACAGAGGTGTGGGACAATCTCTGCTGGAACCTTGCCTTGAGATAGAAGATTAACGAAATCACACAGGGAGTTAAGCAAGTTGGATCTTATAGTGGGAGAGGGGCAGGTGATACCTTCTTTCAGATGAGATGCTCGGAGACCCGATGGACCAGGGCTGGTGCCATTAGGAAATGATTTGATGCATTCTGAGACGAGAGAAGGAGGGACAACGTAATCAGAAGCAGGAGGGGTAGAGGAAAGGTCAGGAGAAAGGGAGTCAGTATCGGGATCTGGATGCTTTGATTGCATCTCCTGATGAGATTGTTCTGAGACAGCTACGAGGCCGTCAGAGGCAAGCATTTTAGCTGCCTTACTATACTGACCATCCTCCATGGCTTGTTTCACACGACCAAGTTTAGCAGCTTCGGGGTTCAGCGCACAATCAGGCTGCAAAGGAGAAGAACTCGCCTCTGACCACAGAGTGATGATGTCATCATTTGACCAGCGATTTAAACGCTGCTTAATAGTGGTGTCATGTGTCTTGGAGATGTTGTTACGTGACCGAGAGGGGGATGGAGCAGACAAAGTGCAGCGAGGAAGCATGAAGAGCTTTGTCCAGCATGCAATAGAATCTGGATCTGAGAGAATGTTGTTCAAGGTTGAAGTGAGAATAGAAGCCCAGGCATTTCTTGCGTTCTTAGGGACATGGCGAACTGTGGGGACACGCCTACTGTCTGTAGAGAGTACAGTTGACAAAGTAGGAAGATTCCCGTTCACCGGACCTGAGCTCACAGAATGATCGCAAGGGACAGCAGGAATAGCCGAGAGAGAAGGCGGGCGAGCAATGTTCTGACAAGACCCAGCACGGCAGTCAGAGCATAGACGAGGAGGGTCTGCTCGCGCACAAGAGCAGCGTGAGCAAGTGCCAGAGGGGCCACACTTACAGCATCTAGGGCCTCGACTGAGTAGCCTAGCACGAGCGATCTCACGGTTGAGAGAGATTCTAGCTACCTGTGACGAGGATAGAGGCGGTGGCGGTTGTGCAGCATCATCCACAAGTGAGCCACGTGCGGCTGAGACCGCCTGCGCGACCTGTGGTGCTGGAATCTGGTCAGCTGGGGAGATTGGCTCTGTAGCTTCCGTCAAAGCCAGTGATGACGACAGACTTGACGTCTGAGCAGCTGGGAGATCAGAGGTAGAGCCAGAGTCATCCGCCATGTTGTTATTATTATTATTATTATTATTATTATTATTATTACATTGGTGTTCTTTAGTTGTATTGGTTTTTCTAATAAAGTTTGAGATTTAGTTCTCCTACTTATATTATTATTAATATTAATAATATTAATATTATTATTATTATTTCGTTATGTACTAATATTAGGTCAGTATTAGTTTGATTTATTTTCATGATAAAATGTCAAAATGTGTGCACTGACATTGTGACACTCGGTGTCACATTGTGACACTCGGTGTCACAATGTGACACCGAGTGTCACAATGTCAGTGCACACATTTACTCATTTGTTGAACCTCATGGGATTCGGTGACCATATTCAACTTGTCTTAGAGATCCTTCGTCCAGTCGGTGACCATAGTCTACACTGCCGAACTCGATCTCGTGCAATGTGTCTCAGTACAAGTTTGGGTGTGATCTTGTTGAATCTTGTAATCAAAGAATGCATGCTTTCCAGATTTTCTAACAAGTTCGGTATTGTTTGTTATCAGAGCTGTGCGTAATGGATGAGCCTATTTACTCGGGGAGTAAAGAGACACGTGTGGAAATAGTCCGAGGGAGCCAATCTTTAAATGACAATAAGCTTATTAGACAAAAACATGCTGGTGCCGGTGACAAAAGTGCTTCTTGTAGCAGAGACTGTGTCTAAGTATCTTATGCTATCCAAAGAGACAATTCGTAAATGGACAAGTTCTTAATTCAGCGATATGATAACGACATACCCCCAGCAGTTTGAAATATATTTACGTCTACAAGACGTTACCATCGCTAGATTGGCCAGAGTTTTTCATATGTGGCTGGGAATATAGGGTTGTGTGTATTCTTTAATGATATTTTGTAACCTGTTTCCTCGGTTACACATCATTCAAGTATCCAATAGTACAATAGTACATGCATTTAAGTATCTAATAGTACATGCATGTGTCACAGTAGTTCAATTATCCTGTGCAAAATGTTTCACCGTATGCATTGGATACTGCGGTTATTTATAGTACATGTGGTTACATTTTGGTTACTAGTGGTTACACTGGGTTACAGATGGTTACCCTGTGTTACAGATGGTTACACTGGGTTACTAGTGGTTACACTGAGATACTAGTGGTTACACTGGGTTACTAGTGGTTATACTGTGTTACTAGTGGTTACACTGTGTTACAGATGGTTACACTGGGTTACAGATGGTTACACTGTGTTGCTATAAACCAGCAATAAACGACCATGGGCCACATATGCTAGCTAGCATGTACAGTAACAACTTTCCCTGGATTTAATTGGTACTTACTAGAAACAGGCAAATTACGTCCCGCTTGACGCTCCTTCTGTTCACAATGTGAAAATTGGTTTAACAACAGCAAAATTGAAAGTTTTCATCGCAAGTAGACAAGCTAATGCCGAAACATTTATGGTATAACTTTTGCCAAAATAATGCTTTATTTTAGATTTTGTTTTAGAAAATACAATAGTATCCCATTGCGTTCTTACAAGAGTATATTATGAACAGAGAGTATCGAACGCCAATAGCCCCATACAAACACTGTCTGCGAAGTAACGTGACACGCACGTGAGAAAGTTTACGTGTTGTGACGTAGCGCATTTCAATGCAATTGCCACGACGTCACTCAGTCAGCGATAACTGTTTCTCAATGCTGCATGCTTCGTGATGGCTAAAAGATCAGGTAGCTCACTCGACGGATCGCTCCCCGCTACCAAAAGAACGTCGCTTCATGACGATCTTGCCGCGTGTCCACCGCTAAGTCTGACAAGACTTGCTCAAGCTGGTCAGAGAAACTACGACGAAAAACTTCAGTTTGATGTCGTTTCAACGGACAAACCATCCCGCCTCCTCGTATCGCCAGCCGTATCGCATGCCTTCTTCATAATCTAGGACTAGGTCCATGATGATCGCCAGCCGTATCCACGCGTACAATTACAAGAGGCGTGCCTACTGCATGCCTTACTTAGCTATGCGTCACAACTAGGCGGGCCGTTGTCCGTTTGCGTCATTGTCGCACGTGCGTGTCACGTTACTTCGCAGACAGTGTTTGTATGGGGCAATACGGCGTTCGATACTCTCTTCGTATTATGTACTCTTGGTTCTTACACATGATAAAATTCTTGATTCTAGGGACTCCTGCAGATTTAGAGATTGAACATGAATTATCTAGTGAAGATGTAACCAAGATTAAAGAGGCAGTGGGTAGTTTCCAAGATTTAAATGGACAAATAAATGCTTCAGATTGCCAAGGTAACTAAAAGCGTCAATCTTGAGACAATTATTATAGTCGGCACGTATTAAATCACATGAATTCAGTCTTGTGATATTACTCTTTTGTACAGGAACAGCTGAGTTTCTCTCACAGCATCCAATGCTTTGTCGTCCAATCGATGCTGGTGATGAAGATGAGACTGAAAAAACAACTTGTAACAAGGAAACGGGTGAGAAAAAGCAGTTAAGAAAGTGGACACGTGGTGTATGGATGTGCGTCAGTGGTGGAGGGATAATACAGACATGGCAACCGCTTTACAAGTTAGCTAAGTGATTGTAACTATAAATATTGATAACTTATTTTCAGGTCAGAAGGCCCAGCAAAGGTTTTTTTACTTGTCCTTGCCTGGATGACAACTGCTTTTGGCAAACTATCTCGCGAGGAATGGTCGAGGCTAACCTTATCATATGACAACATGTGTCACTTGGACAATTTAAGGGTAGCAAAAGAGCCCCTCCCATTACCAGGTACATTGGCAGTTTATACAAGAAACCCTAAAGTCAATATCAATAAACAAGAATATTTTGTGCACATGCTAATAACACTTACCTTTCAAATCAAGTTATGTATATAATTAAATAGTAGCTATAGTCACAAAATGAAAGTTTATGAATGTGCATGATGGTTTTCGGACTACACACACATAGATAACAGGCTCCTAGGTCATCTCACTGGAGAGAAAATTTGGCGACTTCCCTCCTGAACTTGACTAAAGCTATAATACGATGCTGCTAAGAATGCTATTGCTGGTTATCATCAGATATTCCTTGTGAGACATGAAAACACTGAATCGAATGAATCGCGTGGAGGTTTATAAAGGAGACTTAACTCTGCAATTGAGGCCTGACTACATCAACACAGGGAGATTGTCACAAATATTCAAGGTATCTTGTCTAACTAACAATTGAGTTCATGCTTTGTTCATCACTTATTTCGGGAACAGATTGTACCCCAGACACTGTTTCTCGAGGAGGAAGCCACACAGCGGGCAGAGTTTGCAGACAAGCGTTTTACAGCCTCCCGTGAGGTTACCACCTTCTTCTTCAAAAATAACGTTACTGCTTCTTGTGGCAATGGAATGACCGTATGTGACACTTTTGTTGTTTTCATCTTTGTGGAGCCAAGACGATTAGGAGTCCCATTTTCTGCAAAAATGCATAGTCGATCTCGCTGGTAAAAAGGGCCGAAAGCGTTTGTTTTTTCGATGGTGAAATAACTGATGACACTAGTAAAATCCGCCTTGTGGGATTTGATGCATCGCAACAACGGAAGCTTTCGGGGTTCCATGAAACACAACTACCAATTGAGCTACAGAACTGTGAGATTAAGAAGTCGCGCTATGGTGATGTGTACAATCTAGTACAAGTGTGATCAAGGAGTCCAAACGAGCTATTGATGCAGAACTTTGATTCAAAATCACGACTATGCAACGGTTGATGAGGTACAATTAGACCGATTGCAAGAGATTGAAGTTTTATTAAAATCTCTACCAGCGCCCAGGCTGTGGATGAAAGATGTGGAAGCAATAGGTGACAAATTATATGGTGGTGTGTCTGTTAGTTTTGTATCACTGATTGGTCTGTTTGTGAGTTTTTGTATCTTGATGTTTTCGATATAAACTGTGAAGAACTTGAATCGCGACAACACATCTCGGTTATGCAAAGACATGCCAGCAGTGTAGGACTAAGGTTAAAAATCTAATCCAAAAGTACAGACAGAAAACTAAAGAAGGACTCTGGATTTTTCATCGAAGAAAAAAAGCTATTCCAGCCGTCAAAATTCCATCCAGGCAGCCCATAAAGAGAATGAGACAAACATGCCCTTGCCACAACCTTTCTCAGCACTTTACTGCTCTAATAGAAGCTGGCATTATAGAGCGGAGGATGGTTTGCTGTGCCACAAGCGACATCCAACAATAGATGAATACATTCATGTGGCCACACTAATCACAACAAAGTATACCCTTGGATTAAAGCCCAGATCAGCACACCAACTGGAGCACTTATCATTGGTTTACAAAACAGCTTTAAAGAGTTTTGCCGAGAGAGGAAGCCAAGATCATCTCCAGCAATAATTCTAGAACCCAAGATCACTGCCAAGCAAAAATCTCCTACCAAGCTAAAATCTCCTGCAAAACAGCAGATTAATGATTAACAGCAGAATAACAGCAGATGAGCAGATTAATCAGCATACTAGCCTTTTGGAGGTACTAAAATTCTGAGGTTGGGGAACACATAGGCTGCTCTACATGAAAACCGCTTACTAATCTTTAAAATTCCAATCCTCTACTGTATGCTAATAATGTGCTGTAGAACTGTTTTTTTTAAGATTGCTATTCCATTTACCACAGACCCAATGGTGGTTCGTCAATGCCACCAATGCTTCAGGTAGTGAGACCACTTAATGTACTTGGAGTACAAAAGCTTTTGGAAGTGGCTAAACAATTCTATGACTACAATTTTATGAGTTTTTACTTGGCTATCAGTGGTGCGGTCATGGCTCTTCATTGCCAAGAAGTGATTAATGACGAGTGTCCAATAGTGATGTGCTACAGCTCATCATGTGGAACAGGTAACGATAGTAACATAATTATAATGAGTTATTGAGTCTATGGCAGCTATAATTATATTGGTATAATTTACATAGGAAAGATCTAACTTTTTACCTCATTTGTCAATCAATAATGTTGAGTAGTGTAATTCCCTTTTTGGCAGATGAAACTGCAGACGTATCAGCAAGAGTAAATAATAGAAGAGAGAGTATCCAACTCCAATATACCCGTCAGGGACACTCTCGGGAAAGTAACGTGACCAGCACGCGAGCAAATTGACGTAATATGACGTACATGTGGCAGTGAAAAGTAGCTTGTTGTCGCGCCCCGCCTACACCTTGAAGCTATACATTTGTAAACAGCTCGATAAACAGCAAGCAACTCCGCTCCACAGGCAAAGCGAGCAGCCACTCGTTCACCAGATAGTTTTATTTCTGCCTTAAACACTGCTGGGGGAAAACGGCGGCTTAAATTTCGTGTGGGACGCACCGTGACCAAATAAGATAGCCATCTTCTGGTGGACTTCAAACTGTGGTACTGGCATCCACCTGCAGGCTCTATATCACGCATCCGACTTGAAAATGCTAGCCTTGACTTTCAAGTGCTGTTGCAATCGTGATCGCGGGCGCGCATACTAAGTCATGACGTTACACGATGAATAATTAATACCGATAAACGTCATCTGCTCGCGTGCTGGTCACGTTACTTTCCCGAGAGTGTCCTTGACGGGTATATTGGAGTTGGATACTCTCTCTTCTATTATTTACTCTTGGTATCAGCAATCAAAATACTCAGCATAAAAATTGTGTTCACTATATGAGTACAGGCTTTGAAATTTGTGAAGAGTTCACTTGCTCTCTTCCTGCAACAGGCGCACAAGACTTCACATTACCAATTGTACATTATACTAGAGCTAATAGGCTGAAGTTGGTTGGAAAAGGGTTTGATGGGGCTGCGACTATGGCAGGGCATTGCTATACTAATGAATGGTCTTTAACCCATTGCAGAAATCATGCTCTCAACTTAGTTCAGATGCATTCAAGCAGCGCAGACAGCCATGTCACAGACTATAATAGCACGAAAAGTACAACGGAATCATCTCTGAATTTCTTCTCTGCAAATAAAAAATTAATGATTAAAATAATTATGAGCTACACTCGATGATATGTTCAGCAGGTTAAGCTTCTTGCGATGAAAACACACAATAGCTATGATACAGATCCAGCAACACAAGCAAAAATATCACGATCATAGGAAAACAGCTTATTAAAATGTAGATCACTGTGGGGCTACTCTTTGCCAAGACTTGCTGAGAATTCCTAAAACTTAGTCGAGATTGATGGACCAGAAGGCGGAGTGCCTATATCATATTTAAGAAATATTCTCAATCAAGCAAAGCTATTTCTTTGGAAACTACAGAGACATCACTAGTGAAGATGCAGAAACCTTTTCTGCAGTGAAATCGTTTTGGCAATAGTTGGTGATTCGTGTCATTATTTTGTTGATTGCATCCTCATAAGCAGTCAGATCCTGATTGATGCTTCTATGAGGATGCAAAGGTAACAAAAACCGATGAAATTTATCTTATGCTTGCCTTACACCAAACCCTCTTTAATGTACATTTCATCAATGAGAATCAGGACGTTTCTGTCTCTACAACATGGACAAAGTTGTTGACTAAGGTAAAATGACTTGTAGTTTAAGTCATTATATTTTTAACCAAATACTAGCGATAGGTCTGTATTAAGCCGTTCAATGTCTTACGTAGCTCTGAAATAAAGATCAGAGGGCTACTTTTAGACAATATCTGGACAGATATCTATCTCAGAAGCCTTCGTGAGAGACGGTAGAAAAACCAGGAGCAGCTTCAATGTGATGAGTATAATCACTGAGTTCTCTGGCTTGGTAGCTTAATTATGCCAGATTGTCTTAGAGCCTCGTATGCACCACTGGACAAGTACTGCACATAAACAGGAGGCTTGTGAAGCTCCATGATCCATCTTGTGAGGTTGTTTACAGAACACAAAATCCATACACCAGCTATTCAAGCTCAATGCTAGTAGTGCTGCTAAGTTTCTCTATCAGTGCAGATCAACTGCCAACTGAACTGGACAGTCTCTGTTGCTGGCAACAACATCTCTGCTGATTTCTTTTTTCAATCTGAAAGTGATGCTGACACAAACCTTGCAAGTAGCCAGCAGATAGTTCATCTTATGTCATACCTTGACAAAATTAATGTCAGCTATGAATTCGAAACACAGATGAAAAATTTTTAGAAATCATCAAACAGAATGACACGACTCCAAGCACAGATTTTTTTTCTTTAAAACATTAATTTTGTGAATATTATTATTAGTAGGTGCCTTACCTGCTATCCGTCATCTTGAGTACCAAATTCTCCTACCACCATGGCATTCTTCAACTCGATGCACTCTCTGCATCCGTCAAAGAGATTCACTACGCATGAAAGTATGGCGCCAGTCTGTGAGTGATGCGGACAAGAGAACACTACCATCTAGCCACACAAACTACAAGTGCTTGTCACAACCTGAGCTAGTTAAGCGTCTAACCATGTGCTAACATGTATAGTCTCTCAACAGACTCTCAGCCCTTAACAACATCCGCTGTCATTGTCCTTCTCTAGCTACTATCTTGATCAACTCCTACAGAGCACAAATGCTCAGAGTGTAAGCAGAAGATGATCCAGGCATTGGTCGATGGTTCATGATTAATGGTTGATGGCACTCATCTCAATGTGGTGTGATAGTTGCAAAAAGCTATCTATCAGTGTCTCTGGCTGCACTTAATAGCAACTACCTTATCAACAGTACACAGCAACTATTAAACACAAATATAGCATGGAGATAACCTTAGGTTGCAGCATACTTACACCAATAACAACTCAGACTTGCAAGTTACGATATAGCAGCAGCGTAATGTTACTAGTGTTTAGAGGACGGTACTACAAGGCTGGCCTACAAGGCTGGCACTAGTGTTATAGAGCTAAGTGAGAACAGTATGTGTGCACACTGCATTTACAACTTGTGCAATAACAGTTCAAAGCTGTTCCAACTATTATCCACCCTTCAGGTGCGATGATGCTATGCTCAGTAATAATGGGTACGAAACCTAATGGTAATCATAGAAATTAAAATGAAATTGGCATGGGTGGCTGTTTCTCCTATATGGAGGTGATTGTCTATTATGTAAAGGATGATAACAAAGTCTGGCACCGTATCATTGATGGCTTACCAGCTGGTCAACTATCCTTCATTCTGAGGGCGGCTTCTGATACTCTTCCGACCCCTTTGAACTTAAAGAGATGGAAGTTGATTACTGATGCTAGATGTGATCTATGTGAACATAAGAATCCAACATCTTTCCACATTCTAAATGGTTGCACTGTTGCTCTCGAGCAGGGTAGATATACATGGAGACATGACAGTGTTTTGTTGAAGTTAATGAGAGGCCTGTTAGACGAGTTTGACCCGAATATTAAAGTATACTGTGACCTTGAGGGATTCAAAGCATCAGAAAATCCTCCTGCTACAGTCCCTCCAAGTTTGGTCAGTACGACAGCAAGGCCTAATATGGTGATCATAGATGGCTCAAAAATTACGTTACTTGAACTGACTATTCCTCATAACTCACCTGAATCTCTCAGGGCAGCACATATACGAAAACAATCTAAAGTCAACTATGGCTGTGTGCTAAGTGACCTCGAAGATCTGGTTTCACTTCTGATTTGGTTACCCTAGAGATTGGTTCCTTGGGTCATTGGAGATTTAACTTGGCCACTCAACTTGCTTCACACCTAGACCTTCCTAAAGCTGTTGTGAAATCTGTCTTGGACAATGCCGCAAAAGTTTCCATTGCTGGATCTCACCAACTATTCCTCGCCAGACACGACAAACATTGGGCAAAGCATACCTTACTGTGACATTTATTTATTATTTTTATTATTTTTTTTTTTTATATATCACTTACTGCTTTATTATCATTCCGACCTATTCATCCTTGCCAGGACCGTTTTTGTCATGAGCTATGTTCATTTCTTCATTACGGTATCCTGTAGTCCTAGGGTACATGCTTTTCACATTTACTGCATTCACACAAACTGCCACTTCTATTAAAAAGTTGGTTTCCCCCCAATTCTAAGAAGCCAAACTTTCAGTTGCTGTTCTTTCTAACAGACACTTGTTCAAGGTCCCCTGCTAAGGAAGAGATCATATTTCAGCAGGAAAAGGGCCTTCTGCTTTGTCACTATCATCATCTTTTCAATCAAGACCAGTGACAAGAATGAATCCACCTGGTACTTCAAGACTGGCAGCAACAGAACATACAGGAAATGTGTCAAAGCGTAAGGGATCGTGTGCTGCTCATTCAGCGAAGCACCAACAACTGCCACCTGCTACATCAGTATCTGCCTCTGTACCCGGTTTTCCTGTATCACAACCATCATATCTTCATTCAAGACCAGGACCATCGGCAGAATTTGCAACAAGCAAGTCAACAGCCTCTGTATCCGTTTTTCCTGTGCCCAGACCCATCACACAATCAACATCAGTGCCTGATGCAACAATCGTTTCTTCACTGTGACTAACACCGACTAACATGTCAACATTTCTGCCAGTCCCAACCATCAATCCCAAGCCTTCCTTAGACGACCATGAGAATACCTATAGCAGGTACCCATTATAGCTAATAATAATAATTATTATTGTGCATAATATTCTATCCTTGTCAGATTGTTACATTCAATGATAAAGCATGAGAATGTGTGAAGCTGACCACCAGCCTCAATGTCCGACTCCAGGTGCTTCATTGTTTGTAAAGAATGATCTCTGAGGTTGGCTTTAACCTTGAGGTTTCTTGCTGCTAGAGATTCACAGGTTGTTTAATTTATTCAAAGTTATTATCAGTACCTCTATTATGGTACAGGTATCTCTTTCATTCAATTTCCGAATGAGAAAATCGACAGTGTGTGGCATAGTCCAAGAAACATGCGTTGCTTTGTGGGCTGTGCTACACCATCAAGAAAGGAGGAATGGCTCGGCATCAGTCAACAGTTCGAGGCCCTGTGGAATTTCCCGAATTGTATAGGTACTGTTAATCCATCTCTCTCTCTCTCTCTCACTCTTTGTACCTCCTTTAAAGCTGCATCTGATGAGTTATGCAATTCTTTGGCTTTGGTTGCACGGCGACTCTGTACCAACTTTGTACACCCTGCTGGAATTGCCCCCTTCTTGGCTTGTAGGCTGATTGCCCTTGATAAATCTCCTGGTATCCGCCCAATAGGTATTTGTGAGGTGCCGAGAAGAATCATCGCAAAAGCCATTCTTTTTGTGACCAAAGATGATGTTGTGGATGCAGCCGGCTCCACCCAGATGTGTGCAGGGCAATTGGCTGGAATTGAGGCGGCGGTTCATGCGGTGCGTAGCATCTTCTCCAATGCTGAGACAGAAGCCATCTTAATGGTTGATGCTTCCAATGCTTTTAATTCCATGAATAGAACTGTGGCACTTCACAACGTGAGAATACTCTGTCCTTCCCTTGCTACCGTTTTAATTAACACGTATAGAGGCGCTGCAGAACTCTTCATGGACAGTCAAACAATTCTTTCAAAAGAGGGTACAACGCAGGGTGACCCACTTTCAATGCCATTTTATGCCCTTGCCACGGTCCCCTTGATTGATATGCTGAAACAGCTAAATGATGCTCTCCAAGTGTGGTATGCCGACGATGCGGCTGCAGCGGGAAAACTTACGGTGCTGAAAAGCTGGTGGGATGATCTGCTTCAGCTTGGTCCTGCCTTTGGCTACTTCGTGAATGCCTGGCTGGTGACCAAAGAGGAACATCTGGATGATGCGAAATTCGTGTTCCAAGATTCCAACCTGAACATTACAGCTGAAGGGAGACCTTATTTGGGAGCTGCAATTGGCTCTGTTAACTTTGTCAAGCAGTGGCTCTTGAATAAGGTTAGAGAGTGGGAAGAGCAACTGCTAACACTGGCTGAGTTTGCAAGATCTCAACCGCATGCATCTTATGCTGCTTTCATTCACGGGTACACACACAAGTTCACCTACTTGTGCAGAACTAATCCTGATATAGACCAACTTCTGGAACCCATTGAAAAGATCATTCGTACCCTTCTCATCCCCACCTGGACTGGCCAGGATGCACCCAATGATGTTGTTCGCTCTCTGTTTGCCCTGCCTGTTCGACTCGGAGGTCTGGGGATCAGTAATCTGACAGTGTCTGCTTCCTTTGAATACACCTCCTCCTTGGAATATCGGCTGCTCTATCTCAGGCAATTGTTGACCAACAACCGGAGTACACCTATGAAATCTACGAGGACCAGTGCCTTGCAAAAGACTCTGTCAAGCTTGGAAGACGTAAACGTGCTAGTGATTTGGCCTCATCTCTAATGTCTGCCTTACCTCCTACTCTTCTGAAAGCCATGGAGTTAGCCCAAGAAAAGGGATCTTCAAGTTGGTTATCTGCCCTTCCCTTAGAACAATATGGTCTGACCCTCCACAAAGGAGCTTTCCGGGATGCCCTTGCGCTCAGATATGGTTGGACTCCTGCCAACCTACCTACGCATTGTGCCTGTGGGGCTGGTATGTCTGTAGGACATGCTCTCTCTTGCCCCAAGGGTGGCCTGCCAATTGCCAGACACAATGAGGTTAGAGATACTGTAGCTGGCTGGTTGGGCGAAGTCTGTAACAACACTACGGTGGAACCAACCCTGCAACCAATCGCTGGTGAAGTCCTCCGCCATGCTACTGCGATTGCTGAGGAGGGCGCGCGACTGGACATTGCTACAGATGGTTTTTGGGGAGGTCCCTTCGAAAGGGCGTTTTTTGATGTCTGCGTGTTCAATCCCTACGCTCCTTCAAACTCCAGTCAATCCCTTGCTGCCACCTACCGGAAACATGAGAAACGAAAGAGCCGTGCTTACGAACAGAGAGTACGTGAAATTGAGCACGGTTCCTTCACCCCCTTAATCATGTCTGCCACTGGTGGAGTTGGTGCTGCGGCAAACGTTTGCTATAAGAGACTTGCATCCCTACTGTCAGTAAAGTGGAACATGCCCTACTCCTGCTCTCTTGCCTGGATCAGGTGTAAACTCTCCTTCTCCTTGTTACGATCATCGATCCAGTGTTTGAGAGGCTCCAGGTCATCTCCTCACACTCCTATGCATCCCTGCCATCTTGTGGCTTTCCATGAGTCTGGGATCACTGCTACCGGTCGGCACTAAAACTATCATTTTGAACCTAACCTATTGTATATGCTTCTATTTCCTACTTTGTATCATCACTTGGAATTATTATATTTTTATTACCCCTGATTATAGGTGCCATTGATGGCATTAATCAAGCCCCTTCTAACGGTGGTTCCTACTACTACTGAAGTGACAAGTGCAGAGCACTCGGTCTAGCCAATACTTCACTTGAAGTTTTTTTAAGGCTTTATAAAGATGGTACTTTATACTACTCTCTAAGATGGTCTAGATCTCGAAAACGTGATGATACTATTTGCTCTGTCGTACTGAGTGACTCTAGTACTATCAAATTTGTCATTTTTTTTGCTTATCTTCCTCGCCTTTTGCACTTGTTTCTGTTCTACGTTCTCTACCAAGATCTTTAACCTCACAGCAGGTCAACCTTGCCGACAATCACTACAACATCACCAAAGAAATGATCTACTAAACAGCTGTTATTCCTGTCGAGACAAGTGCACAGCTGATAAAAGTTCCAATTACTAATATAAAGGACAAAGTTGTACTTATGAGTACACCCAATGAGAAATATATAGTTGTTCAGCCCAATAATGTAGAACAGAATTAATAATTAATTTGTAACTGTTTCTGTTATTAAAACTGTTTTAAGATCTATCATTATAAGCATCACATTATCATGCTCTATTGGAATCGAACAGCAGTTGGTGTCAAACAGTGGCCGGTGTACTGCAGTCTAGGTATAATAGAAAGAGTTACATAATATTATACAACTGTAAGAAAATGCAACTGGTACTTGCTAATACAACATGTAAGAATTGACTCAGTACAGTCCATCACCATCAAGGATGGTACTGTGGCAAGATGTCAGCACAGATTGATGCTAAGTTGATAGCCATTATGCCACCAACGGCACCAAGGCTCATCAGCAAAGCGCCATGGAGTCTAAAGATAGGATGTACTATGTTACAATTAATGATTCCTATTATAGAAATTGCAATTCTGTGCAGTCATAAAAATAGTATTATATTAGAGCATCTGAGTACCAGTACTGGCTGATGTTCTATCTCCTCCCATGCATGGAAGACATAGTTCCACCTATAAATAATATATCTCAAGCATGCAGCAATGCTAATAGCAGCTGTTTATATGTCTGCTACACCATCACTTCGCCGTACATTGACTTGGCGAGAAAAGGGTCCATCTACATGCTGACAACTGTTGCGGACAGAATAAGAACAACTACATATTCCAATTTCGAGGGAGTAAAAAAGTTTGCTCTGAAAGTCTGCACGAAGAGTTGGGATCCTTAATATGAAGATTGTTTGCTGACTTGTCATGTACCACGTTTTGCTGTCAGGCGTCAAATGCTGTGTCTAATCTATTTCCACAAGTTAATCAATATTTTATTATTAGCCCAGGTAGTGATCTGGTTCTGTTTATAATACTCATGGTTCTACTCAGTATGCTTGTCCATTTGCTAATACTAATTCTTATTCTTTTTTTTTCCTCGTATTATTTCAATCTGGAATTCTTTACATGCTAGTATTATTTCTTCTTCTGTATCATCTTGTAAGTTACAATTCGACGAATCGGGAGTAAATCTCCAATATATGTCTCTAATACTAATACTTTGTACCAATGTCTTTATTTATTTTTTAAAATCAATATAATTAAAAATGTTGTTGATGTTGCCAATGTTTAGCTCGCCTACGACTACGCCTAGGCTCGCCCCGGCCCCCATAGCGCCCATTGCTCCTGAGCCACGTGCCGTATATACAGTGAAGGTTACAGTGAAGTGAAGGTTAGCTTGATAACGTTGTCCTTTAATTACTTATGTTAAAATTTTCCTTTGTGTAGCCGTCACTGCTGTCCAATGTAAACCAATAAGAAGGTAGCCATTGGAATGGTACACGGTTGACTGGCTAATAGACCATTATACCTAAATCTTCATTGCTGCTCTACCATCCCTATATCCCTTTGATTTAATTTAAGTTTTTTGTTTGTGTCCTTTTACAGAAATCATAGTTTTTAAAAAAATTTGGTGATGTTTGACAATTCTGCGCAATTTAGTGGTTACTTTGTTGATGTTTTTTACTTCTACTGGCAATAATATACCACACATGAGCCCAGCCTACTCTGCAAACACTTCCAAGGTCTATGAGTACTACTATTGTCTAGCAAGCAGTAGAGATATTATGCTACATTTTAATGTGATAACTTGCTCAAAGTGCTTTTCACGAATAGCCATTAATTTTAGTGAGCATTCACGTGAGCAATTATGCCAAATATGCTGGCAGCACACATAGTGGTCATGATAAATCTAGCAATAACTCTAGCAACTGTTGGGTATGGGCAATTAATTTTTTAATGGTTAATATCCTAGTTATTATTAAAAATGGCTTTCCAGACATATGCAAGTGAGTTGAACTAGCTTGTTGTACAAGACTTAGTAGTTTATGGTTTTGTATTCCATTCAAGGATGATAGACATTAATGACCACCAGCTCATCGATGATCTAGTCGATGAGATGGACGATCAGAGGGAGGCTAGGTTGGCAGCCATTAGAGTAAGCTGAAAGCTCTTGGCATTATAGTTATGGGCTATACTGTTCATTGTACACCTAAGGAGCTTTACCAACAAACAATCAAAAGGGTATAGCAAGGCACACGAATAACTGCCTTGCACAAACAGGTAATTTAAACATTTTTTATTCTTATTGTAATGATTAATTTTTGCGATGCAGTTATACAACAGCAGAAAGAAGTACCTAAAGAAAAAAGAATGTGAACTATGGTCAGAGATCAACCATCACTATATGACTGAAGAACGTGAAGGGGAGGACAGTTGTATCAACCAGCACCAGCTTCCTTGGCGGGCACCAGGTTTAATTTTCGTTAATATGTCTTTAAGCGATAAAGAGTGAGCCTTTGACTTACCATAAATACGATAATTCTGTGGTATTTCCCCGTTGGTATTGTTTACTGATTATGCATCAGATGTCAGCATTTCAACAATACGACAGTGTAGCATTTGGTTCTTTTTTTCTGTCTGCAAAAAATAATTAAAGCTATAATGGTATCGAATACAACAATAAACACATTTGCTGTTTTATATCAACCATTACTGTGTCATTGATAATACTACTGTGTGATTTCCTGAAACGTAAGGCCTGTCCGCATATAAAGCAGATTCAATACGCATTCAGTTCACAGCTTCCTCATCTTTTGCTGCAAACATGAGCTTAGACCAAAACGCTATCAATCTATCTTCTCAGTTCCCTCTGTGGGTTTGAGATGACTCAGACAGTTGCTGCCAAAAAGTATCGTATTGTTATTATTGCATGTGATGGTAACTGCCTCTTCACCTGCTTGGGAAACACCAGGGGGCAATCTTCACAAGAGGCACATCTAGTAACAGCAGACTGGTACAGGTCTGCATCAATTCAACTGCTGAAAAAAGTGACTGAGCAACATGGGCTGAGTGGGTTGCCAAGCATGCTATCGTACGACTTAGCAGAGAGCGCATGGAAATTTTGAGCAATCACATTATAGCAAGCTAGGAGAAGAACTGTGAGTGCTAATGTGGCAACACCAACTCCAATAGCAATTTTTGACAGTGGAGGGATTTTGTATAATGTATGGAACAATGATCATGAAAATTAATAAGTGGTATTGACCACATCAGACTATAGCAACATTCATCTAAGCCTAGGATTAAGCTGTTTTTGAATAATTTAGTGTATAGCGCTAAAGAGAAAAAATGGAGGCAGAGAGAAAGACAAAAAGAGGAAGTCCGTGAGAATAAGGTTAAAGCAGTCGACAGAGATGAGGTCAAGAGAGAAATGGAATTACTTTGTAAAGGACAAGTTCAGTACATGCGTCAGTACACTTCCCCGATAAAGTGTTTTGTGTGATAACGCAGGGTAATTTATGATCCCTAAGTCAAGGCTACTCTTATTTTTATTAATTTTTTCACTCAGACTTCACTTCTAGCGACTTTTGCCTTCATTCTGTTGATTCTTTCCCAGCTGCTACTTTTCCATGTATTTCTGAGTTGTCTCTTGATTATAGTAAAGCCAATACTACTCTTGTCCAGCTAGACATCACTAAAGCAATTGAATGAGATGATCTCCATCCATCATTCTTAAAATTCTATGCTGATATTCTATCTTGTCCGATTACCCGCTTATTCAACTGGTCTCTTGAATTTTCTGATCTTCCTGGTCTTAGCCCCCTGCTGCATAGGTGTTGTCTGCTTTTGCATCCCTTATAATATTATACTTAATTGTAGATATGGATAAATTGAGAGGAGAGTAAGGACATAGGTACAAAGAAGGCAGGGGTAGTTTGGGACCCTGCAGAGAGTAGTTACGGAGTTAGTAGCCTGGCTGGTTTGAGCTTTGGTGTGGATAGCTAGGGGGAATCTTTGAGGGGGTGTTTGTTAGTTTTACATACCGTTCTGGCACATTGTTGGGCGCAGCTCGCGTATAGGCACGTGGTTGCTTGTGTAGCGCACATTCCGCTGCAGCTCCCAACATGTTTGGATTGGGAAACATGCTCTTTATCAGGCGCACTTGGCTTATCACGTTAAAGAGCTCCTAGCATTCACGTGATTATCACAATGGTGTCACAAGCAATATCTCACCAAACCGTAAGTGCATTGCTAGGGGATTTCAAATTTTCACGTGGGCATACTAAGTGTCCGTACACACATTGCGCAAAAACAGCTGTGGCGTTTGTTGAGGTGGTGTTCTGTCAAGGAGTTCAGACCAACACAAGCCCGTACAATTTCACTGCAAAAAAAGGCCGACCATAGTAGCGCTAACAGCAAAGGGCATCTTTCTCGTTACAAAGTTGTTTCAAGTATATCATTTATCAAATTGACTGGAAGTGAAGTGGACCAACTTTCGTTTAAATCCGTGAAATGGTTAGAAAAGAATTAAAAAGTTCTTATTACATTTTCACAACAGGCATTTTGATATCAATATTGACTTAGGGAGAGCTGGAGCATGGCATAGCAATATAAGGCCTAGTGAACAAAGAAAGGTGCACATATTAAGTAAAAAGTGTTGCAATAATTATAACCGATTCATGCTACTAACTTAGTAAGACAATTATAATGCATTCACCTAAATGTGTATGTGTCTTCATAAGCTATAATGTTGTACCTAACACAAAAACTTCACTATGGCTTATCGACCAACATAATCCTTTGCTCACAAGATGACATTTTTCATGCGATACGATTCACCTATGTGACAATTACAGTTCACTTGGTCGGCTCATTTCTGTCACCAACTACATGTTAAGGTTCATACACATGCTCAAACAAGCAGTAATAAAACACAACGAAGACGGTCACGCTTCAACAACAGAATTCTCAAAGGCAGAAATCTTGTGGATCCTTGAAGCTAAAAACAACAACTAGTCAAGAATCGTTACTTCAAAACTTACACCTAGAAGTTTGGCCTCTATCAAGACGCGAATAAGGTCTGGAGATGCGGTGGTCGCTTATAACATGCAAATATTTCCCCATTGACACAACATCCTGTCATCCTACCAAGGGATCACCACCTGACGGAACTTGTGATCAAAGATGCTCATACAAGAGTGCTTCATAAGGAAGATCCTTAGTTCAAAGCTACTACACAAATGTACTGCTTGTCGAGCAGTAAGAGCAGTAATAACCTAGTAGACTATACTTCAAACAACTTCTTGACAATATATAAAGAAGTTGCCACCTATTGATAAGGAATTTTGCAGCCCGAGCTATAAATTACTGAAGCTGAAGTGCTGTAGACATGTTAGTGACAACACTTAGTCAGTTACATGAAAGTTAGTTAGATTTGTGCCGAAGACTCTCTTTAACATCGGAAATGTATTTATTTACCATGAATTACCATGACTTATCATGGTAATTCATGAATTACCATGATAATTCATGGTAAGCTTACCATGATCCAGCTTACCATGAATTATGTAAGCTGTATTTTTGTTGGAAAATTATTTTTTTGCAGTTTGCACCAAATATATGAGGCTCTTTCCGTACTAACCGATTGGGGGCAAGATATTGCTGCCTCCCCGGTAGTCAGCCTAGGCACAGTCCTGGTGGCTACAAGGTCAGGAAAGGGTAAATTGCACATCACCGCTCCAGTGATGGGGCCTTTCAGATAGGGAGAGGTGATCTGCTGAACCCCCAACTCTATTCAAATCAACTCTATTCACATGTATGGGAGAGAGCAAGTATTCTCAATCAAAGCAAGAACAGAAAAGCAGATATTAATGATAATTATTCATCTAATACTTTATTATGATAGACGTCAAGCAGCGACATAAAGTAAAGCTACGAAAGTCACCAAATGACGCCACAATGGAAGTCATAACGAAGCCAGCTCGCTGGTCAGGCTGGTCCATCACGCTCACTTCCATCGAGCATTTCTTGATATCTTCAGGCTACTTCTGACAACCACCATCATGGAGACCATTGTAGAGCTAACGAATCTTTACGCTCGGCAACAAATGAAAGATGATCTATTCGTAAAGTGGACACAGTCACTATGCTCCCAAAATCGGTAGAATCACCCGAGATCGTTTCTTTAACATATCACGTTGTCTCCATTTTGTTGACAACACTCATATTCCAACAACATAGGTCTTCACCAACAACTGTTTCCCAAAGAGCTCCAGTCAAAGTGATCATTATAGACAACTGCTGCCACTGGAAGTACATACTAAAAAGAACATGTGGTGACAACGTAGAAATAACGTTTCATGCTGTGCAGAGAGTAACACGGACAATCACAAAAAGACACAGCATTTATAATGCTTTTCTCAGAGAATTTAGAATGGTTTTCTGTACAGTCGGATATGTTGCTGACAGACTGATCTAAACTATCATCGCCTACAAAAGGCCAAGCCAATAATAAACGTAGATACAAGTGCATGCATGACGGTTAACAAACCATGACGGTTAACAATCCATCTGTTAACCTTTCAATTGATGAAGCAATGATCACATTCAAGGGTACAGGTACATCAGCTATAAAGCAGTACATGCCCAAGAAGGCAAAAAAGCATGGGAGCAAGGACTGGGTCAGATCAGACAGCACAAATGGTTTTATCTGCCAGTTTAGTATCGATACTTGGAAAGATGGCAACATTACTGAAACAGGGAATGTGGTCAAAAAGCTCAAGTACTCAACCATCTGCTTATGGCTATCGATTCGTCCTACAAACACTGGAGAGTAAGGCATGTGTAGAGGAAATAGAATGTGTGATATCTGACCGTCACATTTCTGTTTTGAAGTACTAGAGATCACATGGCATTTATAGTGCTACTTAGTAAAGACTAGCTTCCACGCAGATCTCTCAGGCTCCTCGAAGGAGCAAAGTGTCCGTAACGATAAAAGAAGCGTTAGGCCGAGTGAGAGAACGATCGTCCTTTTTGTTGATACCAGCAGTAAAAGAACTACCTGATAAAAAATTTGTGGCCGAGGTTTTATTTGACGACACCAATTTTGGCCGACTTTCTCAACAACCTAACGTCATTCGAAGGAGGGATCACAGAATGGTCGAAGCAGAACAGATTGTCACAGACGTATCAAATAGCTGGCTTTTGCTGATAGAAGTAACCCACGGTGGTCTTCTTCGACCCAAATTGACAAATTGAAGGCCTACATAGGTCCTGATGGTATAATCACTAAAATCTACCGATTGATCACTTCGATCCAGTACCTCTTTGACCACTGAAAATTTGCAAAATTACAAAGCTACTTAATATTCATGGTAAGTGACCACTTATTAATAATTTATTAATAACACAAGTTATAATGGTTATTGTACAGGAAATGAGATGCAGGCGGCATTCAAGTACCGTGAAACCACCCCCTCTGTCGGCATGGAAGCGGAACCTTCATCTTTACAAGTTATCAAAGGATCCGACCCTGTGAAGAACATATTTTTTTTTTTAAGAGACAGATATGAACTGTGTGAATGATAAGATATGTTTGTAGTGTCTGTGTGTGTCTAGCCGAAGGGGCCTGAGCCGCTTGCAAGAGGAAGAAACGAGCGAGCAAGCGAGATAGCTAGCTGCACTTACTTCAGTCTATTGGTCAATGGCAAGCATTGAGAACTGGTAGGAATTACTGGCGCAGTCATCTAAATGTACCTGGATAGCTGCAATCAGTCACACAATCCGGAAATGCTGAGTACAAGAGCTCTCAAAATTCGCCATAGTTCCAGACCAGAATAAACCACGCCTACAGTGACACGCCCAACAACGAACTGACGACGTGGTCTGGTCATCAACGCGTGGGTGCATGGGTTAAAGTCACGTGCTCCATCCCAGCTAGCTCAGTTGTCAAAGAGGTACACAACGCGAGAGAAGTTACTCTCAAGAGAAGAAGTGTTAGAGGCAAAAGACAAGCTTTCGATATGAAAGGAAACATACAAGAAACAAAAGACGACAAAGACCCTCGCCCGGGCAATAACATCACCAACTGATGACACTGCACTTTCACGGTGGAACACAGTACGAAACGACCCGCAGCTGCTGGTAAGTGAACAAAAATTGTCAATAATAGTTTAATTATTTTATTTAGGCCGATGTCAACTCATGGGACAATGGCTAGAGCGAAGTTCACGTCAATATTCTCGTCACCTACATCTTCTTCGAGGTGACCTATGGAAATTGGCAGCGGCAAGGAGTTGGGGTAAGATTGACGATATCTGAGGCTCGCAACTACCAGGTGTCAGGACCATAATTATGTCATCAACTTTACAATCGGCCTGCACAAGATTACCTCAAGTCTAGGGCCGGCAGTGATAATAATGAGAGGCCCTGCACGTGCAGCATCCATCCACTATGTGGAGAACGTTCAGCCAAGCCTGCCAACCAGCTCAACTGATTCAGAGAATGCTCTGGTCATCAAGAACGGCCGCCCGCTAACCAACTACATCGACTTGTTGAAGACGACTTTGAAGCGCTACAAGCCTACAACCTCTCCCTTCTTCCAACATTGACAACAGAAAGGAAGGCGGGGAAACGTCCCTTTTAGATAGGGAGAAGACCCACGAAAGCATGGAGAAGTTGTCGAGACACATGTCTCACAGCCTTTCCACCTCCGTAAAGTACTATCGCCTAGCCAACAGGAGGCAGTGGCAACTCATGCTACTATTACAGAGGTGACAGCTCCTGTAAGTTTAAAAATTCACCACAACTATACTTCATACCACAACTATAGGACTTGATCTATTCCATCTCTGATCACCGAAACTGACGAAGAGATGGAGGAACAGTAAAGAGATTCCTCTCTGTTCTGTTTTCAATGTCTGTAGGACACTCAAAAGCAGCAAAAGTCACTTTAAAGCATAAATTTCCAAGAATGAAAGGGTCAAATTAGGATACTCAGTAGCAAACGTGAATTTGCAGCTCACTATCAGGTATCGTACAACATTTCCAGTAAAGTGCATTGAACAATTTCAGAACAATTTGACATTCGGAATTCTCCTATTCCGGGTTTTACAGGAGGTCATCCGCAAGTCAAGCTGCAAGTCATTTCATCGTAGGCTCCTGACTACACTCCAGTTGAGCAGCATCATCGTAGGCTCAGTCCTGCCGACTGTACTCCAGGCAGCAACACTGTATACCATCTCGATTTTTGCCCGGCTCAGTATCTTTGGTTCTTCAATATGTGAGGTTTATGCTAGTCATGTATTCTATTCACACTGATAACATCCAATCTTATACCGACTGCAGATAACATCAGAATTCACCTGTGCTGCGAGCAGCAAAAAATACATTCTTTGACACACAAATCAAGCATACTTAAAACTCCACAACATGATCCAAAGCATTATGCTACTATTATTTCATTGAGAGATGAATTCATCAATAGATACATAGCTCTCAGCTATTATCCCACGCATGCGCATAAAATAAACTTGTTTCGCATATCGCATTCCCGCCCTATCAATAACAGCCCTTCCAAATGTGTTTACACATAATTCCCTGATGTCTAGCTATGGTAATGACCGAAATTTTTCCAAATATATACAATTAGGAACTATTATTCTAGCAACCGTTGGGACCCATCAAGAGAGATTTTAGTATCGGAGCCAAGGCTAGAGCAGATTTCACGCACATGTGGTAGGAAGAAGAGGCAGTATTGTGAAGATGATGACTAATGGAGAGAGCGTGGTATTGTGCAGTCACGTCAGGCAAACTGTTCATGCATACACAAAGTTGCATTAATATCAATACCAATAACAGCCGTATATTATTTTGTCAGCTAAAAAAAGGTTTTTACCAAAGCTGGTAAATAAATTCTAAAGCATAGTTTTTACTGGCTATCCACTTATATAGAAACGATCAAGAGCATGAAATGTATGCGACTACCCTTGAATTATCTATTCTGTGCATCAAGTGGTGTGCATTTATATGGCATGAGCTCATTGCCCGTAACTTCCTAACATGCATAGATTAGAAAAACAAAAAATCCAAAAGTGACCTAGTAATTTCATTTTTTGGAAATTGCCAATATTGGTAATTGTTAGGCAACACACACTAGGTATGCTCAACTAGACCACCGTAAAAGTACGTCCTTGTATAAATACTTACATAGGTCAGTATACTTTTCTGCCGTTCAATCCAATACTAACACATTAGCAGAAGTGAGTTTTGCTTGACAAATCTGAGCATGCCATAGACAAATCCATGAGCGAGGATACATGTAGGAATACTTGGCGCCCTGGCATTACTCACAGACATACTTCATGGTTACCAGTATTATACAGACTAACTAATAAACTGAATTATCCTTATATGCTTATATCCTTATATGTGGAGCCACAGAATGTTACTAACATTAGTTATAATACAAGCTGTATCATACATGCTGGCACGACGAACATTAAATACAGACAATTTAAGTACAGAATGATCGTAGAGACAAAACCATACTGTAGCATAATTAGAAAAAGTAACACTAATAATGAAGGCAGACCATACACTTTTAAGAGAAGCAATACAAATCGAGAAACTGAAACTAAGTAATCGTTTTCGATAAGCTTGTTTTTTTTCTGAAATCGTACTGACAGTATTGTATCACCATACTGTATTATATAGTATGGTATGTATTAATGACAGTGATAAAGAAACAAACATAATAACTGTTATTATAGCTCTTTACACTATGAAGAACAGAAATGTTTTTTATATCAAAACTCGCATACCACACCTATTGTCACATGATACTAGTTAGCCCACGCAAAAAGTAGTGTGCAAGGAATGCTTGAGCATGTCATAGATAAATCCATGAGCGAGGGTACATGTAGGAATACTTGGCGTCCTGGCATTACTCTCAGACATACTTTTACGGTTACTAGTATTATACTGACAAACAAATACATTAAATGCTAAGTGGGCGGAGCCACAGAAGGTTACAAATAACACTTATCTACAAGCTGTATCATGCATGCTGGCACGACAACTCCACGACCATTAGACACAGAGAATGTCAGC
The DNA here is from genome assembly GCA_964017065.1 of Haliclona indistincta. Lineage (NCBI taxonomy): Eukaryota > Metazoa > Porifera > Demospongiae > Haplosclerida > Chalinidae > Haliclona > Haliclona indistincta. The sequence continues at coordinate 5,793,718 of OZ024786.1, forward strand.
CAGAATCAAACAAAGAGAATAAGTACAGAATGATTGTAAACAAGTGGCAAGACAAAAGCATAATTATTATAGCATGACTACAAAAGTGACATTAATAATGAAGACAAAGCCTTACATGTATAAGAGAAGCTATACACATTAAGAAACTGAAATCAATAAATCGTTTTTATCATGAAAGATGGTCGTTCTGAAATCGTACGACATACAATAATTCAAAAGATTTTGTCAAAAAAATGAGCAACGAAGAAAAAAGAAGCTATACACATTTACACATTAAAAAGAAATATCGATCAAACAAAATTCAATTGATTGGTAGCATAATGCTACTGAATATAAAAGAGAACAGCATAATATAAAAGAACATAACATTATAAATAATTTCTCACTAATTAAGACGGTACTTATACATCGAAAAAATGAAAACAGCATAAATATAGTAAAGTGAGACGGTATGCATTAATGACAGTGATACTGAAAGAAATGAACATAATAATTATTATAGCCTAATTCTTACACCATGAAGTAAAGTAAAAGAAACACTTTTAAATCAAGACTTGCACACATGGAGACAAAAACGAAAAATAATACTTAAAAACTCAGTGATTCACAAAAATTAATGAGTTAAAGACAAAGGAGGTGGAGCCATCTTGTCAAATTTGAGGTGTAAACATTAAATTTGATGAGAAGTTCAAGAGTGAGAATTTATAAAATTTCTTCAATTTCGTAAGTATGCAGGTTTACAGCAGGCGAATGAGAATATCTAAATGAAACAAGATATCTTTATACCGGCTCCTTATCAATAATCACACTTAGTCAATATTGAAGAATCGGTTCATCACGTTGTCGAATTGTTAAACTGCAATGTTATTAGTATTCTGAAACCAAGTAATCGTTTCCATCATGAAAAATAAGCTCGTTTCGTTTCTTGCTATTTCTAATGCAGGACAAATTTGTTTCAATAGTCACAACCATTCAACAGGAGGTCTCGAGGCCTATGGGTGACGATCCAACTCGTAACGTATCAATCTGGTTCTGAAAATAGTTCAACGATATTGTCCATGGGCTTTAGACACATGCTTTAATACTCCGTCAAAACAAGTTTTATTGTTTTCTCTTAATCACATCGACTCTCCATAAATTCAGTGATGTACATCTCGGTATTTTTATAACCATACTGTTTCTTTTTTTCATAAGATCAAATGCTGACCAAAAGTTGTAAACAATAGCTCCAGTAGTAGTAAGCAATAATTGTATCGGCAGCTTAGCAACAACAAAGAGAATTGCGCCAGACAATCGTTTGTAGCCTCAAAAACCTACGTAATACCATCAACCGCCACCAATACAACTTCTACTCCGCCAGCTCCATCTATCAACAGCTCTGCATTAGAATCACCACATCTCTTGGAGCGCTTTGGAGTTAGTGACGAATTTTATCATTAGCTAGCATCAATGTTCGTTAATAAAGAAGACAGCCCACTGTATAGAGCATAAGAGCATAAGCAAAAAAATTCTTGATAACTTTTGTCAAGCTTGTTAACAGACAGCGCAAGAATTAGAAACATTTGAAAAGTACATAAAAAAACTAACTAACTTGAATGGTACAGAAAAACCATTTTAAAAAGTTTAATGAAGAGAGAAAATCACGAGAAGTAAATAACTAATGAAGAATCAAATTATAAATTGTAATAACAATTCATTGTTCATAAAAAATAATTCTCACTTCATCACACAAAAATTTTCTAATAAAAATGAAATTTCATCAGTAAATTTTCCAAATAAAAAAGGAAATAAATAATAACCAGCCACATCTCCATGACATGAAGACTTAAATTAAAAGAATCGGTATTAAAATTGTAATGAGAATAAATTAGACAATTCATTTTACAAATCCAAATTGACCCAAAAAATGATGCTTGTTTATTAAAAATAAACAAAAAGCTTTTTCATAAAAAAAAAGAATTTTAATAAAAATGAATTATAAAAAAATTCATCAATAAATTTCCAAATAAAATTAAACAAAAAGGACAAAAAGAAAAAAATTAATCATGGCACTTGTCCATGACATGACGACTTAAATTAAAAGAAAATGTTTGTTGTCTACTCATAACGCTAATAATTATATCGTCACTTGAAAAGTCAAATCACAACTAGTCACTACGTAATAATTCTTCTAGAAATCATAGTTGAATGCTCAGAACAAGACAAGAATGAAGCTAAAACAAATTACTACTAGTTGCGTAACTAATAAACTTAACAATCACTTTAACCAAACAGAACTTCCATCACACTAAAGCAATCTTGTCAACAATGTCTTTTCAACAACCAATGCCTTCAACGAAAACATTTAGAGCACACAAAGCTTCTAGTGACATGAAGATAAGACAAGAGATTAGATAAGACATTGCTCCCACAAGCACCTGGTCTTTGATGCAACTCATAACAAAGTGTCTAGCATCAAAAAGCGTCTAGCAAGCGTCTCATTACAAAGCGTCTAGCATCAATGCTGAACAACCTGATAGTACACTGACCGAACCTAATACCTACAGGCAAACACACAGTCCTCTCTAAGAGTGATGACACTTAGTCGATAGTACAATGTAGACACACAATACATAGCTACTCAATAAATATAACACAGAAGCATTTGACACAGAAGCATATTTATATGTGACACACATAGCACAAGCCCGGGGTAAGCGATTTTGTTATTCGTATAACTGATAGCGCTGTCAAGAGTTGCAGCTTCTATTTGCACAGAGCACAAAACTATAGTACTGAACATTGTTATAAACCACAATGGTTTCGATGCCTCACTAACAAGTAGTGACTTCAACCAACAATCCTCACACTAATACAACACAGACTGACTCCCATACCAGCCAGCAAACAATTCTTAACTTGCACCACATGGACACAAGAGAAGTGACGAGCGATAGTACAGTGTAGACACTCTATGCTACCCAACTCGTAGCTACTCAATATAACACAGAAGCATTTGATAGCTGAGCACAAGACGAGAGCATAGTGACCCTCACATTGTAGGGTTTAGGCACGCGAGGTCAACTTTCGCTAGTTCAACTGTCACGAGATCGACTCTTACGAGATCAACTCTCTCCAGATCAACTCTTCACCAGATCAACTCGTACGGAATCAACTCTCACTGAATCAATGATCACAGGATCAACTGTCGCGAATTCAACTGCTCGAAATCAACTATCACGAAAACCAACTGTCACAGAGATCAACCGCACGAAATCAACTACATGATCGCATGTGGGATGGACTACGTCACGCTCGTTGCTATGGTATTCACGTGCTAAACAAAACTAAATCCTAAACCCAATACCTAAAACACTTCGCCTAACTGGGAAAAGCCAGGAGGGTCTTCCTAACTAACTAAGGATCGTCGGGAGGGTATTCCTAACTAACTAAGGATCGTCGGGAGGGTCTTCCTAACTAAGGATCGTCGGGAGGGTCTTCCTAACTAAGGATCGTCGGGAGGGTCTTTCTAACTAAGGATCGTCGGGAGGGTCTTCCTAACTAAGGAACGTCGGGAGGGTCTTTCTAACTAAGGATCGTCGGGAGGGTCTTCCTAACTAACTAAAAAATTTATTACGTTAATAAAAATTAAAGAAATAGAAATAATTATGATAAACTAAGTGCCAGGTTGATTTCGTAACAGCAAAGTTGATCCTGTAAGAGTTGACTGTTGCCAAAGTTGATTCTGTGATAGTAGTCTTCACGAGAGTTGATTCTGTACTAGTAGACCTCGTTATAGTTGACTTTGTACGAGTTGATCTCGTAAAGTTGATGTGGTGAATAATTGACCTCTTGAGAGTTGAACCAGTAAGAGTTGAATTCGCGAAGTTGACCTCACGACAAGTTGACCTCGCGTGCTACCCCCCATTGTAGTAAGATACACGTGACCCATTCGCTAACGTGCCCCAGCTTCACACATCTGGTATACCATCTACCATTATAAACGCAGTCTAGTTGTGGCTTACTTGGACACATAACCACGTGGCACATCACCTTGCGAGCTCGGACAACGATCATTGATGTACACCAGTCCGCTGTTCATGTCCAGTCGCTACCTTCGAGTCATTAGTCACCTAAGCAGAGCAGAGAAACATTCGTAAACCAAACATAGATAAAATACATTGTTTAGTAGTCACAAACCTGTATGGAATCCGAACAAACAACAAGGAAACACCGCGATGGCAGCCGATAAAGACAGCTGCTTCTTCACCGCCATTTTGAACATTACTCCTCACGTGGAGATGTTGCGCAATAACTGTGGGTGTGGCCGAGATTCTCGTCATACCCGCCTACTTTAGCTTCTGTTAATGTTCAGCTCGATTGTTTATTCTCAGATGAACCACAATAAAGACGACCTACGCGAATGTGAGCTAGTCTGAACTTCCGGCTGAACTACACAACATCGCTTCTCCCTCCACAAGAGTTATTCCGACCATGCGGCCATGCCTCAGCTGCCACTATACTATCTATGCTTTCACCCTGAGGTGCATCTTGCTCCTGATACTGCTGCTGAGGTCAGTGCCACTCCTACTCTCTCTAGCTTGAATGCTCCGAATAATCTTCTTGTCCCTGATATGCCGCCTACTGTCCCTGCTATTACTGTGATGAAAACTGCAATGATGCAATGATGAGTATCGCTATTATAAGCTTCCATTTATAATTATACCACTGAACAATGTTATCAGAGCTTAGAGAAGAATTTCCCAAAATTAATATGCTATTCTTAGAGAATGAGATTTCTTCTGAGTATTCGAGCTTACAGTTTTGGAATGACAATTCATCATCTGTTCCAAAACAGAGTGAAATGCCTTTCTTCTTAGCCTTCTTCTGGTGCTGCAGAAAGTGTTTCTGTTTTGAATAACTCATTAATTTTAGGATGAGGCAGCTATCAACACTTGAATATTATGTTGAAGCCTCTGTTATGCTACAGTAACGAACAGAATTAATGATTAGCTAGTTTTTATTCACTTCACATGAATTTTGTAATTGTGTTTCAATCACATTTTTTTGAAAACATAGGAATAATCTGAGAATAATCGGTCAATCTCATGGGAATAATAGGATAATAGGAATAGGAATAATAGGATCGACATTAACTCTCAAGGGTGCCTTGTCAACTTTCCATTGCAGAAATTCTTTGCGAAATGACGAAGAAGTTGCATCCATCAGAACAATTATATCTGGCGCTGTCCCACATTCGGTACACATAAAAGCTGATGATGTATTGATGTCCAGAAGTTTTAAAAATGAGTACCAACTCCAGCGAAAATGGTTGTATGTGAATTCCATCTGAAAATAATAATTCCCTGTGTCTTCTTGTGCCTTCACAAGGACACTGTACTGTGTATGTATTGTTGTCCTGTAATGATCAGGGGAAAATAATAATGCAAGCCATCATTAAAATTGTAGCTTTACCGTCCTATAAGAAACTGATGCATCATTCCTCTCAGAACCTCATATGAGACACAAAATTTCCCCATATTGAGTAGACAGGGGATACTCTTCATTACACTGAGTGCACTTTCCTGTTATAACTACACACACAATATCAGGTACATCTTATAGTAGTATACCTACCTTTTGCATTTATGACTGAGTTTGTTAGTATAATTTTACTAACGCGTTCAGATTGTTGCATCATTTCAGCACACATGCATGGAGCCACAACAAGAGCAGTTTTGTTGGTAGATCAGGGGTCAAATTTGCGACATTCTCTGTAACATTGAACCGAATTGTGGTTGGTAGATTAAGCACCTCCAACAGTGAAGACGATAAAACGAAAGGAATTTTTGAACTTGAGACACAACTGCACCATTCCTTTTTTGGTTTTCGTCTACCGCTTTGATGCAGTAGATGCAGGATATTCATATGCAGGGTCTGTAGTACAACTACTTTAATGGTGCTTAAATTACTTACTGTGACATAACTGCAAATAGCATACTCCAGTACTGAGTAAGAGATTAACAAAATACATTGGTCCATCTGTAATTAAAACTGCTCACGTTTCGACCAAGTTTATTCTTAACTACTAACTCAGGTTTTATGGTTATCTCAATGATATATCCCAGATATCTTGGTTATCTCATAGTTGCGGTTACATCAAAGGTACCGCGGGGTGTCACGGTTATAAGCCATAGCGTACCTGCAATGAAAATAGCGCTCTCCTGATGATCGAGTGCGGGCTGTACCAAGGCTTGTGACGGATTATACTAGCTCTTTCAAGCGCTCACTCTGGCAATACGTCTCTAAAACTGCTTGAACCTTGTTTTTATTTTTTTGTTTTCTTGCTTTGTAGGTTTTTTCTTGTGTATTTGTTTTGTTTTACTGTTGTTTATTTATTAGGCTGGCCTTTATAATAGCTTTGCTAGCCTGCATGCTCTTGTCAATTAGCATCAAACATTAAAAAAAAATACTATATAAATCATGGCTTCTAGGTTGTTATCAGCAATATCAGAGCCTCGGGCTGATATCTCGGTCTCGGGCCTGTTATTGCTGATAACAAGTCAACCTCTAAGCCATGGCTTATATATATATATTACATACCTCATAATTATTATAGATCATCTTAATGATATCTCATGCAGAGATGTCTTGATTATTTCAACGATATCTCACCAATATCTTAAGATAAGATACCTTACTGATCTCTTATCTTATCTCCATAGACTCTGAGTAATTAGTGATGAAGAATAAACTTGGTCTAAACGTGAACAGTTTTAGCCACTGCATGATGGACCAATGGACATCAATAATTTCTTGCTCTGTACTAGAGTACCCTATTTGCAGTTATGTCAAAATAAGCAATTTTTAGCTCCATCAAAGTAGTTGTATTACTGGCCTACTCAGACCCTGCGGCATATGAATATCTTGATTATCTTAACGGTATCTCTCTGATATCTTCTGGATATCTATAGGTTTTATTTCTCAACGATATTATTTCATAGATATCTTGGTTATCTCAACGATATCTCATGATATCTTACTGATCTCTTATCCTATAATTTTGCATAGCCTAGTACATGTGAGTTAGTAGTAAATAATAATCTTGGTCCATGCAAATGTGAACAGTTTTTAGTTACAGATGGACCAATTAACGTATTTGATTAATTCTTACTTAGTACAGCTGGAGTATACAATGCACAGTCATTTAATTGGCTGTCGTGATATGCAGAGCATACCATGGCAGCCAAAGTTATGGTTTCCTGCTTTGAGGTGTTCATCTTTGACAACATTCAAAATCTCCTTCACTTTTCCATTTCGGCTTTCGCTTCCATACGGCTTTGTATCTGCTTTAATGCAGCTGCTTCTGTGTATTGTAATGTCGGCTTGGACACGTGTATGATGTAGAAGTTCTGCAAATAATTTATAATCATACACTTAATAGTGAAGGTGACAGAAGAGGTGGAGACTTCCCTAAACTCTTAATCTAGCCTCGAGAAAATAAACTATTACACTTTTTACCATTGCAAAGACCTTGTATAATGTGTATCTGTGAATGACACATGTAGGTGTCCTCGTCCATGCAGAAAATTGTTTCTAAGCAACAATCTTTCACCATCGAACTGACTGCACTTACATCACTCTTTCCTCTTACTCCTTAAGGTTTGCCATTTTAGCCGTGTGCTTGCAATGGGTGTGGCCCATGAGCATCATTATCATGCACAGTCAATCCAGTCACGTGCAGGGATGGGTTCAAGCACTGACTTGAGTGCTTGAAGCACAAGCACTTTTGAAAGTGCTTGAAGCATTAAGCATTTTTTCAAGCACTTGCAAAAAATGTGCTTAAGCAATAAGCCAAGCACATGGAAAAAGTGCTTCAAGCACTATAATAAGCACATTCTCATTTCGGTCAAATTTATTTAAAAATTATTGTTAATACAAATCACAACAGCCTATACACATTTGTATCTAAAATTGCTTATTACAACTGATAAACATCAATTTTTCGAAATTTTGTCACCAAGCCTACAACGATCGGGCCTAAACATTCGGCCAGCAATGCTGAACAATCGGTCAACCGGGGCTAAATGAAGCTGGAACCCCAAAGTGAGAACAGGCAATTGTTGAAAGTGTTCTCTGTGTTCAGGTGAAAGATTAGTTGTTTTGTTGACTTCAGAAAAAGTGCTTAATGCTTGAAAAGTGCTAGTAAGCACATTTCAAAATTTGTGCTTAAGTACAAGCACAAATGCTTTAACTGATCAAAATGCTTGAAAGCACTGTCAAGCACTTGAAAAATAGTGCTTTAAGCACTTTTAAGCACAAGCACTAAAATGCTTGACCCATCCCTGGTCACGTGTCTCTTGATTTGTAACACATCTCTTCTCGCCACGCTTTTCTATCTGTCCTATATTGTTGTAAAATATTACTTGTAGCAATTTTTACCTTATACCAAGACACAAACTATAGTACTACTGTCCTTGACATAGTAATAGTTAGAAAAATGTGAAATGAGATTTGGAGAAGAGATGAGTGTATAGTTGGGCTAGTGTGACAGAACTACAGGAGAGAATGCAACATCAGTGTACATACAGTTCAAGTAGGTGGCGATCGTGTTCTTTTAAAATCTTGCCGCATGGTTGAACTCCCTCATGCCATTCATTGCAATCTGAGTTTATATTGTCTGGATAAGTAGCCTCTCCCTCCAGACCAGCCCATTCATAGTCCAATACATAAGGTTGTGAGCCTTTGAGCAATATGTTCGGGTGGCGTAAGTCCCCATGGACATAACCATTCTCATGTAAGAGAAAAACAGCTCTTTTTAGAGAATCTTGAGTTTCTTTTCGGAGATTACCTGATAATTTGGTACCTTCAATGTACTCCATGATGACCCCATGCCAACCTCCTGCTAGTTGTTCATGTACTATCAATTGTGGTGCCAAATCATTTTGAGCGAGCAATTCATGGACGGGCTTTCCATATGTTCTTGAAAACTTGACAAAAACTCGACTATTACCACGCATTGCTTGGTAGCACATTTCGAATGATTCAACTTTCTGAATTTTTGATAAACAGTGATTTACCATGAAGTACGGCCGTGTTCTTGGATATTCAACAAATGTTTTAAGCTCCTGTAACGTGACATGGACAGCATGTAGCAATACGGCTAGTTGACGTATTGTTCTGAGAGGGTCCTTAGGCACAAAAATTAACGAGACAGGTTGAGACAATGGATCGATGCATACTTCATCACAATTCCAAGCAAGCCCATACACTTGTATTAAATTAAATCCTACCATGATGATGGAAAGAATTGGGGCTGCACCTTCAACATTTTTTTGAAGCTTAACATGATAGCCAATACTCTGTAATGTCGGATTACTTGTGATTCCAGCCATGTCTTTTTTCAATTCGATATTACCAATACACGTCTCCTTAAAACAAATCGAAGAGTCCGTTCTCACGTTTCTTCTGTGGTCATCTTCAGCACTGCCAAAAGTAACATTCAAGTCACTTAATATTTGTCTCCAAATTGGGAACAATTGTGCCGCATATTCATCTTTACTGAAGTGAACTCCGCTGGTTGCCATTAACATACATTTCGCAAACTCCAAAAAACGAGATGGAATATTCTCGCTCTTCATAGCATCCAGAAACTTTCCAAAAGCTTCCACAATAAGACTAACATGTAAGCTATGAGCCTTTGGACTGTTCGAATTCTTCAGGTGGCAACAAGGCATAACTATACCGCTATTTTGCAACCAATTTGAAGGAACTCCAAATGAGCTGGCTGACGGACACGCTGTTTGTATTTTCACCCGTTTACGTCTGGGACCTTCTCTTGATATCTCTTCCAGAGCTTTTTGCAATTTCTCCATATTATCTGGAGACAAAGTTAAGCCTCTTAAATTAATAAGATCCTTGTCGTCACTGAGTAAGAAAGGAATAGCATATCTTGAACGAAATTTCCTATAAAATAAAAGGAATTGGAATACTTGTCTGATCAACTTATAAGAACTTACGAGAAAAAGGCTCGTGTCTCTTTTTCAGCATCATCGTCAAAATTTGCGCTATCAAGAATATCCTCCAGTTGTATGAAAAACATCCAATCATGGCTAGGTTGAACTAAAAAAACAACCATTAAGAGTTTCCATTAACCCTTTAACCCCTAATGTCGCCTTTTGGCGACATACATACTTCAGACACCATAACTTTATCAAAAAGTGTTAAAATATCCCAAAATTAAGCCAAATTGAAGAATACAAATAACTGCAAAAAATTGACCAGTTTTCGGCACGCCCCCTGCATTAAACGTTATGGCGACGGCATTTCTATGGCTTCAGTGCAAAATTCACAACATTTTAGGAAAAACAAAATGGTTGCCAAGAAAATTGGGACATTTTATGGCTTCAGGGTGCTCGGAAACACATTTTTGGACATTCTCTATGATCTGGGCTACATTTTGCACTCACCAAAACCACTGCTATTTGTGTGTACTTTTCAGCAGCCAGCCCCAAAGTACTAACTTTGAGCAAAATTTGACGAGGTCGTCGCACTTTATCGGCTTCACTTTCGAAGTGGGAGGGGCATATTGACCGACTTGAGTGTGGGTAATTGCGGCTACTCACTGGGGTAAAAGGACGCAAATTTGAGACCAGTAGCTCAAAAGACACACGAGATATTCACGAGAGAAGTGGTCAGCATTTACGAGGTTAAAATTTCAGCTGGATAATTTAGTAATTAAAGGGTTAAACTGTACAGACCACACTTACAAGATGATGAGCTTGATCTTGCCATCAGTGATAGAGTTTGGGGCAAAGCCATAGGGCGGAGCCAACTGTAGAAAAAGAAATTATAAACAAAACTACTAGCTGTACTGTGGGTTTGGTCAACAAAACCCAAGTGAAGGCAGCCGTAAGCTAACAAGGCACGAAACGTACAACACACGATGAACAGGTCCACACAGCTGCATACATGGTTAGCAGCTAATAGAGAGGCAGACTAACTTGCAAAAAATACTCAATCCACAGCACATCAAAATACCACCAACTCATTGTCACTTATAAAATTGAACAACCACAGATTCCACACACATAAATATAAGAACAGTAACAGTCGCCGATTCTATGAGTAACCGAAAATAGCCACATGTACATGCAGTGGGCAATACGTACATTAGCATTCATTACAGCAGTTTTATAACTTCTTGCAAGGAAAAAGCATAGACCGTAAAGCGTGGATGCACTAACGCGTTAAAATGCAATCAAGTCCTTGATCATACTCCACTGTGTGAATAAATACCTGTGATTTCACACATTAGCGACAGCTATGTGGCGCTTTACACTCAAATCATCCTTGCAAGGAGTAACAAAACTGCTGTAGTGTGTTAGCAGCACTCACGAGCCAATGTACAAAAAGAGAAACAGCAGCAAGAAAGGCATGAAACAACAAACAATGAACATACATGTAGGCTGATGCTGATGGAGAGGCGTAAAGGGTAGACTAACTTGCACAACACATTCGCATCACACCAACCAGTGGAAATGCACAAGCATAACACAGCATAACAATGATATACAAATGTATGACTGTTTCATTGGATATACTACTAGAGTGGTAGCTGATACAACACTGATACAGCTTGATTACAATTGTCAATACCAAATGTTTGAAGATACATATCATACGAAGCTACCATTACATCATTGTAACCTCTAGCCGACGCGACACAGACACTCAATACACGAAGGTACTGTGTAACTGAGGCCCAAAACCCTAGGATTAAAGTTTCATGAGCGACAGGGTTAGAAAGAAATCTGCACACACATGTGCATAACAATACACAAGCTGTCAATAAGACAGACAGCGAGAACATGATAATACTCGCAACACTGAAGCTCTACAGGTACGGTAGCTACAAAAGCATTATGATATTATAAACTTCAACGTCAACGTGGAGGAATTACAAACCACACATACGGGGATATGCACAAGGCAGCAATACTAGCATTCTGAACTAAGAGGACTAGCTAGCTTAAGAAGAGGCGCCTGGAAAAGTGGGACTTACATCGACTAGGACATCCTCAAATGTCCAACACATACATTACACGTGCACAACAATACGTTTAGTTTAGGCTAAGTTATTGATTGATTAGGCTCAGTTGTTGTTAGTTTGTGGTTGCTGTGTGTAGCTAGTTGCTGCAGATGTGCATAGCTAGCTACTGTAGGGATGACAAAAGTAAAGGAACAAGACTTGATTAAGAAAAATCTCTCATGCTATGATGATGATGGACAGCCAGATGCGCATGATGATGGATAGCCAGACTCCTCCTCTATCTGTTTGGCTGATTTCAGCGTTATACCTAGCACTATATGTGCACGCGAGCGCTCAAACCAGCCGCACTCAGTCATTTGCTGCGTTAAAGAGATTCAGCCACTTGCTAATGAGATTCATATATTATGAATCTAATTTGTATCTCATTAATGTGGCAAAGTGCTGCTGGTTTGAGCGCTCGTGTGCACGTATAGTGTCAGGTATAACGCTGAAATCAGCCAAACAGATAGGAGTCTGGCTATCCACTGCGCAAGAGATTTTCTTAACTCAACAGGTTTCAGTTGCAAAAAAATTAAAAGTGGAACGACTAAGCTGGAAGCACTGTATGAGTTTTCGTGGCTCATAGAGCTACACAAAAAGGCCATGCAGTGCTTTCATGGAAAGCGCCATGTTCCAAACGCAACTGTATAGGGAGTCGCTGTGTACCCCTTGGCAACAAGCAGAAACATAGCTATGTAGATACAGATGCATAACATAATGCTGAGACAAGAATTGCACTCCCAGTCAGCAGGCTAAATCAGCCTGATAATTTTGTCACATGGTAAGAAAAAACATTCCCAGAAGGTGGGCTAAGGTAAGAAGGCCACTGAAAAAGGCTGAGACATATGACATTGACAGAAGGTCATTGAATAAGGCTAGTCAATAGGCAAGTGGTCAAGGTTTGTCACCAGCCTAAGGACACAACATACACAGCAACTACGGCCTCCAGTAACATTAGTACAGCGGTTGGCTGGTTGGCAATCATAACACAGCACAGAGGGATTTCATTTACTTGGTTCACCAGAACTATTATCCTGTGTCATAGCCCATTCTGTATGGTATTGAAGTACCTTGTATCTAGTAAACACGCACGCACGCACCCACGTACACACACAGACACGCCACGAGCATATTGTGGAGCTCACCAAGTGGGGGAGGGACAATGCAACTCTACATTCTCACAATAGAAAGACGCAATTCGATCATGGTGGCAGTCTGAAACCATTACTTGTCTGCTATTCACTGCTGCTAAATTTTAGAAAAAAATTCCTCTATTTGGACAATACTAGTTTATATTAGATACACTGTTTACAGATTTACAATGCACGACTTCACTCCTCCCTCACTATGTCATGAACACACACACACACACACACACACACACACACACACACACACACACACACACACACACACACACACACACACCTTTCCCAGCTCAACACAATGCAAGGGCCATGCCAGCTTAGACAAGACTGTGATGAATCAAGAGGTCAAGGCTATGTCAGCAGTTAAAAAAAATAGGGTATCTCTTGTAAAAATGCTAAGTACCAGGGACAGAGGAACCAACTAATTGTCACTACCAAAGCTAGCTGTATCCTGCTGCAGTCAAATCGACCAACAACCACAGATTCCCAGTATGTATGCAGATTCTAGCAGTCACCGAGAATTAGACACATATGTACGTGTACATGCAGTGGTAATTAATTGATACATGTACATAGACAACAGCAAGTCAACATTCATTTGTGTGTAGCAGCACTCACCAGTGATAGAGTGTGGGGGCAAAAGCCAAGAGGGTGGAGCCAACTGTAGAAAATGAAAAATTGTAAGTATAAATAAAACTGCGGTACTGTAGGTTTGGTCAACAAAACCTAAGTGAATTAAGGCAGCCGTAAGCTAACAAGGCATGAAACGTACAACATATGATGAAGACATCACCGTGCACATAGACAATTCAAGGCTCCAGTTAGAAGCTGATGGACAGGTAAAAGACAAATGCATGACTACACACTAACCAAGTCGCTGTCTCTTAACTAAAAACACAAGGATCACAGCACAGCTACCAGGCACGCACATCAAGGTACACATTATGTGTGAACAGGTTATCACTGCAATGTATACGATGACCATCAGCTTAAAGTAGATTCTATTCAATAATGGTGAGTCAGTTTGGACCAGCTCCTTCCAGTAAAGAAATAGTCTAGCGCGCTATGACCCTCTCCCGCAAAAGAAAAAAAGGGGGCGGGTCAGATGCGGGAGAGGGTCTAGCCAAACTCGCAAGATAATTAGTTCATTACCCGAATTTCGGTTAACTATATTCACGGTGATTATTACGTCAACAGACGTAAATACAATTGTCACGTGAACGCGCTACGACAAATGATGGCAGCGATCTGCAGGTATTGCGCTTCTACGACGATTTGCAGCAGGCTCGTCTCCCACAGCCTCCAAAGTGAACTAGGCACCCCGTGGTAATATCATAAAGACTAGAGAGTTGCCATACCACGCCTGAGTCGAAGAAAGTCTCTCTTCCACCGAGAACTGCATTAACAACGTCTTTCCGAAGAGGCGCAAGATTTGATAGCCCAGAGAGCATGCAATGGCGTTATTGCACTGTAGTAGCTCATCACAGCGTGTCGATTGCATTTCTACACTATGCAAGAACGGCCGCCATGTTTATTCTGTGACAGAGGAAGTATGTTGATGTAATAATACCGTGAATAACATTACCCAAAATTCGGGTAATGAAACTAATCATCTTGCGAGTTTGGCTAGACCCTCTACCGCGCTTGGCCCCTCCCCTTTTTCTTTCGCAGTAGAGGGTCATAGCGCGCTAGACTAGTAAAGAAAATAAAAAGGATTTCTAACGAAATCAAAAGGATGTAGGATAAAGAAATTTACCACTGATCCAGAATGTAAACCAACAAGAAACTAGAACAGAATGGTAACTAAAATGCTAGGATTAATATATCATTACTATACTAACTGTCACAGAAGTGTCATAAGTGAACATGGTTAGAAAGAGGGAGGAAATCTGCACACACGTGCGCATAACAAGCTATCACACAAGCTATCAATAAGACAGACAGCGAGAACATGATAATATCAGCAACAAGCTTAAAGCTAGACAGTAGTTCAGTATACATATACATTTACAGCTAGACAGGTAAGTTACAGAAGAAGGCATCAATACTAGCAATTGCAGGTGAAGGCCAACTAAGAGAACTAGGAAGACAATGCATCAGGTGAAAGTAGTAGGCACTCTCGATGTCTATCAGCCAAATCAACTAATTGTCACTACTAAAGCTAACTATATCCTGTTGTAGTCAAATTGACCAACAACCACAAATTCCCAATACGAGATATGCAAGAACAGTCATGTGATATGCGGATTCTACGAGTCACCGAGAATTAGGCACATGTACGTGTACATGCAGTGGTAATACATACATGTAGACAAAAGCAAGTCAACATTCATTTGTGGTTAGCAGCACTCACGAGTAATCAAGTGTGAGGGCGGAGCCAACTGTACAGACAGTACCAAGAGGGCGGAGCCAACTGTAGAAAAAGAAAATAGCAAAAGTACATGTACGTTTGGTCAACAAAAGCTGCTGTACAACACACAGTGAACAGGTCCACACTGCACACATGGACAATTCAAGATGGTTAGCAGCTGATGGAGAGGCAGCAAAGAGTAGACTAACTTGCTTCTAAAATTGAACAACAACCACAGATTCCACACATGTAAGAACAGCAAAATCGCTGATTCTACGAGTAACCTAAAATAGGCACATGTACTGTACATGCAGTGGGTAATATGCACATTAGCATTCATTAGTGTGTTAGCAGCACTCATGAGCCAATGTACAAAGAGAAATAGCAGCAAGCAAGCCATGAAACAACACACAATGAACATACATGTACATGTATGCCGCTGCAGCGTAAAGGGTAGATTAACTTGCACAACACATTCGCATCACACCAACCAGTGGAAACATTAATACAACAATGATATACAAATGTATGACTGTTTCACTGGATATACCACTAGAGTGGTAGCTGATACCAACACTAACTCAGGTTGATTACAATTGTCAATACCAAATTGCTTGAAGATACATATTATACGATGCTACATGCCCTTGCATCAGTAATGCGACACAGACACTAACAACACTTCAATACACGACAGGTTACTGCTCGGCCTAAAACGCTAGGATTAATGTGTCATTATAAACACTAACTGTCACAGAAGTACTATAAGTTAGAAAGATGGAGGAAATCTACACATACATACTGTACGCATAACAATACACAAGCTGTAAATAAGACAGACAGTAAAAACATGATAATACTCAGTATATCAGCAACAAGCTTGAAGCTAGACAGTAGTTCAATGTAATAACTACATG
Organism: Haliclona indistincta; assembly: GCA_964017065.1. NCBI lineage: Eukaryota > Metazoa > Porifera > Demospongiae > Haplosclerida > Chalinidae > Haliclona > Haliclona indistincta. The sequence continues at coordinate 5,810,203 of OZ024786.1, forward strand.
TACAATTGACTTTGCCTATCCAAGTAATTTTACTTCCGCTATCCTTGTATGCCACAAAGAAAAGTAGCCATCTGATTACCAAAATACATTTGCTAAATACTTCTGACAATTTACACACAGATGCCAACCATATTTTCTCAGCAACACATAGCTAGAGATCCAGTCTTCACAATTGTCAATACCAATGCTTGAGAAGTTGCATGCCCTTAAAATTACATCATTGATTGGAAAAGTAACTGTAGACAATGCAACACTGACTAACAACACTTTCACAAACGGCAGGTAACAGAGGTCTCAAATGCTACCTTTTACTACACTATACTGTCACGGAAGTGTCAAAAGTGAAAGATGGAGGAAATTTGCAAATCACACACATACTAATCATACAGTAGTATAGATAGCATGATACCGGCAACAAGCCAACGTTCGCTCAATACACTAGCAACAAGCTTGAAGCTAGACAGTAGGAACAGTATACACAAGGCAGCAATAAACAGTAGGAACAGTATACACAAGGCAGCAATAATGGCTCATGAGAGGACTAGCTAGCTTAGAAAGACAACTTCATGCATCAGGCGAAAGTGGGAGGCGCTGGGCGCCCTAAATGTACACATTGACAACAATACGTACCAGCGAGGATACCAGGCGCACCACCACTGAGAAGAGCACAAGGACACCAGGAGCACCACCACTGAGAAGAGCACAAGGACACCAGGAGCACTACCACTGAGAAGAGCACAAGGATACCAGGCGCACCGCCACTGAGAAGAGCACAAGGATACCAGGAGCACCGTACGTAACTGAGAAGAGCACAAGGATACCAGGAGCACCGTACGTAACTGAGAAGAGCACAAGGATACCAGGAGCACCGTACGTAACTGAGAAGAGCACAAGGATACCAGGCGCACCGTACGTAACTGAGAAGAGCACAAGGATACCAGGAGCACCGCCACTGAGAAGAGCACAAGGATACCAGGAGCACCGTACGTAACTGAGAAGAGCACAAGGATACCAGGAGCACCGTACGTAACTGAGAAGAGCACAAGGATACCAGGAGCACCGCCACTGAGAAGAGCACAAGGATACCAGGAGCACCGTACGTAACTGAGAAGAGCACAAGGATACCAGGAGCACCGTACGTAACAGAGAAGAGCACAAGGATAGCAAACAGCTACTATACTGCTGATGATTGATGACAGTATGCCCAACTGAAGTGATCAGCAACGTTTTGGTATTACCAAGAAGAAAAGCAGCAATAAACAGCAAGAAGAATCGAGTATAGTATAAACAGCATGCATCACTTATATAGAGTAAAATATGCTGACAAAGTGATACATAAAGAAGCAAAAGAAGAAAGACATGAATAGAACTGCTGACATACAATAGAATGAAAGAAGTGACAAACGCTGACATTACAACACTGAATACATGAGAGTAACGCAACACCTAGCTACAAAAGATTTGTTCTGACAAGTGATCAGCACTGCTTGGTTTCCAGCTGCTGCCATAACTAATTACAAGATACAGCGTACATGACCACTAGTAACAATTTTGCTAGCTTAAAAGAGGGGTGCCGAGTCAAGCAAAATGTTTGCAAACTACCTCTACTATTTTATTACATAGATCTTCAAGGAAGAGTAGTAGAGACAAGTTTTACACTGTACGAGTATAACAACAACAAACAATGAGTCATAGGTATTGGACAATTTAGCATTAGTCGACTCCAAGCACACAAGCCCGGTGCTACACAATGTACAAATATGGAACGAGCAAATGCCATCGTGTAGTGTGGATACGCTTATTTTGTACATGGTGCTGCTAACCAAGATTTCAGTGAGACGTGAGAGCTAACAGAGGGGACTGAGAGTAGCCGAGTAACCAACAGGTAGCTTCAGCCAATTAGACCCAAGCCAAAAATCCAGCAACAGTAACAAAGTAGTGGGGGTGTGCACAGCGACGAGGTAGAGGGTCCGTGAAAATGAGAGGGATTGTGTGTGTAGCATCTATTACATATACCCACCAACACATCACAGGAAATCTGGCCGCTATTAGTAGCCTGAAGCTGTTTCCATTGTGCATAATTAGCACTTTACGCATGCGCAAGTGATAATTGTGCTAAAACAGCATAAACATCATTGCCCTCCCATAGTTGCTACAGTAACACTGATGTCTAACTGGAAGGAGTCGAGTCACTTCTGTGTGCTCGTCTCTACTGCATTACGTCTCCTCTGGATGCACACTTGCCCGAATGGTTCGCAAATGTCACTCTGATTGAGCCAGCTTTGTAGACAACATATCGAGAACAGCCTCTGTGTTGCAGCCAGTTTGATCTCAATCATCCCATCAGTGTCGTTGATTTTTGATGGCCATGTGCGCTCTTTTATCACATCATAAAAGTTGTCACTCGAATGAGTCAGTGGGAACTCGCTAGAATGGTTTTGTATTCTTATGATGACTACATTACCGTTTGCAGTATTGCCATGGAATGATGATTGGGCCATTATTGAATATCGACCAGCTAAACCAAGTGTGTTAGTCTACATACTTACTAACCAAGTTGGTGTCCCCTATCTATAACACAAGAATCAGGCAACAGTCCATAGTTACTAGGCATATGGCTACAACACAATATGTGTGAACAGGTCAGGTTATCAACTACGATGTACATAAGCTTACAGAAGATTCAAGTCAACAATGGTCAGTCAATTGGGACCAGTTCCTTTCATTATAAAACAAATCACAGTATATCAACATATCAACACCGAATCAACTCATTTTTCACTACTAAAGCTAGTTGCGGTCAAATTGACCAACAACCACAGATTCCAAACAAGAGATACAAAATCAACAGTAATGCGTGTGATACACAGATCTTACGAGTCACCGAGAACATGTACATGCAGTGGCAATTCACGACAGCAAGTCTGACATCTCAAACAACACGAGGGACAACTATTAAGCTCTAAGTAATAAAGAGAATCAATGGACGAGTTCTAGTGCTGTATGCTAGCGCCATTGAGCCATGGCTTACGATGGGAAGTGATATGCACATAATAACCTAAAAACATAACAATACACCCACGAAGGAGGTGGGCAGAGAACTGTGACCTACAGTAGCAAATTGCTATACCGGAGACTAGACAGTATGAACATTTGTACCACACTAACCAAGTCGCTGTCTCCTATCTAAAACACAAGAACGAGACACAGCTGTTACTACACTTCAAGGTATACATAATATTAGAGTATAGTATAGTGATATTGACCAATCAGATTGACAAGCTACTAGGGTCTATTTCACGTAGAACCGAGGTGTTCTTCATAGACACCAGGCGTATCCCTTATGGTAATATCCCTTATGGGATATTATCCCTTATGGTAATTGTCCCTTATGGTAATTATCCCTTATGGTTATTATCCCTAGCAGTATCCCTTATGGTAATTGTACAAGGTCACACTCTAAACCTGTTAAAGCACCGCTCTTCTCGTGCTCTACGCAATATAATAGCACTCGGGTCGTGTCTCGAGACAAATAGAGCACTCGCCTTCGGCTCGTGCTCTATTTGGCTCTCGCCACGCCCCTCGTGCTATTATATTGCGTAGAGGACTCGGAGCGGTGCTTTAACTAGTACATAATACACTACAAACGTCTATGAACTATAATACACTATAATACACACGAAGGTCTTCCACAAGGAGGTAAGGCATTCCTAGGCGGCGTTTACACTACGCCGAGTGGCTGAAAAACGTTTCAGATATTGCTGCTTATCCGACTACTAGTTTCCGTTTAGGCTGTCTGTTTACACTAATCCAGTGAAAAACGCAAACATGTATCCGCAAACATGTTGTCGGCTGCAAAAAAGGTGAACTGAATACGGTGGCGTTTCAGATCTAGCGTTTTCCTCGATTTCCCTCGTGTAAACAGCAAAATCGTTTCCAGAATACTGGATACGGGGGTCGTCGCGTGACTTGTCATGTGACAACGCTTGTAGCAAATTGCAGAGCCAAAAATAATTTTAGAACATGGCTGGACATTTGTCCAGCCAATGGACATTTTGTCTGGCCATCGGTCAATCTTGGTTGGTCATAATAAAAATTGCTTATAATTGTATAATTTCTGCCTAAAGCTTTATTTTAATGGTCAGCAAGTGATAAACAATAATAATAGTACTTTAATACTACAAAAATCAGCGACAAAACTAGAATTAACAGAAAAGAAAAACAGAGACAGAACTAAAGAGAGAGAGTCTAATACTACAAGTTAATTGTCAAGCCATTTGTCCCACTCCACCAAAATGCCTGTGTCCTCATCGTCTGACTCACTATCTTGTGATTCCTGATGTCGGGTACGCTTTTTGTATGGCTGGCGTGGCTGTTGGTTTGGTCTTCGATCCTTGTCTTCCCACCAACGTTGTATACTCTGGTCTGGATTAAAGTCTGTTACTGAGGATGGATTAATGTTCAACGAAAGTAGGTCATCTAGATGTTCATTACCTAGGGAAGACCTCTTGTCAACCTTGATAAGCTTGAGGGTAGAAAAGACACGCTCTAGCTTTCCATTTGAAAATGGAAGAGTAAACAAAAGTCGAACAAGATCCAGGATGTTTTTCCAAGAAGAAGCATTGGGAGAGTGGTACAACCGCCACCACACTGCTCGATAGTCTAAAGTAGCAATACTGATAAACTGGTCAGCATAGGAAATCATCTCTAGAAACTCTTCATGAAGCAGCTCAGTTTCAACACCAGCTGATGTAAGTGGTGTCTTAAATCTGCTCCCCAATCGGATGACTGCCTGTGCAGCTTCAGTAGACTCCTTTTCATCATTCAAGATTTTCTCCCATCCTTGGCAAGCGAGCACTACGATGACATCACGAATCATTTCGAGATCAGACCAAGCTAACCTTGACTTCAGGCAACTGGTGACTGATGTGCAATACTCCTCAAAATGAGCAGTAAAATATGATAAGGCTGCATCATATCTGTGCAACTCTTGACCTTGGTACACATTCTTCCCATCTTCTTTACTGACCTTTTTTAGAGTCGCTGAGTACATTGGCCATTGGTCAAGAGACTTTGAGCAGAGCTTGTTTACCTCTTTGACTGTTTTTATGAGAGCAGTGAAGGCACCAAGCACATCCAAGTCATCTCCTTGCATCACTTTAGAAAACACAGCACATGGAGCTAGGAGATCTACAAAAAAGGCACATCCTAGTACATATTTTGCGTCAACCCATTTCTTGCAGTATCCATGCAGCTTGGCTTGGTCAACGGATTTGACTGAGGGATCCTGAGAAAGAGCAGTGAGATGGCCAACATAAGCTCCATACTTTGATAACACACGTTTCATGGCATTGACTTTGTGTGTTACCCATCTTGAACCGCTAGCCCTGACTGGTCTAATACCTTTGTCATCAAATGTCAAAAATTGTCGGAGATCAGCAACGACATCCTCCAGCTCACGGCACTTTTTGGGTGATCGTTCATAAAGGTAATACAAGCGAAGGAGCATTTCCTCTATTTGATCGAATGTTGTGCGTTTTAGAGCATCTTGGACTGCCAATTCTAGCCTGTGAGCCAGGCACCACATCCAAAACACCCACGGCAGTTCCTTTTCTACTAAACCCTTCATCCCAGCTGCAGCAATGTTGGCGCTAGCTCCATCTGTTCCAATACCTACTAGAAACTTGCAGGTCTCAGAGTTTATCTCAACAATGCCAAGACGACTAAGTGCTCCCTGCATACACTCAACAAGACCCTTCCCAGTCACTGCTTCTGGTCTAGCTACAGTGAAGTAGCTCATTCTGCTATGCACCATTTCATCACTGCCATCTACGTCACACCACAAGACAAGAAACAATTCATCATCTATGTTGCCTGAGTCAGTTGATCCGTCCATGAGAATAGAGAAAAATTTCGCCCTTGACAAGCACTTCGATAGATCGTCTCTTTTTGACTCAGCGATATAGTGACAGAAAGTCTTACAAGCAGCCTCATTTGTGTAAGACGTACCAACATCAACACCATGATGTGCCTCTAATGAACAAATTTGTGGGTACTTACTAAAAGCAAGTTTCTCTGTAGCTACGAAATGAGCAATGTCAAACTTTACTCGGAGCTTAGCTTTGACATCATCACTAAGCACACTCAGCGACTGAGCTATCGGGGCGTAAACTTGTGGGCCAAGACCAGCTGAACTACACTGCTCTTTTTTTAACAGCATAATCGCATGCGAATGTTGGTCGGTTCGTGCATGGTCTTTTATATTACTGGTACGTACGGAATCAGCACCTACTATCCACTTGTTAGAGTAATTACGACGACCAACAATCTTGGATTCAAACCTGATGCATGCCTTGCATTTCAACTTTGTCACAACTTTCTTCACTCTCTCATTCCTCACCTCACAATCAAGCCAAGATATTGTCTGGAATTCTTTGTCCAGTTCTCCACGCCACTTCAAAAAAGTGCTATGGGCTACTGATCTTTTCGTAGCAGGACCACTTTCTCCATCAGTACAGTTACTACTAGCGTGTGAACGTTTCATTACGATCGAGGCCAAACAGCTGCAGCTGAACTTGCAAAAAAGTTTGTATAAGCGCGTGCAAGCGTTATTTTAGAGGCGTGGCTGCAATAATAGGCGTGGCGTTCGGGCGTTAAATAGAATGTTGTTGCAAATCATAGTTAGCACATGGCCGCGTCTTTCACAGTCTTTGTGCTTCGCCTACATCAGAGAAACACCGTTTGCAGGCTTATATAGTAACCTCAGGTATGTACAAACTATAATAGTTGCTTTTAGATTATAAAAGAATGCCCGGACAAAATGACCGACTAGTGTTTGTTTGCTCGGTCCATTTGCTCGTTTGCGAGGAAATTGGCCGGTGACCGGACGTTATTTTTGGCTCTGAAATTGGATCCCTATACTTCTACTGTACTGTTGTTCCTCTCTAGCGTCATGATGGTCCTCTAGCGTCCTTTCCTTGGTTTATTGGTTGTTCCTCCACCACGAGAGCGTCCACGCTTACTACTCGCCAGTGTGATCACGTGTCCAGATAACCACGCCTACACAAGTAAATGCAATCGTTTTGATTTAACCGCGTGACGATTTTCCCGTGTAAACAGAAAGCGCATCAGTACTATTTGAAACGTTTTTCAGCCAATCGGCTTAGTGTAAACGCCGCCCTAGTCTATGAACAGGCTAACTACCAGAGAAAAACATTTTTGCACAGCTAGCTCTTAGTCGATATACCTAACGAGTCACTGTGGGATCAGGTATTTTGTACAGGTAAAGCCCATCATAACCTTCAACTATAGTACGTCAGGATAAAAGACGCAAGGAAAAATAGCCCTTGGCAAAAAGTACATACTGGATTGGTATGTTTTGGACAGGTTAAGTGAAAGGATGCTTCAGATGGATGTAACTATCACATTGTATTTGCAGCTGTTTACATTACGCTACACAGAACTCAGCCATGCACATAATAAGCCTCATGATGAAACACATTGGGAGCATAATAACAGCCACTGGTGCGTACAGTCTGGCTCAAACCGGACCACCTTGAATAGCTAGCAACTAGGGTTGGGCGATATTACGGTATTAGTTACTAATACCGGTACTATCGGTCATACCGGTGCTCGGTATCATAAAATTTTGATACCGGTATATCATAATATCGCGGTTATCGCTCATAAAAGCAATAAAAATTCTATTATTGTACTAAATTCTTATTAACGCTCACCAAACGAAACTCCTCCCAACTAAAAATTGCATATAACAGGGCACATGGCAGCTCGTTCGCTGAATCCTGGCTTTGTTTATGGCCATAGCTATGCTGGATCTCTTCAAAACTATTGTAAAACCTGCCTATAATAGGTATTCTCAACAAATACACAACGTTGATATCAACAGCGTGAGCTACAGCTCGCTGCAATAGTAAATCAAAAATTTTCTCAAATTTTGATGGTATTTAGTGTTATCGCGGTATTGACTTAGCTACAATACCGGTATCAGAAAAACCTGATACCGCCCAACCCTACTAGCAACCACAACATAATTCCATCTCGACAACTCAAGATTCTATGTTATTTTGATCCTTGCCTGACTAGGAAACACCTATAATTTTCTATTCTCCTCAATAGCTGGAAAGAGCTCAACCCAATACACACAGAGGTCCCCACGAAGAAGGTGGGAGGAGGACCTACATCAGCAAAAAACTAGACTAGTCAGTATGAACATTTGTACATAAACTACAGCAACAAAATTAAAGCTCAAAGAACTCACCGCGACGTGGTGGGGCTAAAGGGAAGGAAGGAGAGAGGGAGCGGACAAAGCTAGACCTGGAATACAGAGAAAAGGCAACTCATCTATGCAATTCATCAATGGTCAACACATGTATTTTTTAACACAAAAGTAATAGCAACAACTGGCATTTGTTAGACAGTATGAAGATCATTTGTACACTATCTAACCAAGTCGCTGTCTCTAATCTAAAACACAAGAATCGGGACACAGCTGCTATGCATGGCTACAACACATCAAGTTATACATAATAATGAGAACAGGTTATCAGTTACAATGTACATGTACATAAGCTTAGTCAGAACTAGTGTACAAGCTCTTTGTTAACTAACCAAACTTTAATAAATCAATATCAATTTGGGGAATCAACTCATTGTCACTACTAAAGCTAGCTATATCCTGTTGCAGTCAAATTGACCAACAACCACAAATTCCAGATATGAGATATGCGAAAGCACCAGTCATGTGTTATGCAGATTCTACCAATTATGCACATGTACATGCAGTGGCAATACATAGATGACAGCAATTTAACATTCATTTGTGCGTAACAGTACTCACGAGAATGACGATGCAGAGCTGACTGCAACTGTAGAAAGAGAAAAATAGAAAGTTACTATAATAATAAAAAATGAAGGATTGGTCGCTAATGTGCAAAAATTCCCAATCCCAACCTACACATGGGTATTTATCTATGGTTGCAGTCAAATTGACCAACAACCACAAATTCTAACCAAGTTGCCATCTACAAGCCAACCGTCATTGAATTCACTTCTAATTTGCTGTTACTAGTGCCTCTATTACAGCGCTGCTTGTACTGTTGGTCTGGTACTAGGGTGAGGGGAAGGTCTGGTCAAAACGTGCTGGTAATTCTTCACTGATAAAAGGTGTCAACGTGAAGGTCATAGTAACATGCCTTGTACACGATTGTCTACTCTCTAGCAAGTAAAGTATATTCATGCTACACTGCAGGGCGGGGTACACACAAGGTAAACTTACAAGCTAGTGAGCAGCAGAGAGAGAGAGGGGTGATGGCAATGACGAGCGAGGGCGACTACAGAGGTGATGAACGATGATTGCAGCGACCAAAGAGAGCGAGCTAGTGCAGAGGGGAGACACAAGACAAAACCTCGTGGTAAAGTTCTCGTCCCCAGACCACACCCTCGGAGAGGGTGTGGCCTCGCCTATCGCGAGATTTCTGTTTATACGTTTTCTTACATTTAACTTCGCCTTGCTGTACAGTTGATTGCGAAGATCTTGCATATCGATGTCTAAAGCGGAAGCATAGATGATGGAAGTATGACTGAAGCTGTAATTAACTTACTTCTTCTTCTTAGTTTTTGTTGCCTCCTCGAATGAGAAGAGTACACGTGACAAAAGTGAATTTGGTTGGCCAGCGTCATACTTCCGTTTTTGCCTTGTACTACTTCATCGGACTGCGTCCTCCTAAACACAGATTTCTCTAGTTATGTACAACTGTCAACTACTTCTTCATCGGACTGCGTCCTCCTTCAAGCCGCTGACGTAGGGATACTTGGGACTTTTACATTTGCAAGCATTTGCAAGCCATATTGTTCCTCTACTAATTTAGCAAGCATTATCCCATCATGTTCCTTTCCTTTTTCAAGAGTCATCCCTACACTTTTAAGTTTTTTAATAAAGCTTTTTTACTTAACTTGTACCCGTTACATCTAATACACAGTATTGCACTACCAGTGACTCTGTTCCATTGTTACACTATCTCCTAATTCACACTATTGCACTACCAGTGACTCTGTTCCATTGTTCGACCATCTCCTAATACACACTATTGCACTACCAGTGACTCTGTTCCATTGTTCCACTATCTCCTAATACACACCATTGCACTATCAGTGACTCTGTTCTATTGTTACACTATTGCACTATCAGTGACTCTGTTCCATTGTTCCACCGTCTCCTAATACACACTATTGCACTATCAGTGACTCTGTTCCATTGTTCCACTATTGCACTATCAGTGACTCTGTTCCATTGTTCCACTGTCTCCTAATACACACTACTATTACACTACCAGTGACTCTGTTCCATTGTTCCACTGTCTCCTAATACACACTACTATTACACTACCAGTGACTCTGTTCCATTGTTCCACTATCTCCTAATACACACTATTGCACTACCAGTGACTCTGTTCCATTGTTCCACTGTCTCCTAATACACACTACTATTGCACTACCAGTGACTCTGTTCCATTGTTCCACTGTCTCCTAATACACACTACTATTGCACTACCAGTGACTCTGTCCCATTGTTCCACTATCTCCTAGTACACACTATTGCACTACCATTGACTCTGTTCCATTGTTCCACCGTCTCCTAATGCACACTACTATTGCACTACCAGTGACTCTGTTCCATTGTTCCACTGTCTCCTAATACACACTATTGCACTACCAGTGACTCTGTCCCATTGTTCCACTATCTCCTAGTACACACTATTGCACTACCATTGACTCTGTTCCATTGTTCCACCGTCTCCTAATGCACACTACTATTGCACTACCAGTGACTCTGTTCCATTGTTCCACTGTCTCCTAATACACACTATTGCACTACCAGTGACTCTGTTCCATTGTTCCACTGTCTCCTAATACACACTACTATTGCACTACCAGTGACTCTGTTCCATTGTTCCACTGTCTCCTAATACACACTACTATTGCACTACCAGTGACTCTGTTCCATTGTTCCACTATCTCCTAATACACACTATTGCACTACCAGTGACTCTGTTCCATTGTTCCACTGTCTCCTAATACACACTACTATTGCACTACCAGTGACTCTGTTCCATTGTTCCACTGTCTCCTAATACACACTACTATTGCACTACCAGTGACACAAAACCAATTAGAATACATAAACACATAATACAAACTCACAAGTGTATAATGACCTACAAAAAATTGTAATGTATGGATGTATAAAATTGTATTTGTATTCTGAGCCATTGTCTAATATCAGTTGCTATTCTGCGTTCATCAACTCTCTCTAGTGCGGTGATAATAGTGTCCATGTGTATGGCAGTGTCTCTTCTCGTCTCCATTGTTCAAACGCCTTAGCAAAGAGCCGTATTTGATTGCTGTAATCTGCCTCGTATGCTTCTAGAATGGGGGTATCGATCTATCCCAACTTCGAACCACTTGACTGGTCTCTTCCGAGCAACATGAGTCATCAGTTCATGAATCTCTGGACTCTGAGATAGTCAGGAAAGATAAAGCACAAGATCATTTTCATGCATTTTCATTATAATTATTAACCTTGAGTTGCTGTATGATGAACTGCTGTACCTGCTAATCTAGTTTCTGTTATTCCTATAGCAACATAAGAGATCAACTAATACATTGTGGTCTTCATGCAAACTGCCTCTTTACCTTTGATCCACTTGTTTATCCAGGTCTGCTTAGGACGAGTGGGAAGACCATGAAAAATTCCACTATTCATCTTTGGTAAATACTCGGCTGCATGAGGGCTTGTCTCACTATTGCAGAAGCAAGGGAAGAAGAGATCATTGAGTACGCTGGCGTTGCTGTTGTAATGGAGACCCTGGATGACAGCTGCCACAACACTTGAGACACTGCGGAAGACGGCGTCACAACAATACTGCATCTGAGCTGGACTAACAGGATATTCTTCAAATGCGGAATTGACGGATATCTCGAGGAATTTGAGATGCACTGCTAACTTGACAAGGAGTTGGAATTTGTTGCAGACAGACACAACAAGAGTGGCTTCATTGCAGCACAGACTGTCTTTACCAGTTGGCAAGCACCATTCAAGGTCGAGCGATTTCTCTTGTTTCTTTTGTAAGTAAGCAACCACAGAGCTAAATACACCCACTATGGAGGAGGCTGCTATGACATAGTTTGTGATCTGACAGATATAAAGCTATCTATACATGTACACTATGATTGAAGTCACACACACCACTCACTCACTCACTCCCTCCCTCCCTCACTCACTCACTCACTCACTCACTCGCTCGCTCGCTCACACCACTCACTCACTCACTCCACTCACTCACTCACTCACTCACTCACACCACTCGCTCACTCACTCACTCACTCACTCACTCACTCACTCACTCCCTCACTCACTCACTCACTTGCTCGCTCGCTCGCTCACTCACTCACTCACTCACACCACTCACTCGCTCGCTCGCTCGCTCACTCACTCACACCACTCACTCACTCGCTCACACCACTCGCTCACTCACTCACACCACTCGCTCGCTCGCTCACTCACTCACACCACTCACTCACTCGCTCGCTCACACCACTCACTCACTCACTCACTCACTCACTCCCTCACTCACTCACTCACTTGCTCGCCCACTCACTCACTCACTCACACCACTCACTCGCTCGCTCACTCACTCACACCACTCACTCGCTCACACCACTCACTCACTCGCTCACTCACTCACTCACTCACTCACTCACTCACTCACACCACTCGCTCGCTCGCTCGCTCACTCACTCACTCACTCACTCTCACCACTCACTCACTCGCTCGCTCACACCACTCACTCACTCACTCACTCGCTCACTCACTCACTCACACCACTCACTCGCTCGCTCGCTCACTCACTCACACCACTCACTCACTCACTCACTCACTAACTCGCTCACACCACTCACTCACTCACTCACTCACTCACTCGCTCACTCACTCACTCACTCACACCACTCGCTCGCTCACTCACTCACTCATACCACTCACTCGCTCACTCACACCACTCACCTCACTCCCTCACTCGCTCACTCACACCACTCGCTCGCTCGCTCACTGACTCACTCACTCGGTCACATTACTCACTCACTCACTCACTCGGTCACACCACTCACTCACTCGGTCACACCACTCACTCACTCACTCACTCGGTCACATTACTCACTCACTCGCTCGCTCACACCACTCACTCACTCACTCACACCACTCACTCGCTCGCTCACTCACTCACACCACTCACTCACTCACTCACTCGCTCACACCACTCACTCACTCGCTCGCTCACTCGCTCACTCGCTCACTCACTCACACCACTCGCTCGCTCTCTCGCTCGCTCTCTCGCTCACTCACTCACTCACTCGCTCACTTGCTCACTCACTCACTCACTCACTCATACCACTCACTCGCTCACTCACACCACTCACTCACTCACTCACTCACTCACTCCCTCACTCACACCACTCGCTCGCTCGCTCACTCACTCACTCACTCACTCGGTCACATTACTCACTCACTCACTCGGTCACACAACTCACTTACTCGGTCACACCACTCACTCACTCACTCACTCACTCGGTCACATTACTCACTCACTCACTCGGTCACACCACTCACTCACTCACAACACCATAGCGCAACATTTGCCCACGAATATTTCAATGTGTCTACTTGCCAGGCGAAGACTTTACATAAACGTTGTGAGTTTGCTAATACAAAACAACACTTGCCTTCGAAAATTATTGTAATCCTAGGTGTGTGTGTCATGGGGAACAAGAGAAGTGTCAGGAACAGGCATATTAGCAATGGTTGTAATCAAAAGCGAACATATCAGCGAATATCTGAAGAAGAGTGTATACCTGTTGAAAACAGAGAACCTAATGTAGAATTTTCTTGTGAAACTAATAGTATGATGATCGATGATGGTTCAAGAATTGTGAACATTTCACAACTTGAAAAGTATTTAGATGAACTGACCCATCATGTTTCTCAGTGTGATAATGCAGGCAAAGTAATGCTTACAGCAGAAAAGAAAGATGGCCTTGCATCAGTAATAAGTACCCAGTGCTCCTCTTGTGGATTTAAGATCAATCTTCAAACTTCACGCAAAGTCTGCTGTGTGACTGGATACAGCGGATGGGAGGTGAATATTGCAGCAGTTTGGGGCCAGATGACTACTGGTGGAGGGCATTCCACTCTCACAGAGTCAATGGCATATCTTGATGTACCCGTGATGGCTAAAAAGTCTTTCATAACGACAGAGCGAACAATTGGCGAGTGGTGGAGGGAGCGTCTTCAGCAGTCCATGGTAGAAGCTGGAAGGCAGGAAAGAGAATGTAGATTACCATGAAGGTGTCCCTGCCATCACAGTGATAGTTGATGATACTCGCCTCGTAAAATGAAAAGTGGGTGTGTCGTGTTTATGCGCACGAATTTCAAGCAATGAGTGGTTGTAGTGCTAACTAACTATGTCATGGTCATTCTTTACCTTACCTGGTATCGCCTATAGTGTACATTTGCTCACTAATAGTTTCCAGTTAGATATTCTTCTGCTGCGGAGCTCACATGTGGAACAAAATCAATTCGCAGTCATTAATTTTTTCATTATTATAGAATATTATAATAGCTTGAATAATGAACAGTGAGAATAGCAGTGTGATAGCTAAAGCATCCTAGCAGAAATAGTTGATATACAAATTTAGCTACTCAATGAATAGTTAATCAGCTCAAAGCTTTCTCCACTTATGTCTATTACATTTTGAATGCAAGGTGAAGCATGCCACAAATATCACATGAGTATGGCTTCTCTCCAGTGTGATTATAATTATGGATGTGACGTTGCATATCATATCACTATATTTGGTAGAATCTACACAATGAGGGCACTGGTATACTTTAGCTTGATCAGCTGAATGCTTTGTATGCATAATGGGTAATGAGATTCCTAGATTGAGTATTGCGCTGCCCACATTCCTCATATGAGTAAGGTTTCTCTCCGGTATATATGAGTACGGATGTGATACTGCAAAGTTACAGCACTATGTTCAGTACATTATCAACAATGAGGGCACTGGAATGCAGTTTGATCAGTTGAATGAATAATTATGGCGAGAGAGAGAAGAAAGGTGAGAAAAGCAATGATCACATTCCTCACATTAGTATGGTTTCTCTCAAGTGTGTGCCTAGACATGATTTTTTTTAAATTGTGAGAGTCAATGCCGTGCCTCGACTGCTCACAATATCTCTCACTCTGTATCTCGCCTGCTGAAATTCTGCACTACAAAGCGGAAGGATGGTTTGATGACTTCGACAGTACTAGATCGCTATTGAAACTTCCCAGAATACGTTTTATTCAAGCCGAATACTACCCGGGGTGATTCTCGGCCTAATTGTAGAAGAAACAAACAGGTATGATGTTTACAACAAGCACACAATCTCATACATCTTTTATCTAGCTATGCCCAATACAAAATTGAAGAGCTCAGAGCTGCTAACAAATTGACTTCATACTCAAGGTTCAACAAATGGTTCCCTATAACGATAGTAGATCTCTATGGATTTTTTGCTATTGTATTCAAAATGGGGATCATCAAGGCACCTGAGCTGGTAGACTACTGGAGATGATCATGGATTGCTGAAATTAATTTCTTTTTCTCGTGTTATGCCTCGCAATCATTTTGAATTAATTTTTTTTATGCTTCATGCAGTGAATTAGATCTCCTTCGTTCGTTTAAAGAAATGAAGAAAAAAAGCTGCTATACCCATCTATACTAGAGACATCTGATTTTATGTGGTATCAAGAATCACCTGTTATGAGGTCATCTGATTCTCTAAAGCAATTTTTTTGAACTGACATTAATTGACACAATAATATTGGTTGACACATATAAATATTGCTTATACGTACAATGAAAATTAAACACAAAATATGCACACAATACACATTTCTACAAGCCGTACGTAATTATTCGAGGAATAATAATTATCCTTATTTCGCTCGAGTTACGACTATATCTTGATGTCTTCCACTGCATGTTGTGAGTCAACCTCATTACTAGTGCTGCTAGTAATGTTGTCCTCCTTGTACACTGGAATGTTTACACGAGCCTACTTTCTTATCCCTCATCCAGATCAGTATTATGTTGAGTGCGATCGACTCCAAAAAATTGTCCAAGTAAACGCGACCAAAGTGGTGCCATAGTATCTAGAGCCGTGCCGGTTTTGACCCGGCTTTTAAAGTGTGCTGGCTCGGCACCAATTTTCTGGTAGCCAGTGCCATGTTGCACTCGAGCAGCAGATTGAAATCCTGAGGATCATGACGGCACCAACCCACAATCACTGCACGGATGAATGAAGTATTAATAATTAAATTATCAATTCTTCAATAATGGAAACAATATTAAATTGAACGTAACAAGAATTTTCTGCAAAACATCATGCACTTGCCACTCCTACCAAGTAGTAAAATACTTCCGATACTGGAAAGAAGATAAATACATTTAAATCGTGCATGCATACCATTATGTCGTTTAAGCTCTGGACCAAAATAACCGTGACATCATATTGCACCAGACTGAACTCTACAAGTGTTCAACCCCTTGATCTCTTCTTTGTCGACTGTGACTGGGTTCTGGATCTGAACCTTCCCTAATCAAACCCTTAAAAACATAACAAAATTACGTAAGTAAATTTATAGTCATTGTTTAGCTGCGATGTTTGAGCATGACCTCTACATTGAGAGGCACCTTCTCTAGCATCTGATGTAGTTACACCAGATTGTTGTAATGATAAGCAGATTAGAATCCTGCGGATCATGACAAGGGTCTAAGAGCAATCTGTGATGGGGGAAAGCAGTACAACCGCATCCAGTCAGGATCGCTCGAGCATCGTTGCTATGCAGCTGGGTTACAGGCTCAACATGGTCCACAGTGGGGTGTGAAATTCTGGAAGGGATTAACAGGAGAAAAACCAAATCAGGTGTGTTACTGTGTACCATTGTTAAAGTATAGTACAATCTCAAGTGCTATCTTTACATTAATTTTTCTATTTACAGATCATGTAAGCAGCTGCAGACAAATATTCAAGGCAACAACAAAAAGACAAGGAACGAAAACAAAAACCAACTTACCAACAGATGAGACGTTCGGCAAGATATTTCACTGGAGACAAGGCAGCACAGCTGCCCGATGTATCACCAAGTGAACTGACCACATATTTGCGTTTATGTAAGATCTCTCAATAAAAATGGTACAAGAAATTAAAAAGATTTCTATCGAAATCAAAAGGATGTAGTGATGAAGAAATCTACCACTGGTTCACAATGTAAACCAACAAGGAACAAGCATAGAATGGTAACACGATTGACTTGCTAACAGACCATAGATCCCTACATCAGTGGCTGCTGTGGCCAGACTATAGCTAGTAAGCTATTTACTGTTGACTGACACTATCAATAGAATTCAGCTTGTGACAAAATATTGATCTTATGTACAGCCACTGATGTAGGGATCTATGGTCTGTTAGCAAGTCAATCGTGTTACCATTCTATGCTTGTTCCTTGTTGGTTTACATTGTGAACCAGTGGTAGATTTCTTCATCACTACATCCTTTTGATTTCGATAGAAATCTTTTTAATTTCTTGTTTGTGTCCTTTTTTTCTTTTTAGTGAAGTCCAGTTCAATATCATGCATGTACGGAGAAGTCTTTGTTTCCACCATTAGTTTAGTATTCCTGTTGTTGATGGCTTTTCTTAAACTTGTAGCTAAAATTGTTAAGCTGTACGTATCAGGTCTGCCTAGTCGCCTACGCATGCATGCAGTGCATACGAGCCCCGCCCACACTTGTTTGTAGACGGTTATAATTATCTGGCAAGTGCAGAATGGCGATCCTACACGAGCTTACCGTTCTTCGAAGACTCCAGACAAATGCCGGGTGTGTGTTCTCCGTGATAGTGATCCACACGGCGCAGCGATACTTTAGCTGCTTGGTCACGTGCGCTACCATTGCTTGGTCACGTGCGTATTGCGCAATCACAATAATGGCGTCTAACACTAAGCTGACAATGGATCACGATCGAGAAATCGCGGAACTTAGATCGCCGTTACGCTAAAAACAAAGCTCAAAAGGCACATGCCAGGAGAATTTCACGACTGTTCGTGGATGTTTTGGTCTCGGCACTGCTCGCGTAAAGGCGCTAGGCGAGTGGAAGAAAGAAGAATAAGAAGAAAACGAAGATGACGAAACTCGATTTTCACCGTTTCCAGGTTCGTTACTTTAGTAACAATTTTGATCAATCTCCTTGCTACTGTAAGATGGGGCAACGCCAGAGAGCAGATCTAAGTGTCTAAAGACGTATAAAATTCAACACCAGGCGAAATATCAGCGTTTGAACGCTAATACATTGTATGTAGCCGCCATCTTGTTTTCTCGTTCATCCCTACATAGGGAGTCACTACCGTGCCTCCCTAATAACAGCTTGATGTTGTGAGCAATTATCCTCCACTAATAACTTGTTTATGCTAGTCTGTTGGCAAGAGGGCATGTAATGTGCATATCAATGAAATGCCCTACTCCCCCCACCCGGGGTAGGGTGGGGATTTATCAAAATTCGTGTGTCAAAAGCCCCACCCCTGGGACAGTGTAACTACAAAGCCGGTTCAGTTTGCCTAAATGATGACACACTACGCAAGTTTGTTGCTGGCAACAGTTGCGCAAAACAAATTTGCCTAGTGAATCATCATTTAAGGCAAACTGTAGACCGGCTTCGAATTTACTCTGCCCCAGGGGTGGGGCTTTTGACACACGAATTTTGACAAATCCTCCACCCTACCCGGGAGGGTGGGGGAGTGGGGCATTTCATTGATACGCGCATAACTCCATATAAATCTCCAGACGGCGAATTGTACACAGTGTTACTAAAAATAAATATCCGGTTGCTCATGCGACGTATACATTGCACAGATATTTCCAAAAGATTGCGGTCATGGATAATACTAACGTTAGCATTAGCACTGTAGCGCTGCTGCCAGCCTGGCACTCGAAAGGTAACACAACAAAAGCATGCGTACGCATGCAGCTAGATGCTCGCGTTACACACGAACATCGCAGTAGCGAAATTCACGTGATCAATCGGAGACATTATTAAAAGTTATTAATGACTAAAAACAGTAACAGTTTACAATTTGCCCTCTGTATTAGTTACATGCCCTCTCGCCGCTCCACGGCTCTATAAGTCCTTTGTACCGTAATTCTGGAAATGTTTGTTGTTAAAATGCTTCCGTGAGTCATATCAACACGAGTATTAAACTTGCAGTACAATGTGCAAGCTGGAAGCTTATAGGGCCATCCTGAGTATGTTTTAACATGAGAGTGAAGTTCCTGGTACGTAATTAGCATTGTGGTGATTACATGAATGGCTTCGCCTGGCAAACAAATGGGCAGGATTCTGCTGCTTGTGATATTAATTTGCTGTTAAAACATTTTCGTGGTCATGTCAACAGCAAAAATATTTGTCATGAATTTCCTTACAATATTTCCGAATAACGATATTACCAAACACTAACTTCTCTAGTATACTGGTGATTTCATGTATTTTTTTCACAGCGTGGTACTCTTCCAAGTGAAGCAGTTGATATTGGTACGAATCAGCCAAACATAACAACCTATCGTACCATAAGAAGACTGTAGAATTTTGGCAATTTGTGGAGAAAATGGCGGGAGTAGAAAAATTAGCTCATGTACAGAAGCATACTCCTACAGTCAGCACCCATACCTCTGGAATAAGTCGAATCTTCCAACAGTTGAACAACTGTGTTGGGAAAGCGTGAGAAACAGACTCCTTGACAGTGACCTATGTTTTTGTTTATTTCATTGATTAGGCAGTTTGCCTACAGTATTACCGTAAATCCTTAAAAAGAAGCCGGGGCGTCTATTTCTTAAGCAAGGGTTTGAGGGAGGCGTCTAAATAAGACCGGCGTTTATTTAAGACCGCGTTTATTTATATAATAGCGATCGTACGGTATGTAGCCACACCCCAACCATGGCTGCACCCGCGTCAGCATTGTCACGATCGCGAGTCTCTTTCTCCAGTGTTATCAGAGGCCATCACGTTTATAAGACGATCTGGACTCCCCACCTTGGTGAAGAACTTGTGCTAGCTACTGAGAACGGCAATTTGTTCGACCGCCATGCTGTTGCAGTAATAAAAGATGGCGAAGTAGTAGGACACATGCCCCATGAACTCGCTCGATTTTCCTGGTTTTTCTTAAAAAGAGATGACGGAACTATAAAGGCTGTTGTCACTGGAAAGAGGAAGAAAGGTTTGGGACTAGAGGTACCTTGTGACTACGTTTATCGTGGACCACAAAAGATGCTGAAAAAGTTAAAGAAGCTCCTTAGTCAATTGTAGTGTTTATAGTGTAGCATTATTATGTTATCTGTTAATGTTATCAACTTTAAACTGATGAGAAGCGGCCCGCTTGCTACTTGTCTCCGCAGCAGCAACAACTTTCAGCTTAAATGCCACGTCGTAGCTTCTACGTGCAGCCATGGCCATGTGCTTGGGCGTTGTCCTGCACACGTGCGAACCACGCCCAGGCGTCAATTTAAGACCGGCGTCTATTGCACTATTGAGAGTTTTACCCCCGGCGTCAATTTAAGACCGGCGTCTATTTGAGGGGGGCTTCTATTTAAGGATTTACGGTATGTAACGATATGTAACTAACACATAATTATTGTTGAAAATAATTTGTTTGAGATTTTTGACAGCAAACCAGTGATCTTTTACACTGGTTTAACAGAATTATTCAAAAATTGAGTATAATATGCATGAGTATACAAATTGAAAGTATCATGAGTCACAACCAGCAATCCAGTTTGTTGCTTCCACACATACAATTGGCATCTATGGCAAAAAGTATTAGTGAATCTTACAGAAATAATTTGTTAAAGTAACCACACATTTGTTAGTTTCCACAACAAAACTGGACTTTGTTGCGGCAGATTAATCAACACCACAAACTTTGTTTTGCAAATCCTTTTTTGCAGTGTAGATAGGACTATCACAAGATGCAACCTGGTTTGCAGACAACACAGCCATTTGATAACCGTTCTTCGTAAACGCGACTTTGTAAAGCATTACATAGCCCGGACTACTAAGTTAAAGCCTGAAAGAGTGAAGCGTCCTAGCACCAGTAAGGTTCATTGTGAGACCTGTGGAAAAGTCTCTATACGAACCTGAAGCGGCATAGAGTCAATAAGCATCTTCAGGATAGAACAGGTATGTAACAGAGACATGTCACACTCATAGTTTTTGACAGCCATGATTAAATGCATAGGAATATGTTTCTTCTTTTAAGCTAAGACTCCCCTGTACATGTCACCAAAAAGACAGGCGCCTCCAGTGATCAAGCAAAATGTGAGTTAAATGATTGTATTGAAAATGCATGAGCATCAGCCAGGATGCAAATATCTACGATCTGTTCAGAACCGCTTGCCTTTTATCACTCAGCAACCTCTAGACGATAGTGTATTAGAAGAAATGATGAATGAATTGCAATGGCTGAAGGAGTCAAGAAGAGCAAAGTGCTATAGTTTGAGAAACAATAGCTGTCTGTGAGAGAGTATGTATTAGCTTGACGAAACCTTTGTCATCCAATCCATACCGCCGCTCCACCACTAGGAAAATCAGTTATTGCCCGACCAGCCAGGTATAGACCGTTACTTAAATATGACGTCAGTGTGGAATTATTGTTTATTATTGAACTACAGACGAACTGCAAAATCTGCTACACAAACAGCATGAACTATTTCAACAGCAGGCACAGTACCATGACGAGCAACAGCGACAATTAAGCATCAATGAGCAGCAAAAACCACTACTCAACGAGCAGGAACCATGAGACATCATCTCACTCATGAATGGACAACAGCAATCATCAGGCAACAGCCAGCGCCAGCTACACTCATCAATGAACAAAACCAAAAAGCACTTATTAACAAACAGCAGCAACCTCGTCCCCAGGAAAACAGCATCAATTCTCTCAGCTTAACCAGCCACCATCACAGCAACAGGCATTTCAGCTTAATGTCATCCAGGTGATCGCTACTGCACTGCAAATGTGCACCAATTACTGCACTTTTCAGATGCTGTTCGTTTCCTTGGTCCTCTCTGGGCCCATTCGTGCTTCCCTTTTGAAAATGCCAGTGGTTGGATTAGAGACCTGTACCACGGAACGAGAAATCATGAGAAGCAGGTAAAAACCTAAAAAATCAAAAAGGTTTATGTACATGCACTTGATTTATCATACCAGATTGTGAAGAGGTTCATTGAGCGGCAAAAGCTAGCTGCAGCTGTGGCTATCAAGAGCCAAGATGATGATCAAGCAATTGATCATTTATAGAAAAAATGTTGAGTATAGGACACGGGCATAGTAGACATACATGCACCTTTATTAGTGCTTTTGTTCCTGCTTCCATACAATATATTATGTTCATGACTAGATGCATACAGGTACCACATTTCAGCTAAGGTAGGACCTGGTCATTTAGTTCTTAGAGAAATTTCATAAATAGGGGACTTGACCAGTTGTGAAATTATAGCTGTACGCAAGCTGCATCCAACTCTGCAACTAGAAGAGGCCATGGTTTACAAACGTGTCTTACTGAATGGTGTGCTGCACACGAACTTATGTTACAGACAATCGACAACTACTACCACAAATGACTACACTAGGATGTTTAAGGACCGGACAATCGGCAGAGCAATTAAATATCTTTCGTGTGCAAATACACATTTGGTGTTAGTGTGTCTGTTCTAAACGAAATGCTACTCACCAAGTTGTAGCCACATATACCGTATTTTAGACAGTGTCAGGTAAGCTGTGAGGAATAATATTATGGCTATTATATATTATTATACCAAGGTGTCTCAATGCAAAAAAGACAAAGCCAAAAAGCCCAAGGCAGGTGACAGTGAAAGCGAGAAAGCCAAGCAAAAGCTGGCACAAAGCGCTAGCTTACAAGCTATGACAAATGCCATCATCAAGTCTGCTGCACCCGCGACACTCACTCCGAGGCCATGCTCTGAATGTCAAGCAAAGAGGATAAAGCTTGAAGAGCTAGAAGACGAGCTGCAAGACGCTTGTGATGCGTTGGCAGCTAAGAAGAGGCAGGTTTTGCGTTTGCAAACCGAGCTAGGTAAGACTTGCACCGAATTTTTCATGCAGTAATATTTTTTGTTTACAATAGATGAGCAGCAAAAACAGGATAAATCGACGTCACTACAGGGAAGAGGTACTCTTAAAAGATAACCAATGCTATATGATCACTGCCGCCACTGAGTTATATAGACAACAAAACAAAGTCTTGAGCACTGACTGAGTGGTACATGCATGTTAGCGATAGAAAGTGCATGCATTATTAGCCATAATAGCCATGTTATTTCTTTTCACCGAGATGACATGTCAAACTGTGAGTTAATCAGCATTTCAGTATAATTATGAATGTGTCGCGTCTTGTCTGAATGAACACATGTACGCATGTACACAGCTTTTAAATCGTTCTCATGCAGGCTCTCTTATGTGACATGCCTTGTCTCCTCAGCATCACACCTCTTTGTTTATTGCGTTTCATAATTTTCAGCTTCAACAGTCTCTCAAGAGGGAATCAGCTTCCTCAAAAAAGTTGAAGTTTTATGAGGAAGACAGTGACAGTGAGGTATATATACCCATAATGTTTTGCCAGTATTATAAAAAACTTTATGTAGATAAACAATTGCTTACAAGCTAACTCCATACTGTGTTATCACAAACCTGCAGAGCAGAGCCAGAGGCAGAGAGAAGGTGAGAAGAGGAAGGTGGGGGAGAAGTGGTAGCAGTCTCACATGCTTTTTTCCTGATGTTTTCTGTTGGCATATGTAAGTTTATGTATAGAGGTGTTGTTTATTCTTACAGTATGTTCCTTCTCTGGAGCTTCAGTGTATGTCTAAAAAGGTTCACAGGTTTATATAAACTTAATAATGCCACGATAGTTTATTTGCTATAATTATACCTTTTCTTTTTTCAGGGAGCTGCATATACACAGCATTCAAGTAACAGAAAATTACTATACATAATACTTAAGTTATTAAATGCTGAGACAAAGCAGAGACTATAGAGCAGCGTGATCCCAAGACATGAACAAAGCGAGGTACATGAGAGCAACAGCAACCACATTTACACACTGTACTCCAAGTTGTGGTTTATTTACATGTAGTTTGCAAGTACAAGTTCATAACAAGACTTGTATGATAGATAAACAATTCTTACTAATTCTACATGCATGTATACTGTGTTAGGTCTTGTTATGAATGTGTTTGCCACTATATTATTTGCAAACTACATGTAAATTAACCACAACTTGGAGTTGTATGTGTGTAAGTGTACTTTGTTCCTATTGTAGCTATCAGCAGGTAAAAAAAGTTACAAGTACGAGGTGAGCCAGTCTGACCTGCAAATGGAGCAGGAGGCGTTCACAGTGGGACAGGGAGAGGGTCAATAAACATAAGTTTTATTATTTCGCAACACCGCTTTAGAAAAAAAGAATTAGTTCCTGGGCACGGTGTATTCATTGCCACCTCCAAACTCGTCCAGGAAGAAATGGCTTCAAAATCAACATCAACAGGGCTCATGCGAGGGTTGGTGTCTGTTTGGAATAGCAGGCAGAGGCGGCTGCCTGCTCTACCACAACAGGCATCAACCCAACCATAAGGACAGCCATTTACAGTAAATTATGATGATAGTATTAGTAATTGTTTCTACTGTGATTTTATAGCATACTGTTTGGAGAAGTATCCGTCTAGCAACATAGACAAGTTGAAGAGGGACCTCACATCTAAATGCTGTGAACAACGAAGGAAACAGGCACAGAAAATGTAGACAGACTCTGAAAGTACCAGGCTCCGCTCTGCAGCTACAATACTATTAACTTGATCAGTATAATTATATGCATGATGCATTTATAGTATTATTATTATGCATCAATTAAGCCATTTCAAGCATAAATGCTACATGCGAATGTCCTGGCCAGGAACACATTCATGTAACATGCATGTTACATGAATGTTATGCATGTTACATCCACCTCTAATGACATGCACTATCCATGCATGTTACATTCATGTAACATTAATGTAACATGCATAATGCAAAGAAGTTGACATAACTATGCTACATGCATGTAGCATACATGTAGACACATGCATGTAAAAGCTAGTAAAGTACATGTAACATTCATGTAACATGCGTGGAATTTTCTACAGGGCACTTTTAGTGACATAGATTTCTCTTTAAAACTTCATGCAATAGGTACAGTAGTAATCAATCTATCACATTCTTGACGTTTGAGGTATTCCACAGTATTTTGGCGACGCCAGAACAGTTGCCAATATTGTAAACAAAAAACGCCATTCAACACACCGCGAATTAAATCAGACTGTATAAGTGCAAGAGCTCAGTGGGCTGAGCATGAATTGCAGGTGGTGAGTATGCGTGCATGCATGGTATACTAAACTCATAGTGTTCTGCTATAACTAGCATCACTGGCTCGATCACCTTGCCTCTTCGAAATGCAAATCTAAAAATTGCTTTTCCAGCCAAAGAGTGGGATGACATAGGTGGTATGCAAGGCCAGCTAAGAAGCAGATGGTGCGAGATCATAACAAAGATAATCAAGAAAAGCAAACAGCTACTGCTCACTTGGTTTCAGAAAGGGATGGATAAAAGACTATGTTCTCGAAAAAAGGCATCAGTAGTCTTCAGAGCAAGAGAATATTGATGTTTGTCTATTCACATGTGACATAACGGGCACTAGAGTCAATAGATTTCTGGCAACAGAGATGATGCAAGTGACACTGCATCTGCCTATCAAAAATCTCTAGTGAAGGGAAGCAAGTAATTATTGTACATGCTAGAAATAATTTCGTTACAAATTTCAAAGCTCTTTCTATTACCATAAATCAACTATCACCTTCCTGGTGGCAACTTTCATCCATAAGTTGCTCCAGAGAGAAACCTTGCTGTGTTAGATAGTGCTTCATGAAAAACTCGCTAGGAGCATTTTACAGAATACGGCACACTAATTAGAAATATTCGCCTTCCTGTAACATACAAACCCAGACCTTGACATAAAATCGCATACAGTTTCAGCTCAGTATGAACTAACAAGGAAGAGGTGCGTATTGAGGGAACAGGAGTTGATATGTCAAGATGGCTTGACCGAGAACCCACACGATAACTTGCCTAGTTGCAATAGTCGAGCGGTACATAGCAACTGCAAGCATTTCTTTGAGCACTACATATCGTTTGTCTACTTCTGTTCATGTTAAATTTAGTACACTGGATGTGAAGAGAATGCATGAGTCAATAAGACTACTTGCAATAACCTTCCTACACATCGAATTGAATGGAGGTAGTGTAGCTCCTGAACCACCCCCTCTTCCTAACACCAATGTCCAAGCACATGTTGCAACTGATCTGAAAACCACCTCATTAGAGACCTTTAGATTCAAAAACGCTTAACGGGTGAACGAGCATAAAAAGCATTCTCGGACGTCGTAAAAGCTAAAAAAGCAGCTCTAGAAAACTGCTGGGGGTTAATTGATGGTACAGTTCGCAAGAAAGCATGTCCGATAAGGAACCAAAGAGTGATATTTAGTGGTCACAAGAGAGTGCATTGCATGAAGTTCCAGATTAATACTGATGATAAAATTATTTGTTGCTATGACTAGGAATGAAGCTGAGCAAGGAGAAGGTAAGTCAGAGGGCACGTCTGAGGAGAGTTTAGCACGCTTCTTGGGATGATAAAGAGCGCTTGTTGACACTAAAGAACAATCGCTATCACCCTCTTGGGAGCTGCAACTCTGCATAAGTCTTATGATAATATAATAATAATTACTACTATATATAATCATTCTTTAGTTAGTTGCAGCTCCAATGGACTGATAGTTTATTTGTTTGGTCTGATTGACGGCAAGCGGCATGATGCGTACATACTGGCTGACAGTGGACTTGCTGTCAAACTGGTCCAATTTAACCAGCCGAACAGTAAACAAGATGTGCTCTACTGTCAACCAATCCTGTACATGGGATTTTAACAAACATACTAGCTCCTTACTGAGCAGCACAGCTCACACAACCACAGAAAGATTATAATAAGTCAATGACCCATGTGCGCATATGTATTTTGGGGAAATTTGTCAATACAATATTACTTCTGTCAATGCATGAAGATTTTAAAATGAACAACAAAGTTTTTTTTCCAGCCAGTTGGAAAGCACTACACAGTTGCTGCACAGCTAACAAACTGCCACACTTGCTTGTATGGTTCACAGACATCATCTTTATACAATGTAGATCCACCAATCACTAGAACAATATTTGACTATTTCATAAAATGATAAATAAGTGGAATGTTTGATGATAAGTTTACTTCGATGTAATCAGTTCAATCATTGCCTTGCACATCATTTCAAGACATCCTTTCAATTTAAGTTACCACAGAGTGAGAGCATTATCACATTATCAGCAGAGCGGCAGTTGTTGAGACAACTAATCGGACAAAAAAACAAGCCTAATAGCAAGACAGAGACGACATTAGTAGGAGTACGGGCTGATCGCCTTAGAAAGGTGAATTAGAAATCTCTAAAATAAAAATTACAGTTATCACAACAAATACATAACTGATGCTCTAAATGTCACTACAAAACAATAGGGAATTGAGTAAAACATTCCCACACTCCCTCATCACTTGTAATTTGACTTTTATGGCATGTGAAACATTTTTACCATCTGCAACAGAGTGTAACATTGGCTACAATAGCTGTGTTTTCTTTACAATAGCAAGTTGCAGTTATTACTGCTCAGTAGATCTCTGTTAGCACGTCAGGAGCACCACCCAAGCTAGCCCGGCTAAATTTTAAAGTTTTAATTATAGTGCAACACTCTTACTGTTCTAAGCAGAGTTCTCACTACTGACTAGCTAACTTGCTGCACTGCATAGTTTCCTAGCTGTTAAACATGACTATCGCCAACGCATCATTATACAGCGTGTCTAATATAGGCATTCTCATTCCAAAACCACATGTAGTCTGGGGACGAGAGTTGAAGAAACAATGTGTTATTTTGCCACTAAAACGCGACTGAGCATAAACTACTGATATTTCCTGCTCCAGACAGCTTACACTACTTCAATTGTAAAATGGTATGCATTAAACCAGCATTAAACACAACAACTATGCAAGCTTACTAATAAGTTCTTCTTCACGATACTAGAATTACTACCTAACTATCTACCAATGGGCGTGAACTGGTCCCAAATACATGGTTTCAGCTGCAGCACTATTCTGCTAGAGCTGGTTTGAGCACACGTGACTTCAGGTAGCTGATGGAGGTCCTGATAGACTTGCCAATGCTGTTGCTGTGGGCTGGTTTAACCAAAATGGTTGTCACGATAGGTTTAGTGAAGGCAGGGATCAGATAGGCAACGATATCAGGTAATTTTTTTTCACTTTCAGCTCTGAGTGCTGGGTAGACAACCGGCATCAGACTGATGGTGATAGAAGCTGCGAAAAGATGTAACAGAGCTTTATTGACAGCCTTCGTTATTCTGGCATTGAGTAATCAGCTTGATAATAACAATCATGAATGAACTGTGTATCACCTGGAACCCAAGCACGCATACTGCTCGAATAAGTCTTCTTCGGTGCGGAGAGTATGTATGTTTGCTTGTTCACCAATGATGGGAATTGTAATCACAATTGTGACTAGTGTTGGTACAACGATTGTAAAGATCACCGTTGCCTATTTAAACTCTTTTCCATAGTGGAGCAAAATGAGTATGTTAATCTTCTTTGTGATATTTCTAGCTTTCTTTGATGTCGTCACGATGTTTTGAGCCACCGTTGTATATAGCCACCGTTGTAAGAGCATTTAGGACCTAGAAAACAGAAGTACAGCGGTTTCATGACTTCTTGCAAGGAAAAAGCGTAGAGCGTAAAGCGTAGAGCGTGACCTGTTAATTCGCTAAGTCCTTGAAATGCATTCTTTGGCCCGGATCGATTGAGCTAGCGCGCGCTATAAGCGCGCGGTAAGTTCGTACGAATCCAGGTACGAATCGAATCTAAGGTAAAGAGGCGGAGTCCGATCTAAACCAGGCCACGTGGCGCGTGTAGCTAGCTCGACGTGTAGCCTTCAACTATGGATCAATCTTGGCGCTATTCGCCCTGGGCTCCATTCCCTGGCTACTATCAACCCTCTTCTTTTGGTGCTGGTCTTAGTAATCATCTATCTAACTTGGTGCCATCTGACGAGGACGAATACGAAGTAAGCGCCATCTTAGATCATCAGGATAAGCGCTGGACCGCGTTGGCTCACAAGTCGTGCGAACAGCCATATTGAATAGATCAGTAAGTTAAGGGGCAGAGCTTTACTTGACTCGAACTCGATCGACCATACCGCACCGTTTACGCTAGCGCTCCAGATGACGTTAATATAACTCGCACTCGAAGTGCTAACGATTCATAATGAACGGTATTCATTAACATTTCAATGGCTTCCCGGCAAGAAGACATGAAACCGCTGTATAATACTAAAAGTATTTGGGAAATTTATCATCTGGAATTACCACCCTAGGAACGTGGAAGTCCAAGAATTAGGGCTTTTATGCGTGAATAGAATGACATTTTTTCGCACGGTCATCAAAAACATGGCTGTTTATTGTCTTGTACTGCTGCTACAAATATTATTAAGTTTCAAATAATAAATTGAGTATTGTGAGACAGAGTGGCTGCTGTGAAGTGTGGCTGACTGGCTACAGCAGAACCAGTGGCAATATGGTGACGACCAAGTCCATCAGTCTGTATAAGCAAAGACACAACTACTTAATATGGTCATAGTGGAGCACAATACGTACATGGGCAGAGTCAACCAAGCAGACCAAATGCTGTCTTCTATGGGTTTACTCACCGCACCATCAAATGGTGGCGCCGTGCATTCTTCCATCTCTTCGACCTGTTGATAGTGAATGCCTATATCTTGCATCAGGAACGAGTTCACACAAACAATCTCGGGTCGAACTTGCTTGCCAGCTTCTGTCAAGTGCAGTGATACCATCACCAGCATCCTCCGGCACACTTTCACCGACTAAAGAGAGGCACTTCATAAAAAAGGGGAGAAAGAGAGTCACTACACCTATCGTTTCAAGCAATGCAAAGTGCCTCTATGTGTAGTTCCGTGCTTCGAACTATATGGCCGATTCTGATATATCAGGACACTATTAAAGCCATACGTGTTTCACTCCTTTAAATGATGATCAGCATGAGGAAAAAATCTGTGTCCCAATGTGGAATGCGGAATTGCATTCAAGTCAGTACTCCGCCACAGCTTTGTAACCTTACCACTTTCAAACAGATTCAACCATAGATAATATATTACCCTCCCGGGATTGGCAACACGGCTAATTAGCGCCTTCTCGCACGGACAGTCCGTGACCAAAGGGCGGCGTGGAGAATCTATGGCAGGTACTGAGACAACCACAACGGATGCTGGTAGTCTGCTTGTAAACGTAATCACTCTGATGCTGGACGATCCTACCTTCAGTATTCAGATGCAGCTCAGTGAAGAAAATTGAAATGCAACGATCGAAAGACAACAGAAAAGAGTACTGTACACTAACAAGAGTATACAACCTGCTGCTAAGAAGAGTACACAGGCTGAAAATAATACATCAGCTGCAAGAGAAACGAAAAACAGTAGTATTGGGTTGTGCCTATTTGTTATTATCTAGTTATTTTAATTCGACAATTTTACTCTCTTTCAATAATAGTGTGTGTGTAATCATAATAGTTCTTCGAGCACGAACACGTCTACGCTTGGTAGTGACCGGATTACTTGATCATCAACTGTCTGTTGTAATCCCTCTTGCTTCACTCAGTCTTTCTTTCTCTCCTCATGTTGTGAACACCAAGTCTAATTCTACGACGACCCATTCCTGAGTCAAAACAGATGGTAATATACGACTCAATATTACAGCAATATAAAATCAGCTGGGAAGAAGTGATCTTGCCCATGCAAAACACCATAGAAAGGCTGTTTGTTTTATGTACCCATCACGCATAGTACTTGTCTAGAAAGGTAACTGCTGTCCCACAAAAATGAATAAAGTGGTCACCATTTTTGTTACTTGGAGCACAAGGGAAACACGTGGCTCTCAACTAACCATGTCTACGCAAAGTACAGACCACGGATAGCATTATATAAATACCTTTTAGACCAGCCAAAGTGAAGTTTCTGTAGATAATGCACCACAAACACAAATACGCTATGACAGCCACAAACTTCGGCCTGAATATCAACATAACAAGCCAGGTGTACAACAAAAAGCATCGAGAAGTGTACAGCTAGCCTTATTCTTCATGCAAACAAACCATACCAGAAGTTGGGCTGTCTAGTAACTTACCTTTCGTTGCTTTCTCTTGAACAACTGGCGTCCAGGTCAACTGTTCACACCAACGAATAGGTGCGAATCGCAGGTTGCGGACTGTCCGTGCGAGAAGGCGCTAATTAGCCGTGTTGCCAATCCCGGGAGGGTAATATATTATCTATGATTCAACTCTTGATGAAAAGTATGCACAAAGTAATAAATATGATTACATTGTCTTGGAACAGACAGACTGTCTCTCTAGCAAGGCAACTGACAATGACGTATCATCATAGTATTGTTGGGGTCAACAAGCAATCTAACAACAACTACAACTGTTATCCAGTACCCCAATTGAATATTTGTGGTTGACAGTGTCGGTCCTCATAGAGATAGCAACGAAACAAATGAATCAAAATTCGTGATACTTTGAATGCAACGACCAACTATTAAATTCACCACTGTCATAAATAAAATATGTTTAACACAAGCATAAAAATTATATCCAACCCTACAATAGAAAGAAAACCCCATTTTGACCCTGCGTATACGTATAGTATATCTTACAGAACCGAAGACTTGCAACACAGCAGCTGGTTGTTGTATAGTGGAAAAAACAGCACAATGGGGTCGGGGTACTTCGGGACAGCCATGGGCATGGTTTGGTACAGTGACTGTGTAGACTTAGCTCTGCAGAGAGCACGTGGTCAGCCACGCCTATTATTACGGGAGGGGCTGAAATTTACATCATGTACATGTTTAGCTTATTGAAAAAAAAACAGCCAAGCAAGAAATAATTGGTCGATTGTGGAAGAGAGAGCACACTAAACAATGAAACACCACCAGTAACTTCGGAGTGGAAGAGGGTATGCTCTCTGTGTATATTACCTGAGGTTTGCTTTCTCTATAATAACCATGATTTTTACTACTAAAAGAAAAAGTCAACAAAAATAAGGATAGACCTAGTGAGAGCAGTGCGGTTAGCTCCACGCAAGTTGATTCACTCACCAAGTACAAGCTACCACTATGTTGATGATCAGCTTAGCCACCTCATTTGCTCCATATGTTGCTCTATCGTCATTCAACCAGTTGAGTTAGGCTGTGATAGCCTGGTCTGTGCAACTTGCTCTACATCTTCCCAGTCTGCAATTAGCACCAGCTCGATAAGGCCACCATCAGAGTACCACAAACTGCCATCCTCGAGATCTTATCCAGTCTGAAATTTTGCTGCAAAATCTGCAATCAATACTGTAATTGATCCCATCATCTACAATATACAATCAAAGCACCTTGGTAGGTTTTTCCACATCCAAATAAGCAGCACAAAACAATTTAAATCAGATTTACACCTCAGTGTCGGTGATATAAGTGTATATCGCGGTGCACATTGCTGTTTGACTACTGTGAATGAAATCTTTGTCGTATTATAATTAAGACTATGCATAGTCGCTGGACTACATTTTAGCAAACAGCTAGCTCAAGTGAGCCATCATCTCATCACATTCCATATACTCCTCAGTTGTTAGAAACAATTTCAGCCTTTAAGAAAAGTCAGAAAATCAATGATGAAAAGGCTAGAGAAATAGAATGGAACACTCGTCAACAACGATTATCTCATTTACGAATTAGATGCAAATGATCAATCTGCAGGTCACAATGGTGAGCAAACTAAGAATAAATTAATTTTGACTTAGTAAGTACAAAACTCCTTATTGCTATGGTCAAATATTGGCGAAGATAAGAATTGTACATCACTACGATGGTGCTGCTGCAGTCAAAGCAGATGCTGTGAAAGCCAGCAAAATAGTGAATCTGAGGCAAAAAGGAAAGCAAACAAGCTCTAGAGGGCTGCACAAGAAAAAGCTTAAGTAGCACTTTTAATTGTGCTTGACAATGCTTTGCGCCAACAGATAATGCTCAATACCACGTCATGTATCAGTAACGTACTTGGTAGAAAGCTAGGGAGGCACTTCAATTTTAATCAAGTCCTGCTAAGCCAAGTCCAAGTCCTAATGTTAATAACCTATCAGCCGAGCATTATCACAACTAATATCTGCATCGTTTATAGGATGTATCTTCATAACCATACATGTATTATGCTTCAAACAACTCCTTGACACTATATAAAAAGTTGTCACCTTGCTGGAGAATTGATAAGGAATCTTCAACAGAAGCAGCCTGAAATTACTGATGACATGTCTTACATGTCTAAGTGCTGTAGACATGTTTGTCTGGAGACACACTTCAGATATTCATACAGAGCAAGGTGAAAACAAAGCGTGAACACCCTTATAGTGCTTTCTATATGATCAGAAGTACCAGATTCTCACCGTTGTTCCAGCTCCGCTTCCGCACTATCAAGTAAACAATCAAAAGCCACGTTTTCAATCACATCAGAATCATAAAATTCTCCTGGATCTGTTACTTTATTTCCAAAAATGGTGTCTCCTGTTCTCCGTGTTTTTGTTCAGCTGAACAAGATTAAATATTAAGTTTATTTATTCGCCCTGCCACAACTGGAAGAATGCTATTGGTTCATGTGGCAAACTAAATCTTTACGTTGAGTCATAGTCCCACATAGATGATCCTACTGCTAGAGATATTCTCCTGTATACAATGAAGACAGAGATCAGACAGAGTCAAGGTGTCATCTGAGAAAGCTGCAAGGGTTTATCGCTGTAAATAGAGTATTACTGGCAAGTCCAGACAAATACAGGAGTTTTCTCTGCAATCGTCTTGAATTCAGTTAGTGATTTTATTCAGTATAATTATGTGGCTGGGGCAAAGTACCAAGAGGTAGAATGATAATATGTCTATGCTGATCGACTAAACACAGAATTAAAGTAAAGTCTCATCTGCAAAGTTAGTCAAGGAATGCTAAAAAAGGTCTTAAGATTCAAAAAGAGTTTATAAAAATCAGCGGTGACCTCATTCATCAATCAATCATTTTTGAGGAGTGTCATGCCTTTTTTGGAGACTTATGGAAGATGAAAGTCGAGTAACGAGTACAGACTCTGAAGTTTGTGAACATTCATTAGCTTTTAGCTCTCTTCCTGCAACAGGCGCACGAGACATCACGTTAGCATTTGTACATTTTAATAATAGGTTGAATATGTCGAATTTGGCTGGAAAGAGGCCTGATGGGGCTGTGCATGTGACTATTACTATTACTGTCTCTGGCATGCCCCGCCACCACCACCTCCTCAGCAGGAACATACCCCAGTGCCGCCACCGCCACCTCAGGCTCCTCACCAGGAGCACGCCCTGCCGCCACCGCCTCGTCATCATGCACGGTCCCACATATAGAGAAATCATTGATTTACTGGACACCGCTCACAAAACAACAAGTGTGGACAAGACAGTGACTGAAACACTAGCTGAGTTATTCACTTCAAAGTACCCACACGTTCAGATCCACCGGCCAACTCATTTCACAACTGTGGAGATAATAGTGTTCCTACAAAACCATCGTCAATCGGAAGTGCAAAACTGTCTGGATCGCCTCTAGTTCACTATCAATCTAGATCATGGATTCCTAAGAACAGGTGTCACAATGGTATGCAACGCAGAAACATGCACGGTGTTTACCATAATAATTTGCCAACCATGAGTAAGGCAGATGACGACGACCCACATCATCTATATTTTATATTTGCGCTGCATGTGGTACGACTTTAGCAGTGGTGGGATGCCATGATAGCATTAATTATGGGTTTTGGTCTTGTCTTTGTAGGAAGTTTTATCACTAATTTGGAATTTTAGCTCACCTTCCTAAGTGTAAATGCCTTCTTTTTGCTTTCCTGAGCCTACAAATTTCACATTTGTCTAGTGTATATAGATGACTCAACATTTGTTTCATTTTGGCTGTACAAGTACATGGACTGTTAGCAAGGGATCTACATGTACCCATAGATTATTGTAGCACTTCTTTTCCCAGGTCATCCCACAGCTTCTGAAACTCCAAACTGATAAAACATACAGTAAAGCTAGATAGACATATATCCACCTAAATGGTTATGGTTAATGGTCATTTTTTATTTTAACTTATTCCACATATCCTTGTTGATAGTGCTCTCTTTATCTTATCCAGGAACTGCATCAACTATATGGATGCTGAGATGACATCAGTCCAAGTGGCAGTTCGGTATGTTATCCTTGCTGTCTGCTTAAATTTTCTGTGCTATTCTCCAGTATACGACAGTGTTTTTGATTCCCTCTTTCCGCTTCGAAGTCAGCTCAATGGCTTCAAAATATGTACCAGCACTCAGCCAGGTAAAAACAGCGACAACCAAAAAATAAATTAATGCATTAATGAAGCTCCAATTAGTGGTCAAGCAAGAATGGTAAAACCAATTCTCAACCTTTACAACCTTTACAAATAATGTGCACACACATTGAGTTCAGTGACTCGACAAATACTCATTGCTTATCAGAGAGCAGCGATGAGCAAGAAGTTGACAATGAGGAAACCACCTTAACATCAGCTTCTCCCTCTGCAATGAAAACTGGTGAATTTGAAAGTAGTGAGGGGTAGGTAAGAAATAATTTAAAGTTTTAATTGTGATTTATTACCTGAGGACAGTTGTTCCTACCAAATTGCAAGATCCAAGGCTGATTGTTATTTCCCTTATGCCAACTCAAGATGACGATGAGGCTATTCGAAGCAACTGGTGTACCTCAATGAAAACATGGAATTTAATTAATTTCGACAGAATGGTGAATTGCCTTGTCGTAAATTGTTGCAAATTAAGGTTTTGTGCAAAAACATGCCGACAACTGCTCGGGGCAGAATAAAATTAATTCAATGATACAGGTAAACAACCTGAAGAAAGGAAAGTGCATCAGTAGTAGTATGGCAAAAGTGTTGATTGCAGATAAGAAAGAACCGGTTAGATTGTTTGAAAACATTATTTTCAAGATAATTGATGGAGTCCATGGTAATAATGCTATGTGCACCTGAGCATAAATATAGTATTGATTATTGTGGCATTGTGTATGCTTCAGGATGATATCCTCCACATCTGATCCATTGTGTACGCAAGATCTGTACAAACACAATAGCTTTAATTCAGTTTCCAGAAGTTTGGGAGAATTTTGCCTACTATAAAACTAGCAGTCTTGCATTGTAAAGGAGTTTAACAGGTTAGATAAAGTGACGTAGCTACAGCAGGGCGCCTTTCAACGAATAACGATGTGAGTTATTTTGACTGGTTTAGAATCAGGAGAGCATTACAAAGTACAAACCGATGATGACAATGTTTATTCTTTGAGCCTAAAGTAATCTTTGTATCAGTGAGAAACAGCTAGCATACTGGCAAGGAAATGTACTACGAAATTAGACCATCTCATGAGTAGTAATTCACACATGCAACTAAAGCAACTATACTAGAGTGTAGCTCTATGTCATGATGCACAAACCTGTCCTCCTAAAGCCGGCTGGCAATTTATCTGCGCGATATACATGATATACCAGACACAACAATCCATGTCTGGTTAGAGTTTCTCAGCGACGAACCGTGATGGAAGAATCGTTCAACTCGTTTTTGAACGAACCGTTTCCTCCGAAACTAGTGGCGTCATTCGTGCTGCTCTAGGGCAAAGAATTGTCTGTGTACTGAAGGACCCAACAGCAGTAGACAAAAACCTTTGTTTTTAATGTAAAGAAGCACAAGTTTGAGCTGATAGACCTGCCAAAGTCTAGGATTTCTAGTTGTACCAGTGAACAAAACTCAGAGGTAAACATAATTGTCAGGCATCCATGCTTACATAAACAAGTTGCAATTATTATGTAGAGTGCAGTAGACAACTCTAAAGTTGGAAGGTATCGCAAGGTTGTCTTTGTCAAAAATTTTTACTCAGCAATCAAAGAGGTCCATGAAACTGAACTGCTACATGCTGGGTACCGCAAGATGTATGAGAAGGTACTCTGTATTCAAGTATACCAGTTCGTGCTCATCCTGTCAACTGCGTAAACCCCATGTCACCAAACCTCCTCTGAAGCCAATTATAGCAAGAGGCTTTCTTTGTTGACTTCAGGTACTATGGTAAAATTAATATCTTGTTTATAATGTGTATCCGAATAGATTGATCTCATTGACATGCGCCAGATGGTAAATACCACTGGATACTGCATTGTGATGACCACTGGTCAAAATTCAACTTTGCCTATCCGCTTGAGAGCAAGCATGCTGCCAATGTGAGTAGTGTACTCACTGACCATCTCTTCCCCTATTTCAGTGTGCCACGATTTCTCCACTCTGATGGTCGCGAGTTCATCAATGCTGTGATAGAAAGACTTCTGAAGAGCTGGCATTCAAATATTCAATTAGTCAGTGGTAGACCACGACATCCCAGACCCAAGGAGTTGTTGAACGAGAACACTACACTTTTAAAAGAAAACTGTCTGCTGAAATTAGCAAGACGAAATCAAGATCACCATCATGGGCATCATTGGTGCCTCGCATAGTCTGCGAGTTATATAGCACAATTAAACATAATTAATAATTTATTGTGATATTGTAGATGCTATGAACATTCAAATCCATGAGACCACTGGTGCACCTCCGTACGAACTGGCACATCATGGAGGCTGAGTTGCAATATGAGCCGTCCGACCCGGTTTTAATATTCAAACCACAGATGATTCCCACCCTTTGCAGCACAAAGATTCATTTGTACTACTAGAATTTCAGATGGAGTTGTACAGAAAGTATGCTTCTACAATCTTGTGTGTAGACTCTACACATGGTACAAATCAATATCATTTCAAACCGTTCACAATTATTGTACCTGATGAATACAGCTAAGCAATCAATTCTACGTGTATCATCAATATCATCAAGTTTCATGAAGAAACATAATGAAGAGCTATCAGAAAATTATTGCGTGAGGGGTGTGGGCGAGATGATACATCACAAGGTGTCTATAAGCTAGTAGAGCCATTGCTATGTCGCCACTAATGTCTCCTCCTTCACCACCGTCGAGTGTTGTATCAGTGTCGAGACTGACACCCCTGAGTGTCAGTCTCGCAATAATCAGCCGACACACCTTACTCCAATGAGTGTCAGCCAATCAATGTAGTAGCGACACTATTTTGCAAACATGGCAAATGAACTAATCTCATAACTTCGAAAGCTGCAGCTGCATAGCATAGAAATTTATAGGTTCGATGCTATCATTAAAGAATTACAGAAAGAACAACAAGCCGAGTGACAAATTTCTTCAATAGTAACTGCTCCTCGGTCTGCTGTCAGTATTATTATAATCCAAAGCATTTTCATACTTAGGGATGGGAACATGAACTATCTATAATTATTGTGAAGAAGCTTGTGACGGAGACGAAGCCTAATTCGAGTACAAAACAGATAAATATGATCTGATGAAGATAGATCCACCTATTGATAGTGTTCTTAGCTGCTGCTGATGCTACATGAATTGTGAAGGAGGCTTTTTTTAGGTAAACGCTCATTCAGTATACAAGTAGCACTACAGCATTATTATTATCACTATACACAAGACAGACTTATCAGATCTACAACTTGCTGTGTATATGCGTGCGAAATTCAGGCAATGAGTGGTTTTAGTGCGAACTAACTATGTCATGGTCATTCTTTACCTTTCCTGTAGAGGCTGGGTCTAGTGCACCTCCAATGCAGCCAGTGGTACAGCCAGTGGAAACAGAGGAGCTCAGGTATTCCACTGAATCATGGTATCGTCTATATTGTACATTTGCTCACTAGTAGTCTTTCAGTAAGATATTCTCCTGCGGAGCTCACATGTGGTACAAAATCTATTAAATTAAACACTAACATGCAAATTCGCCGTCATATTTCATTATAGCTGAATCAATTCATTTATATTGAAAGTATAACAGTATAACAGTGAGAATAGCAGCGTGATAGCTACAGCACCCTAGTTGATACACATTAAGCTACTCAATGAATAGTTAATCAGCTCAATGCTTTCTCCACTTATGTCTACTACAATTTGAACGCAAGGTGAAGCATGCCACAAATATTACACGAGTATGGCTTCTCTCCAGTGTGAGTATGGATGTGACGTTGCATAATCGCAGCACTACCTTTGGTAGAATATACACAATGAGGGCACTGCTATACTTTAGCTTGATCAGGTGTACGCATATGGGTATTGAGATTCCTAGATTGAGTAAAGCACTGACCACATTCCTCATATGAGTATGGCTTCTCTCCAGTGTGAGTAAAGATGTGATACCGCAAAGATGCAGCACTATGTTTAGTAGATTATAGACAATGCACCCAGAACAAGATGTCAGCGACTGGTTGTGATCTAGTAGCTGCAGCAACGAGGTAAGGGCACTGGTATGTAGTTTGATCAGTTGAAATACTTAATATGAATAATTATGCGAGAGAGACCAGAAACTTGAGAAAAGCAATGATCACATTCCTCACATGAGTATGGTTTCTCCCTGTGTGCATACATATGATTTTATAAGATTTCTTAGCTATGTAAGAACAATGAGGGCACTGGTGTGAAATCTTTGGACAAGGTCAAGATGCTTGAGAAAACTTGATTTTGGATATTTTGACATTTCCGTAGTGTACATGGCTTGACTACTCAGTGAAGTATTGTGGTGCACAATTTGTGAAACCATCGCTCGTTGTACTAGCCTAAATGTGAACGACATCCAAGTAAAGATGTCATAGGCCCTCAACAAGCTGTTTGAAAGAGGAATCCTGATTACGGGGCGAGTGCTTGGCGTAAGCTCAGATCTTAGCACTACAAAGGAAGGCTTTTCATTTTTTGAGACAAGGTGCATAGAGCTCATTGATCAAAAGTTAGACATGGACCACCCTTCACAGAAAGTGTTCCTTTCATCGCAGGTAACATTATTATTATTATAGTAATCGCTACATGCATGTGTATAGCAAAGTTCACAGCACACAAAGCTTTATTATTATGTGTATTTATTCACATATGCAGACTTGGGATCTGATGCGTATGATGTACCATGGATTTACTGGTCTCCGTGAGAGTTTTCTCTCACTTATGGGCTCCATGGGTATTTCATCTCTCCCATCAGAATCAATGGGAATGCGGTGGAGAGGAGTGCATCAATGGGAATCAATGGGAGTACATCAAAGGGAGTACACCAATTTTCCCAATTGATTAGATGCCTTTTATTTTATGAGGTCTGAAATTAACATGGAGTGAGCCCAAATGTACTAGAGAATGTCTATGTCTATGTCTATGTCTATGTCTTAAATGTACACTGAAATGTACTTTTGTTGAGATCTGATCAACCCAATTAACTATACCTTTGTTGTGTTCGCAGAAGGTCAGTATAATTATCATTGCCGCTTGGCAATGATATGGAAGGACTTACGTGGATTCCCACTCCGGAAGTGGAATTCTAGTGAGCCTGCTATTCTGGAACACATAGATCCTAGTCTTAGAGATGTACAACATACCCACACAATTATTGATTCTGAAAATTATATAAAGACGTTGGATGTGGAAT
This sequence comes from Haliclona indistincta, assembly GCA_964017065.1. NCBI lineage: Eukaryota > Metazoa > Porifera > Demospongiae > Haplosclerida > Chalinidae > Haliclona > Haliclona indistincta. Next base: position 5,851,221 of record OZ024786.1, read on the forward strand.
GGTCTTCGAGCACTGATGAGTTTTCCTTAATGGTTAACGATTTGTACACTCAGAGTTTCTCCCTAAGAAAACAGTATCATGATATCTAGCCATGGAGACTATGGAGGCTAATATACAATTGGGAAATGCAACACAGCTCTGACGAACCTTACTAGAAGAGATAAAAAAGCGCAGAGACTTCTGCACATACTCATCAGCTAGGTCCATCTGAGCATTTACCACTCACACAAAGTACCAAGGATGAAATAGCAATGAAAAATAATCCATGGAGTTCCTACTGAAAGAATCTTGATTCTAATGTAAAGCATAAAACAACACATGCATACACAGATACAAGAGAAAAAGTAGGAGATCGTTCAGAACGAGATAAATTCGATCAGTGTGTCTCAAGGTAGACTTTGTCACAAAATAATGAGCTGTAACTCAGCCTCCTGACATATCGTACAACGCCTCATGCTACTACCAATGAGCCACCTTGTGTTTTGTTTCAGGGACGACATTTGAGAAGTCGTCTAGATCTGCTCAGACAAGACAGAGAACTGCCGCAAATAAACAAGCTCATCAGAAGAGTCAGCATGATCAGCATTCTCGTTACCGAGACATTACTATCATCACGGCTGAGCATGTTGCATCTGAGTTCTTAGTTACCTGCAACTACTCGTTGTGTGACAGACAACTGGATTGAACAGGTTGTATATTCGTTGCTTGAACCATACCAAATTAGTTTAATTCTGCCTAGCCAAGAGTGCGGGCATAAATCGAAAAGTAGGTTCTGAGTAGGTTTATCGTATTTTTGCTATGATTCGCTTGCCAGCGTAACTATTTTGTTGCAATTTGCATCAAGCAAGGCTGTAGCAGGCCCACCAATCAGTTAACAACCTCTGATTGTTTACTTGAGCATCAGTGTTGCATTTGTATTGCTGTAGGATCATCACCACTTTGTCGGGCTGTAGCAGCTTAGCGACATATGGGTTGGATCGGGCAGATCGCATATCAACATGCACAGCAGCAAAGGAAAACCACTCCATACAAAAAGCTGCCTAACCATCTTTCAATATTTCAGCTGTTTGTTGTGTTATGCAAAATTGGAATCCAATGTTTTATAGCAGTATGTGTTAGGATAAGCTGTTCAGCTAGAAATAAAAGTATTATTAATAGGACGAAAAGTATCAGAAATAAAGATTTTGCCCTTTATGCCCATTTTGGGTTAAAGTCGTTCTCATCAGAAATTTAAATCCAAAGATCTACAGTAAGAAACGCCCACACACATGCACTTGTAACATCACGTGTGATTCAGCAGTGCCACCAAAGAAAAAGTTGTTACCAGAAAAACGTACTATAGGTCACAAATTTTTGAGTCGTTACCATAAACAGATCAATAAAAGTCTTCATTGTTAATATGTTTTGTTTACTGCAGAGGATTGGAGAGCATAAACTAGCTGACAGGATAGTTGAGTGGATACGACCACCATAGGAAATTAAAGTTTTGATGTTGACTTTTTCTCTCCAAAACATAATGCAGAGTCTTTTGCATCAGCTGTATTTTGTTTTAATCTCTTATTAGTTACATTGTTCCAGTTAATGTAAATGGTTATAGGCATATAATCATGGCTAGAGTATAATGAGCAGAGCACATAGCATTCTTTCATGATCATGTGACAATCATATCATCGGTAACACGCCGTGAAAAACCTCTATAGTGAATTTTTACATAATGCCAACGACAACCAGCAGAAAGTTGACTCTATTTATCTTGATATCCGCAAAGATCTTGACACAGCAACCACTATTTTGTGAGGAGGAACTGAAGCGAGAAGGAGATTCAGCACTAATGGGAGATAGGAAGCGAAGGAATACAAACTCCAAGAAACCCGTGTGCTATGGTTGTAGTTGTACCTACAAGTACTGTGGATTGATAACTTCAGTCAATAATTTTTCGTAGCCTCAAAAACCTGGACACTTTCGAAAAGATTGCCCTGAACTAGGGAAGAACAAGAAAGAACCTGCCCATAAAGCAGACACTGCTTGAGAATAAAAAAGTAGTACATTTCTGGTACTAGGTTCTTCTACTCAAGCAGAAAGATGGGTGACAGATTCTGATGCACCTAGCGGAATCTAGACTTGCTAATCGACTACCAACAATTTAACACTCTAGAAAAGGTTGGATCGGGAGATAGACGCACTGTTGACGCTCTTGGTGTTGGTTATCTTTGACTTGAAATGAAGGTTAAAGTTAGCAAGTCACAGAAATCTGTATGTACAGCTTGACAGTCAAGCTCATAGAGCTTATCATTCAGTGTACCCATTACATAAAGCTTTCGATCACCACCCAGAATCCAGCAACAAGAATGTCCAAACTTTATGAAGTTTCCCTCAGACGCAGCTGCTCTAACTGAGAAGAGATTACACGCCAACTGTGGAACAAACAGAACCTTGTATACGAAGAAGTAGCAAGTCAGGCATCTGCTCAAGATGATACAGTGCAAACATAATACCATACACTCACCAACCTTGTACTCTGGGAGGGCTATTCAAAATAAGAATCCTCCTGGATTGGATGGTTGACAGCGATATTACCGATACTGCAAAACAGTACGTTAAATGAACTCCTCATAAGCAGTGAGCATGACTAGTTGTTTTCTCCTCAAAGATCCTACACCATCTTTTCGTCTCATTGTTGATTTTGTTAGTTCGTTTGTCTGTGCTGTTAAGAGTAGTCTACGTCGTGGTCCTGTTTGTAAACGCACATTCACCCTTAATGTTCCTACTGATGTTTTTAAGTTGTTTTTTTTTGCAGAAAACGAGCTGGTAGAACAACTGGCTTAGCATTTGTGGATTACTTCGAAAGTACTTGGTATGAAACTTTCCTGTGCAGAGATGTGGAATACGCATGAAAATCAAGAATATAGGACAAAAAAAACACTTAGAGGGGTGGGCACAAGCGAATCAAAAATCTAGTTTGTAAGACCTAAAATCTGACCTGAATTTTTTGAGTAAATAAACAAGGAGAAAACAGCCACATAGATTATTTAAGTACGGCTGGGTGCTGGTGCAAGAGTTTCCAAAATATTAGCTCAAGTTATCACCACTTATAGAAAGATCAAGAAACTGAAACATAATTTTGCAGAAAACTGTTACTCTAGATGAATACATAAAAAGAGTTTCAAACCACTCTTGGTACAAAAGTACCAAGAGGTAGAATGGTAATTTTATATGCTGATCGATTTCCTTAGTGAATACAACACCACATTCGTCAATCAATAATGTTGAGTAGTAATTCCCTTTTTGGAGCAGGATGGCAGATGAAACTGCTGCGAAGCAAAGCAGGACGACAACGTTTCAAGATGGTGCTGGTGCAAGATGGTGCTCGTTTCAAGATGGTGCAGGATCTATAATACCATCACAGACGTATCGGCTATCAAAATACTCAGTGTTTTACTATGTTCGAGCAATGAGTACAGGCTTTAAAATTGTGAAGAGTTCACTGAGTTTCTTCAGACGCACAAAACTTCACATTAGCAATTGTACATTCTACAAGAGCTAATAGGTTGGAAAGGGGTTTGATGGGGCTGCGACTACGGCTGGGCATGGTTATACTAATGCATGGTATTTAAACCATTGCAGAAATCATGCTCATTCATGAACCAGTATCCATTGATGTATGTAAAGACCATCGGTCTTTGGCCGGAGGTATGTTCACGTGTATATAACCCTGCCCACTTTTATAATAATTAATGATTTCAAAATGTCTGGACAGTGCATGGTCTGCACGCTGTTTGTGAATCCATTGCCATCAAAGCTCAAACAGTGTCGACTATTTTGCATTTACTTAGCATGCACAGAACCGCAGCACACCATTATAATTAGCATCAAATCACACAGAACCATTACTATTATGATTGTACCTATCTTTTATCCTATAGAGTTGGACCATCTATGTGTACTTTTGTAATAGGCGCAGACCACATTGTAAACAAGAATTTGGCTGCTTGGCTGGCCACGAATTGCCGGATGTCTTTTCATCCCCCAAAAAGCAGCATGGTGTATACCATTTTATATCTAAAGATTCATTAAGCAGAAAAGCTTTTTATGTTTGGCGATATGACCCGAAAAATAAACTATGCAATGCCTTGTTCCCAACGCAGGATTGGGCCTTTAGGGAGACACTGGTGCATGAGATACGAGGCGAAGCATGTATACTTTAAAAGGGTGGCCAAGAATTCATACCAGATGAGGAGATAGTCCCATCGACACAAGGAGATGGTACCACCAACTATAGCGGAGAGCGTCCACAATCACAACTTTAGAAACATTGCTAAATGACACCAGCACCTGATGTGTTACTATCTCAACTCAAAATACATTGGCGACACAATAACCACAGGAAGAGGTTTGCCAGTTAACTTAGTTGACCTTGTAACTGATGACATTTCATATGTTACACTTTTGACAGATCTGGTGATACAAGAAGAACTTCATAAAATTAGTGTTGCACCGATGAGCCGATATAGTATCTGTATCTGCCGATATCTTTGTATCGGTAGTATATCTGTATCGGTCGAAACGATATCGGTCTTGCCGATACGGGCGAATACGGACGCACGCGGACGATCACGGATAAACGTACGACAGCTGCAGATCGCTGTTGGCGCTGTCACTTGCACGCGTAGTCTTAATATAATGTCGAAAAGAAGATCGCCTATATGGAAGTACTTCACTGCTGGCGACAGCGATCGCCAGGCAACCTGCAATAATTGCAGCGCCTCCGTCCCAAGAGGCGGTCAGTCAATCAAGTCCTTCACTACGACGAATCTAGTTGGGCATCTCCGCAAGCATCCTACGGAGTTTAAACAATTCGAGGATGCCAAGAGTGCAGCTGCTAGCAGCTCTGAACCCCAGGTGCAGAAGAGCAAGAGATTTAAGCAAATAACTTTGGAAGAAAGCAGCAGCAGGACGAAAGCTTGGGAGATAGACGATCCACGCGCTCTCGCTTTAACTACGAAGATAGGAGAGATGATTGCACTCGACTGTCAGCCACTTTCACTAGTTGACAATGTAGGCTTTATTCGAGTCATTCAAGCAGCTGAACCGAGGTATGTACTGCCTAGTCGAAAGTACATTACAGAGAGGACGATACCTCAGATACACTCTCTCGTTTTCTCTAAAGTCAAGGAATCCCTGCTAGAAGCGAAGTGGTTAAGCTGTACCTCTGACATATGGAGTACTGAGGTCAGCAATGATAGTCTCATCAGCCTTACCGCTCACTGGTTGTCACCAACTTCCTTCGAGAGAAGGTCTACCATGCTCTGCGCTAGTCCTCTTCCAGGTTCCCACACTGGAGATGCCATTCAGTTGAAGTGTGCTGAGATGTTTGACAAGTGGGGAATCGAACACAGTCAGGTGCATTGCTTTGTGACAGACAATGCTGCCAACATAAAGAAAGCAATGACTGATGGAGGCTACAATCATGTGGGTTGCTTTGCACACACACTACAGTTAGTTGTACAAGATGGCATTCTATCGCAGCGATACGTAAACGACATTCTAGCCAACTGTCGACGTATTGTGGGGCACTTTAAACACTCCCAGCTGGCATCTTCTCAACTGAAAACTATTCAGTCAAGCCTTGGGTTACCTCAGCATCGTCTCAAACAAGATGTAGCAACGAGATGGAATTCGTCTCTCTACATGCTGGAATCCATTCTTTCTTAAAAAGTGGCCCTAGCTGCTTATTGCACAGAGCATGATGGAATTCCTTCACTGACTTCCCATCAATATGAGATAATAGAGAAGGTAATAGCAGTGCTGAAGCCTATAGAAGATATAACACAATCTATTTCATCTGATAAGGCATCAGCATCAATAATCATACCTTATGTCAGAGCGCTGAGAAAGTGTTGGGAGAACTGCAGTAATGACAGAGGAGTGCGGACGATGAAGAAAGAATTGCTTGATTCACTAAATCGCAGATTCTGTGATGTTGAAGAGAATGAGACACTGGTGATAGCAACCATGTTGGACCCTTGCTTTAAGGACAAGTTCTTCACTACCTTAGTTGCCCGGGATGAAGCCAAGTCATTGCTGATTCGATTAGTGAACGATAAATTTCCACCCAGTGATGTTGACGAGCCCTCTGACTCACAGACGCTTGAGCAGCAATCTCGAACTGATGTAATGAAGTGCTTTGATGAAATACTGGAAGAAGCTGGTAGTTCTACTGAGGAAGTAACATCTACTACAGTAGTTGAACAGTATCTTGCTGTTCCACTATTACACTATCATACAGGCAATGCTTGTACATGGTGGGCTGAAAACAGACTGCGGTTCCCTACTCTCAGTAAACTGGCTCTGCAATACCTATCACCACCTCCTACATCTGTACCGTCAGAGCGTCTGTTCTCCACTGCTGGAGATATTTATGATGAAAAGCGAAACAAACTCGATCCTGAACGTGCAGAAACACTTCTTTTCATCAAAAATAATCTCCAAATCTGACACTTACAGCTATATACATTGATCATTAACACTATTGACACTGATTCGACCAAATCACCACAATCACTTATACACTTCACATGATTTAACCACTTCACCACAATCACTTATTCACTTCACCACAGTCACTTATTCACTTCACATGATTCAACCACTTCACCACATTCACTTGTATTATCAACAAAAAATTTTTTTAAATATCTGTATCGGTATCGGTATCTGCAGTATGAGTACTCAAAAATCGGTAAATCGGAATATCGGCAAATTTGCATATCGGTGCAACACTACATAAAATACTGCCACAGGACACAGTATTTCACCAGTCAGTAATAAGAGTTGGATATCCTATAATTTCGATCGTTCCCTTAGGCTTAGCAGGCTAGAAATAAACTCAACTAAGTACAAAAAAGGAGCTATTGTCATTGTGATTGCTTATAATGTCAATGAATACCTATTGTTTACTGAAATTCTAATAACCATTGATTTTGTATCACACTATCATGCATATGAAGTGGAACACAGTCAGTCACCCACATGTCACATCACACAACCATCGAGTCTAATAGACCATCACACACTAGGTTTATACACATGCAACCATCCGCAACCAACACTTCATGTTTCTCTTAAGTATAATGTAATATCCACTAGGTAAATTATAATTAATCAACTTTCGTTGTTGTGCTGTCAACATGCTAATGCACTATGAGAATGGGATGATGATCGTCGAGAGAAAATTAGTACTTGCATGAGGAAAAGGATACTAGCATCTATGATACTTGGTTTCACGACAACATGGAAACAGATATCGATGACTGAAACAACATGGAATATTCACATTAAATGTGAATATTACACACAAACATTCTACATTCAATAATGAAAACACGACAAGTATTGGAATTGGACAAGAATTGGACACTTGATCAGATTTCAATAGCTACAATATGCTAGATTGTTATTGTAAGGATGTTGATTCAAGTATACGGTATATCCTGTTTGTTATTGTAAGGTTGACTTTTCTCATCTTGTGAGAAAAGTCTTTTCTCAGACTTTCTCATCTTGTGAGTAATCAATAGGGAAACTTGACTCGAAATAAAAAAGTTTAATGTTTAACACACCCCCTAATATTCATACATAATACGTATATTCATATACAGCTATTAGCTACTTATTGCAGGCAATGCTGATTTAGCACTTCACGATTATAATTAGCAATCGTAAAATCCTACACACTCACATGAGAATTAAAAGGCGAGTGACCAATGACGTAAGAGAACACAACCGACGAGAAGGATGATTCGCTTAATCATACTCTTCACTTGCTTGGAAAATATTGCGTATATGAGGAGTTCTACAATGAGTTATCCATGGCACACCCTTCACTTCCCCAATCTCATCTAGTGAAGAAGTCTCATCAGCTTCTCACAGAGACCATTGAGTTAAAGAGGTTACCCGGACCGCATTGTGGTACATATCGGTCCCTTGAAGAGACACTGAAAGGTGCAATAGCACATGAGGTTTGAAATTATTGTACGGTTTGTAATGTCAAGACTATTGCAAAGACAGACCGCACTATTTTTATTAAGATATCTTGTGTTCTGAATTACTGTGATCATTGCAAAATGATCGAGAGCAAAATGACCGAGAGCAGGTACGTGTATATACACACATCAGACAACAACAAACTGTTTAATCAGTGCGATCAGGCTATGTAATTTTGACTAGACTGTCTATAGCTACTTCTTTAACACATTCCGCCAGAAGGAATACGATTGGTCAGTTAGGAAATAGTGGCCTCTCACTAATGTCAATAAATACAGCAGACAGTCAGTCCACCAGCCAGTCAGTCAGTCAGCCAGCCAGCCAGCCAGCCAGCCAGTCAGTCAGTCAGTGAGTCAGTCAGTTGGTCAGTATAGGAATGGCAGGACAATGTGAGTGATTTAGCCGTATGTAATAATAGTTCTTGTAGCTAATTCCTACCGAACTCTATAGCTTGTGAAGCTTATCACAGATATACATATAAAGTACCGATACCACTCCTTGACAAGTATTCCAATGAACTGGAAAAAATTCATGAGATGAATTTAGTAAGATGATTATAATTATTCTAGCACAATAATAATACTTTGTGTTCTCAGATGCAGAGGCAGCTACAAATAAAGAGCCTCAACACCCAACCTCCCGCTCCTGCAACCTCATCTCAACTACAACTGATGAGCACTCAAGCTTACTACATAGAGCTTGTATTCTTCTTCTAGAGTTCCGGGAGTAGGAGGTGGGGTAGGTCATGATCTCATTAGTGACAGAGAGTGTTACTCACACTCGCTCGCCTACTCACTTGCTCACTCACTCACCCTGCCCATTGTATCAATCCAGTGTTGTTCATGATTGATCAATGTTGACAATGTTCTCCATCGATCCTTTAACTCCTTCAACCCTGTTCTGCTTTCTCTCGAACATTCTCTCACTTCTGTCTCCTGTACTCGTTGCTCTATCACGCTGTTCTCAAGAATGCATAATCTCTCATTCAGCTGCTCCTGTCTTCCAAGGTTAGTTAACCTCTTTGTCTTCAAGTCTCTCATTGTTGCTGTGAACTCCACATCGAAAGTGTACATGGCATCATGTAAATCACTCTTGAGTTTCTCTGTACGTGTACATTAGTACATCGGTATATTGTGTGACGTGTGTCTCTTACTGATCTTGTCTGCAATACTCTCATACACAGCTCTCTCCTGCTCCACAATCTCCCTGTCCTTCTCCACTAGCTCCAATGCTTCAACACGTTGCTTCTCTAGATCTTCAAGAGTCACTTTATCCTATTCCTCCTGCCCTCTCCTCTTCACCAGCTCACAGTTCCTCACAGCTACTTCAACAGCCTCCTCTGTAAGTAGCTAATTGTTAGTCACTGAATTACTTTACTTTTGCAATAAAAATTCTGAACAAACTTGTAAACAAGCTGTAACAAGCATCAAGCATTTTGATGTCTACCTGAGCATTGTTCACATTTCTCCAACTCCTCTCTCGTCCTGTCTTCCTCTCCCACACCCACATCACCAGCTTCACTACAACTAGTCTATTAGATAATACAAAGGCCTCACGACCACACTATAAACATGTAATTACAGGAAAGTGAGGACACTGTATAGACTTACAAAGTGAATTGGACAATGAGTATCAACAAAACAATGACATTCTCCATGCAATGTATTGTTCTCAGCCACATGGACACGATCATCTGAGAACTATTTGCAATAGACCTGTTTAGCGTTCTGCATACGACGATCTAATTGTGCAAAATATTTAAAGTCGACAGTGTAAATGCATTTGTTGACTCACAAACAGTCTCTACTGTGACCAGTTCAATAAGAGGGTTGAGTGAGTGTGATTGTATCTGATGACTGACAACTGATAGCTCCTCGAATAGCTCACCCAGTCTCTGATAATAGAAAGAGACAGTGATTGTAGATGTATGTAGATGCTGCTTTGTAGGTTACGGGCATACAATCAGCAATGTGCTTTTTTAGACCACACCTTACGCAACTGTCTTATCATTATTGTGATGGAAGAGAGAAAAGGATATAACTATGGAGGAGAAGGTAGAGAAGCTTATGAAAATAGAGGACAAAAGACAGAGATCCTTAGATGTAGCTGAATACAATAGAAAAAGAAAGAAGGAAATGAAACGCAAGATGAGGGAAGAGACTGAAAAGGAGAAAAGGATGTGGATCTGAAACAATTCAATGGATCAGTGAAATGAAGCTATAAGAATCAAGTGGAAGAGACCAGTGAATAATACCACTGAAAAATAATAAAGAAATTTCACTCCATTCTGCAAAGTACCAGTCATGGCTAGACTATTTTCTTCACAGAGCCATCAGATGCTGACATGCGGCAGTGTTATGAAAAGATAGTCTATTGACTACAGCGGTTATTCTCGAGCTGTAGAAGAGTCAGATGATGATGCCACACAACCTCTATATTGAACACCAAAATGCATGCAGTCATAAAGATAAACTAAAGTTTACAAGTAGATAAGACCTTGTCACTTCTGTCACTAGAAGTGACAGAAGTTACACAAGTTACAAAAGTTCCATTTTACGATGACACACTAACAGTTGAGTTTAAATCAATTGCAGATTGCATCAGTGTAATACTGATATTTCCTTTTAGTGTGGGGGTCTTGCCAAAAGGGAATTCCACTTATCATATCTTGTGCCTAAAGTCCTACTTCCTGCCTATCAGAGTCTTCTCAAAAACTGACCAAGAAAGAAATACATCTCAGAGGGTCTAAAATTTTCAGCAAGATTCAGCAACTTGTAAGTGAACCTATTTTTATTATAATTTCTTACTGTAAATCATGATGATTATCATAATTAACTCATAGGAAGTTTTATGAAACAACAGGAGAGCATTCTTTTTGGTAAACAAGAGGCAACACAAGGCTCTCGCTACCCTTCTGCTTGTACATATTTGCACTTCAAACAAAGACGATTGCACCAATCATGCTGAACATTCTGCCTCACATCATTGGTGAAGGAGTGTTTGGAAGGCACTAGTCAGCAGCGGCCAGATCAGAATGTAAGTAAAGATCATGCATCCTATTTCAATTCCTTTACATAGGGTTCAAAGGCAATGTCAAGTGGCGCTGGTACTCCCAACGATGCACTTGATGTGGTATGCATATGAAATTGTGCATTATGATAGATTATAACGAACTTGCTACGTGTATTTTACAGTCAGAAATTGTGTCTGATACCAATCAATTACTTGAGAATGACAGTTAAGACAAGCTGGATGAATCCTTGCTTGATGCATCAGCTGAGGTAGCTTTGCACACTATGCAGAATACCAGATGCACAGAAAGACACCGGTTGCTCTTGCTGACAGACATTCCAAAGAACTGAATTACAAATAGTAGAAATGTTAACATTACATTTTAGGAAAGCATTTTACATTAGCAACAGATTGCAATTGTCGACACCAACCTCAAATCCTTCTAAAAAAGTCAGTTAAAGTAAAAATTACGTTGTTAGTTCACCGTATGTTCTGTACCTCAGGTTCTCTATTCTCTGCTGCAGATGGCTTATGTAGTTTGTGAGTTGAGGACTTCTAAGTACATGTACAGTCATAAAGAATGAAGGAGGAATTTCAGTGTCGCCACGTACATGTACCTTTTCTTCTTCCGGCGATGGACATATCTCAGAATTGAAGGATTCCTAACACAAACATGCAGATTCATAGCTACGGTATAATGCTGCGGACAACACTCAGTACAGTAGTCTTACCGGCTCCGCGATTTGTTCTTCACTCCGTACCCGATTCATGATTGCTGTTGAAATAATGCGATCAGTATGAAACAGTCAGATCAGTAGCATTCAACGTCAGGCGTTTTTATGATGGCGCTTGAGCATCGGAGGAGGTAGGAGCAAAATTATCAAAATCAGTTCTCTTAGCAGATAATGCATAATAGCATGTATAGTTTAAAGTAAAGAACTTAAACTATTTGTAATAAGGTATTATTATCATTATTTTGAGTTTCAAAGCAACGAAACACGAGTACACTCCGCTGGTTTGTTGGCGCTCCTGGTTTGTTGAGATCACTCCTTTTCTTCTCCACGGAGAGGGAGAAGACATAAGCAGCATGATAGACTGTCGGGGACAGTAACACAATCGTATCCTTCAGTAGCATCTTTCCTCTATTCTTATTGATTACATTCATGACAATCATTTGTTAGAGGATATTCAATGGGGTTTTCTAGCAGGGAAGTCCACTACTACTGCATTGTTGTCTGTGGTACATGATTGGCACCTTCACCTTGAGGCTAAGACTGATGTTTGTGCAGTACTAAAACCTGCAGTTACGGCTAGCTTGGTTGGGACAAACTCTCCTGAAAAACATCAAGTTTTGCGGGTGTGGCTGCTGTTGCAGAGGCCCAGTGCATCAGGGCATGCTACTAAGTTCCTCTTATGTGACCATGCTTTACCTTGCTTGTTATAACGTGGTGACTACGTATACTTATGATGGGTACACGAGCGCCAAGTCAAGATACATTGTGCAGTCGTTTCAGTTGCTACGTTCGACTCGATCACTGAAAGCGGTTTACCAGCAGCGTACCATATGCATGCACCTTTATATCATGAACTGTGCACAAGTGTCCCAATACTATAAAGCTGTTACTAATCTATGCAGGTTGAAGATAAGACAGAAAATTTCTGGTCGACAATAATGCTGATCACTCAACAATTATTACAGTTAGATGAAGTAACAGATAATACTGAATGTGAAAAGATATCGAGGACAAATGACTACCAAAAAGTAGATATAATAATATACATTCATAAATACAACAACAATTGGACACACGACAAGATATCAAGAGTCCTCTTTATGAGTACAGTGGAGAAGTCCAATGAGCAGAGCTAGATCACACATAAAACCGTTTTCTCTTCTTCTTGAACATATTTGAGAGATCGGGATTTAACAGTAGCTCCTTGGGTGGAAAGATACGGTCGGAAATTTCTGGATGTTGTTTTACACGAGACTCCTGGTAACTCATAACTCGATTGACCGATGTAGAAGCCGCCCATTTTGGTACTTTCTTTTCAGGACAAGACTAATCATCGGTACTATCATCACTACTGAGATCTGATATGTTGTAATTCTCATCTGCTTCATCAAGAGGATTCGCTGGAGATAGTTTATAACTGGCAATTCCAGCATACTTTTGGTGGTGTTTATTCAGCAGTGGCGATGAAATTACAGATGGTGCAGGCTTAATATAGGTAGTATCTAGTGCAGGTTTAGTCGACGATGAAGAAGACAAATTGGTGGAAGCCGAGGGATCGCCGTTGTGTCTTTTGCAGCTTTTCTCTGATCTAGCTGTTGCTTCCAAATCATCTTATCAACAGGGTCAGCTGGTATTACTTTCTTGGGAGGATCTTCTTTCTGCATTTGCTGCTCTTTCCTTTTCTTCATTTCCGCCTCTCGCTCCCTCTCTTGTGCCTCTCTTTCTTCTCGCTCACGAATACGCTGCTTTTCTCGTTCAGCAGCCTCTACTCTTCTCCTTTCATCCTCTGCCTCCATTCTTTTTCTATGTATCTCTTCAATCATTCTTCTCTCCTCTACAGAAACACAAACGCAAGTAAAACTCACATACAGTCAATTTCAGCTACCGTATAACCAGTTTTTTGGACAGTCAAATATTTCGTAAATAAATTTTAGCTGGATCTAATTTGGTTCTTCATTAGGGGCTGAGGGGTTTGGGGCTGATAGAACTGAGATGCAGCCGTGCTTTGTTGTATCAGAGAGCTGTGTCCTATTTGAGATCAAGCCCCCTACAGTGTTCACCGCCCTGCAAGCAGCACTAGCGACCTACTACTGCCTGCACATATCTTATCCACAGAAATCGATTCCTGCTAGCTGTGTCCTCCTCTTTCTCTAGGAGATGATCCTAAAAAAGAAGATAATAATACCAAGAAGCAAATACGATATACCTCATTTATTAACAATATTTAACTCTTAAGTTGCTCACTCATTATAGCTGATCACATTATTCTGTAATATTATTATTAACCTCGTCACAATCATGAGAATGCGCTGAATACGAATATTCGAATGAAACCAGCTAGTAATAATTATTATGTAGACACACACACACACACTACTGACACACTATAGTGTGTCAGTAGTGGTACACTAATAGCCTGGCACGTGTGTCGATGTGCCCAACGGGTGGACAAGTATTTGGCTCACTTAAGTGTGTCAGGCTGCCACACTTGTTTTTACTGTGCTGCCCTCTAAGTATGATACCTATTCAGAGTTCAAAACCAACTTTATCTATGCTCTGTGTAACAATGGAGGATTTGGTCTTTGTTAGTCATGCAGGTAGCTACTCAGTTCACAATTTGAACACAATCATTCAACTGCATCTTATCAATACATCAAAGTATATAACATGACAATTATCAAGAACACATCAGTTAACACATTTTGAACATAATCATTCAACTGTATCTTCAATTCTTTTTGTATCAATGTATTATTATATGACATGACCATTATCAAAAACACATCAGTATTACAATAATGATTTATAAATTAGTATCATTATCAATGAGGATCCAATTAATAACAGCAATTTAATAAGTGACTTGAAAGCAAGTACAACAGACAATAGCAATTTAAACATGTTGCTGTTGCATAGTAATCATGTTTACAAAAATAATTATAACAGAGCATTATAACATGAACAGCTGAAGCAGTGTCAGAAGGAGATCAAAACATTGCCAGAAATAATTGGACACGGTAATACCGTATAACATTTTCGTATACTATCTGCCACGTATCACGGGCATTGAGAGCGACCTGAAAGCGCAGCGCCCAAGATAATCTAACGTCGAGAAAGCTTAGTTCGACCTGGATACTTGCTCTAGAGATGCGTGGCTAATCAACTGTACGCATAGCGAAGCGCGTGCATATGCACTAGTTTTTTTCCCAGAGGAGTTCACCGCTTACTAATCGCTGTAATACATTAGATTTAGAATTTTAAAAAATTTCAATATTTCTCACATTTTTTTTGTGGTTGCCAAGCAAATTTCTGGCTTAGTTCGATCCGGATTCAAGATAAGTGCTATAAATAGCTTCACCTTGTGCTTGTTTTGGATATGGTAGACATGTGCATATTTTACCCACAATAGGAATTTTTGGTCTACCTGGTACTGATAATTCAAAATTAATTTACTAACGGTCCCGCTTACGGTAGTCTGTTTATTCGCATGTGGGCGGGTCCTTGTTTATGGCACTGCGGTGCTCGCCGTCGCGGAAGACCTACTTCGAGCACTGCCGTGTCAAGCGACAAGGTGTCTATCAAGTCTCCTCCGACAGACACTGACGTTCTGTGTCTAGTAGAGATACCACACTCGATGTTGCTTTACTGGTACTCGCTTGATGCACCAGACTACAGTGAGCTTTTGAACAACAGCATTCCAGACAGAGTCGTTGTTGTCAAGAAAGACAGCCAGCATTTAGTGAGCAGGTTAGCGTGTGTTTCTGCCCATGTTTACATGGAACTGATACCACTACATGTACTAGATCAATTACAAAGGTAAAACAAGGAGAGGCCTTAACTTCTCCTTGTTGTTGGAGCCTGGGATGGAAGGTGTGCTGGAGCTGTATTACGTCAGATCTCCTTGCAGTAGACTAGAAAAACAGTTTACAACCATCCCAACAAAGAGAACTGATCCTTCTAGTCATGTCAAATTTAGCTATAATAATCAAAAGACTAAAGACTCCTGAGAAGTCCACAAGAATGGTAAACCACTGTCCGGTCAGCGAAGCGGTCAGCACAACGGATGAAGTAGCAATGAATCTAAGGCACTAGTAGCAATATGGGGTGACTCAAAAGTACAGAGTCAACTGGATGGTATCACTAGAAACTTGACAAAGGATTGCTACTAGATGGCGCTGGCACCTTACGAGTGCAAGTCTTCGATTACTTCGCTCTCTATTCAAGTCTGTGTCACTAACGTTTGAAAAGAATTAACCATGTACAAGAGAACATTTTAGCCACTATTTTAGTCGCTAAAGATAGCCAAAAAGACATTGAATTGGTCTCATGGGCACTCATTAAATCTCATTTCTTGGAGACAATTTATGCACCAGTATAGCACATGGTATACTTACTTACCTTTTATGAAAGTATTGCATGCAATAACCATAACATGCAGTGGCCAAGAGGTGTTAAAACAATTCCTAAATACTAGCTATACTCAGCTGTCATTTCATTGTGACATCACGTAAACCGCACCCATAATTCATGACGTTCCTAGAAATACAACGTGGCTGTAAATATGAAGCGTACCCGTGGACTCGAGGAATACGCCTACTACTAGTAATCCACCGCCCAAGAGGAAATGTGCTTCAATAACAAATGATAAACTTCAAATACTCAAATGTGCGGACGCTACGCTACACCACTCACATCATCATCACCTAGTCGATATGTTGCAAATATTGCCCGCATGCAATTACTTATCCTTATTACCATGAACAGGACCGCAATATGAGAGTGAGCGTCATAGACGGAAAAAATTGGGACAATAGCAAGGCGGCGGGCTCCGGAAGGCCATCAAAAATAACTAGATAAGTTATGGATTTTGTGGAGAAACAAATAAGAAGGGACAATGAGACAACAGCACACCAGCTAAAAAGCTGGTTACTGATGCCGGCATCAGCATCAGTCTAAGTACAATCTTGCGTTGGCTAAACTGCACTGGGCTTATTCAGAGAGAGCGATATTGCCAGCTCATAAGAGATGCCAACAAGCAAAAGAATCTTGATTTTTCCAAGGCTCAGCTGAATGACCAACTTGATAATGTGATATTCACAGATGAGTGCACGATTCAGATGGAATCTCATAAAACATTCTGTTGCCAAAAGAAAGGCGAAGCTCCTAAGCAAAAGCCAAGGTATGATAGTATCTATTAAAGCAAACTGTGTATTTATATGATATGATTAACAATAATTACTTACCTCGTCAGACCAAAATACCCATTGAAAGAGCACGTGTGTGATATGCTAAAGTGTATGATTGTTTGCTCATGTCTGGAGTTGTGTACACAAATGAAGTATACAATCAAATGACTACTTCAATGATGGAAATAGTGGAAAACCCATAATGTACATCATAATCACTGAACAAGACATCTATATAGTCCTTGTGCACCATTGTGTGGTCACAAGTGGGCCATGCAACAACATCAAACTGATATCTGAAAGCAGGTAAGTATGTATGTGCATACATTTTAAACACAAGAAAAACGGCCATGAATAACATTATAATTATTTTAGTTACAGTTATTTGAACATGGAACATGGCACATGGTCAAACAGGTGCATCAACTATCTCTAAAATAATGTATGGTTTTGGATGCTGTTTTTGATTGAAAACATGCTGGAAGGACGAACAGATAGGAATGACCAGTGAAGGGGATAGGAATTGTCGCGTGAATATATCAAATGAAAATTGTTATGAACAGGAAATAAATTATTGTAAAGAAAGACACCTACATCAAATGGCCAAGACATTTATTATCAATTCAGTGTGGTGTAAAGTGCACGACCAGAGCGTCGACGCTGGCAAATCCTCAGGGACACAGAGTGTCCCGAGAAGCGCCAATTCCACGAGTTATAGAACTCAACTGGACGACCACGTACTCACTGAGATTAGAAAAATTAATCCTTCCGTACGGACTATTGCCGACAGAGTCGGCGTCCTCGAATCGGAGCGACGAGCTTATCGCGCAGCCCCGCCAATGACCAAAAGACGAGCGACAGAGTCGCGCTCCTGGGCGAGCTGTATGGACGAGGAAGCCTCAGAGCCAGGTACCCTCTCCAACGAAGAGCGGGAAGAGACCGCGCAAGGACCACTGTGCTGTCAGAGGAAAATATGGCCTTGCTCACCACTTCCTTTGGCAGCACCATCCCAAACAGAGTGAGGAGAAGGAACCGCAACGCGTTTCCAACACCAGAGGTGGAGGCGGCGCGTTGTCCCAAGCTCGACCCTGTCTTCAGGACAAAGTCCGTTAAGGCAGAGGCCAAATCAGCGGACGGTGAGCTTGCCCGCATCCAGGCGTTTGTCCACGATCCAGTCGGTCCGATGGTCGAACTGCTCCTCGGATTAGATGCGGAGACAGAGTCCCAACTCTCGCTTGAGGACACCAGAGTAGCTTTGTCTGATGCCATCAAGCTACTGGGCAATGCGTCCACTCGGATATCAAAACTGAGAATCAAAATTGCTATTGCTCAAGAGAAGCAAAATAAATATCACGATTTCAAGCATGGTGCTGTTTCCTGCTTTAAAGTAGGATCGGTTGTGTTGAAGAAGGTTTTCACACACAAAAGGCGGCGAAGAGGAAAGCTGGACTATCAGTTGGAAGGGACATTCAAAGATACAAAGTCCCTTGGAAAAGGTTTATTCCATCTAACAGACACTCAAGAAATCAGAGTATGTTGTAATTGTTTTTGCATTAACTGTACCCTATATTTTAATAGAGGCTATTGTTGAGATCAGTGGTAGTGTTGATCTATTGAACAGACCATAACTGACATTCAGGATCATCTTAAGGCTGTAGTGGAGGGTACAAAACCATGTCCTAATAGGCAAATACTTCTATCAAATGGTCGATGAAAACAAAGACAAAAAATAAAGGACTCGGCTATGGGTGAATAACTTCAACACTACTCCAGTGAAGAGCTATAACTCTTTAACCACTGAAAAGTTGTAAAATTACAACGCTACTTAATATTCATGGTAAATGACCACTTATTAATAATTTATTAATAACACAAGTTATAATGGTTATTGTACAGGAAATGAGATGCAGGCGGCATTCAAGTACCATGAAACCACCCCTTTGTCGGCTTGGAGGCGGAACCTTCATCTTTACAAGTTTTCGGTGTCGGCCCTTTGAGGATCAAAGGATCCGACCCTGTGAAGAACATTTTTTAAGAGACAGATATGAACTGTGTGAATGATAAGATATGTTTGTAGTGTCTGTGCGTGTCTAGCCGAAGGTGCCTGAGCCGCTTGCAAGAGGAAGAAGCGAGCTAACTAGCTACACTAAATTCTGTCTATCGGTCAATGGCAAGCATTCAGAACTTGTAGGAATTAATGGCGCAGTCATTTAAATGTACCTGGATAGCTACAATCAGCCACACAATCCGGAAAAGCTGAGTACAAAGCCCCTCAAAATCCGCCATAGTTCAAGACAAACAGAAACCACGCCTACAACGACACGCCCAACAACGAGCTGACGTCTACAGGTCGTCAAGGCATGGGTGAACGTCAAGTGCTCCACCCCAGCTAGCTCAGATGTCAAAGAGATAATCACAATAATTCTAAACTACCAAAAATAATAATCTTTACCACAGCTGGAAGATCTAATCAAAACACTGATTGAAGAAATACAGATAGATATACGATCCAGCGAGAAGGGTTGTAATTAGAAAGAAGACAATTCCATCTCCTCGAGCTCATATGAAGAGGTTATGGGTACATTAAAACCTGCTTTCTTTCGGAATGGAGATGACAACCCGAGTCACTACTAACTAGTAGTTGGATCATCAGGTGTGCCATTCGAAGGCACTGGAAGCATTCCTTAAAGAATACAGTGCCTCGCCGAGCAAGATACACTTGTAGAACATGTCCAAAATAAACCCACAAATATGGGGCTCAAAACATGGGTATTAGCTGACTCTGAGACCGGGTATACCTGGAATTTCAAGCTCTACACAGGGAAGGATGGTGACATAGACGATGGAGCTCTGTTGGGAGAAAGAGTTGCAATGAAGCTGTCAAAGACATATGGAATCGAGGCAATAATGTCTACTTTGACAATGATAATTGTTACAAATCTCCCTCCCTGGTGCTCAAACTAGAGGAAAAGAGCACTGGTTGATGTAGTACTGTCAAAATAAATAGAAGAAGAATACCACAAGCTATTCAAAGGAGGTGCTTGAAAAATATTCATACCGATTATTGGAGTAAAATGGGTGTGGTAACAGGTCTAAGCATCATTCACACAGAAGTAACGACAAATATTACAAGATAAAATGCAGAGTAGAAGGTGTGGTATTGATTTAAAAACCCAGAAAGATTGTCGAGTATAATAAGTTCATGGGAGAACTTGAAAAATCAGAACAACTAGTGACATGCTATGGATTCTACCAGAAGTGGTGGAAAAGAGTATTCTTTCACCTCTTTGACATTACTTTGGTAAATGCCTATCTAGCATACAATGCCACAATAACAGATAGACGACTCACGCATCGAGTTAAGGATGGAGGTTGCTAAAGCGCTGATAGAAATAAGTAGCCAATCTGTGATGCTTGCAGGTGCAAGCCAAGAGACTTTTGTGTCTGCTCCAGGAGGGACACCAAGCAAATGTAATCCAGCTATCAATGTTGTACACACAAAAGCACTACAAGTAACATAACATTATTCTATACAAGTGTACACACTGAATTGTACGATTAAAGTGTGTCAGCCGGGCTCAGTGATGGTGACATGGATGCTATTGCTCAGCTAGTCTATTAAGCGTTTTTGTTTGTTTAGAAGAAAAGCAAAACTATGGTGACATTATCGCTATATATGATACGTGTGATGCCTGTAATATTTGAGCATCCTTCCAATCATAAAAAATATATACTCAAGTTATGTCCTTTTAACTATGAAGAATAGTTCTGTAACTTACCTTCAGTTGATGTCAACAATCTTGCTCAATTACTTCACTAAGTATACTTGTCTAGTGCAACCCGAAGAGTCATAGCTGCGTTGGGTACGTATACCCATTGCCATGTCTTTGTACTGAAGATAAATGTACTGAAGGCATGTGTAGAAGAAATGGAATGTGTGATATCTGACCGTCACTTTTCTGTTTTCAAGTACTATAACCAACCAAAATTATGAAAAAGATTCATTATCTGTATACAAACAGTAATACAATAATAATAGTACTGACGTGTACAATCTGGTAATATTCAATAATTATACATGTAAGCAATCATGATAAGAAGCGAAATTTGGTTTGACAGCATGCAATATTGTCAAAGTCAGGAGCTAGGCCGACATGAAGCTTTGCCTTTTGATATTTGCCAACCGATCGTGAAGAGGCGTGGTCAACCAATTATGATAAATTCAAATTTTTAATAATAATTATTATTAATGAATATAACTACATGACGCAATGACACAATATGACGTAATATGACGAAATGTGACTCGGTGGGTGGGTGGGTAGAGCAGCAATGTAAAAAAAACGGCCTGGTGTCGTAGATTTTAGCAACTGGGACCCCCCGACTATAACTAATAATTTCTCATTTTCTCATCACTAATAATTTTTCATTTTTGGTGTCACTGTTGTGAGGCAAATTCACACCTTCATTATGTATGCTAAGGAATTAAATGCTCTCACCTCTTGATCCCTCAGAATATGACCCTGAGGAGGAGGGGGAGGAACCGCAGCACAAAAAAAAATTTATGATGAATTGGTCGAAGTTGCGCCCTCGATAATCAAATGGAAGCACTTGGTTTATCACAGAGTGGTGTCAAATGGAACTTCAATATAATTTTTAGAATATTGTGGAAAAAATTGCCACTCCCAAAACTACAGTATCCAACAAAGTACAGCTACCTTAAACAAGCACAGGCTTTGTTACAAAAGAAATGCGAACGAAGCACTGCTCGTAAAGAAATGCCTTGGATTGTGGTATTCTGGTGTTTGGCTCATGGATTGGAGCTAGCAATAGATGAGATGCTACTTAGAATGTACAATATTCTATTTTTCACTTTCAAGCATCACATTGATAAGAAACCAGCAGAGTATAAATTTAGTTTCTATCGCAAACAACACAAGCAGTTATACTTTGATGAGACCTTGCAGAAGTGGAATCAGCGACTGTGTAGTGGTGCCCACTGGGACGGGCGCCATCAAAGAGCAGGCCAGAGCAGTCCCCTCCTCTTGTGTTTCATTTGAATTATGTCGAGTGATAGTTGTGCAACAATACTAACTATTGGCTACACTGAGTGATGTGTGGTTATGTAATACCAGTAACCAATGGATCAAGGTACTTCATAATTAAAATGAATGATTTCAGTACTAATTATAAGAAACAGCATTACTTGTATGTAGATCACTAAGTTTACCACAATAGTATCAGAACGTCTACAGCTTGATCAGCTTGAGAGAGATATTTATGAGAACACTTGTAAAAATTGTAAACTGATCAGTATGTTCATGCATTACAGCATACTTCACTATTATTGTTAGGAAAGGATGATTCAAGCGACATCCATGCACATGGATTGAACTATGCAGTGGTGATGGAGCAAATGGAGCAGTAAATGGAATGCCAGTTGGAGTACTTAGCGGGGCAGCCTGTGAATTTGTTGGTGCAAGAGACAGTGGAACAATTGGTAGAGAAACCGTGATTGCAGTTGCCTTGATACATGTGGGTTCATAATTATTTACTATAAAGCGCTATCCTTTAGCTACAGTTTGGTACTAGCACCAATCTTCAGAGGACTATGGAAGCAAAGTTACGAGCGTTTGTTTGCAGGTAACTGAATTCAGCCATTATACGTGATACAGAGCGTTGCTATGGCGATTATTTGATGAGCGTGAACACGGCTGCACGAAGAACACAATGGCGAGTCGAGTAGCTACAGCGCTCTGGCAAGAGATAGCTTCGATAAACTACTGCTGCTAGCCACCAGGGCTTCATCAATGAATACTTTGGTGATCCATCTGAAAATCTCTCTGTATGCAATGAATAAAAACAGCACATGAATAATGTTGAACTATCACAACAAAGACAATGATTTAAATCGGGAAGGTGATTATGACATCTCTTTACAAGGTAAGGCTTCACTGTATTACACACACTAATACTGCTAGCTATGCAGCTGCTTCGAGTGACTCTGATCTTGTTGCTGAACCAAGATGTAGTGAGGAACTTTCACTCAATGAATCTGTTGTCACTATGCCTTGTTGCTCCAATACACCATCTCCTGAATTTGAGAGTAAGTTTATGAACATTAATAAATTGTATGATAATTATTTGCTATTGTGTTACAGGTGAAGATGAAACTGATGTAACTGACAACGACAATGCTCAAGGTACGTAGACTGCTTGGTACAGTAGGCTGCAAGTGTGAGCCTTCTCCCAAGAAAACTCCAAGTTGCCAGCAATTCCTAGTAGAGTACTATCGTGAGATGCGAGGGTGTTATCTTGAGCTGAGAAGGGAGGAAAAGGACGTACTACTAATGGGACAAATTACAGCAATGACTAACAGCAGCGATCAGGTCAGCACTGAGAACACGCACAAGGATGCAGAGAGACAGAGATCAAGAGGAACTTTCTTCCATGAAGCGAAACACGTGTGTTTTCCACTCCACAGGTAAAGAACAGTACGCCAACATGAAGAGCAGCTGCAGTGAGAATGGCATTGCACCTAGGGTGCATGGCAACCTGAGGCATCCAGATCAAAGCCAGTATTTTTAGGGCCATTTGCCCAATGTAATCATGCTTCTGCTTCGAGGATCTGAGTGGTGCAGAGAGGTGTGTTCGAACATCTCCTTCATCTCTCTGTACCACTGGGCCGTGCGAAGCAGACGAAACAGGGTATTTCATTTTAGAAACATGCTGTTTCTCCTGTGTGGCCAATACTCCAAAGCTCATTTAGCAAATTCAAGGGTGATCGGGAAATATTAACTCTTGTTTGCTAAAAACAAGTGGAAGTTAACTAGAAGGCTTCCAGTGAAATCACTGACCTTTGATGATGTGTTTCACATAGTTTCTTTCATCAGGAACTATTCGGAAGACCTGTTACCAGGACGCATCCCTGGGTACAAGCGTTCAGATCTGCAGTTGCTCCCATGCAGTACGACCGAATCTCGAGTGTGGAAGCTGTACCAATGCCTGAGAGCTGTCTAACTGTCGTGCGGTAGTATACACTTCCTTTTGTCGAATCTGGACGATTATTCTGCCCATGATCGTGCTAGCTAAGCCACACACAGATCCGTGTGCAGAGTGTGAGATTGGAAGAAGCGCCAGCAGATTGAAGAGCACATTTCATCTCCTTCGGAAGCTGGCAAGTCTTTCTTTCAAAGAGATATAGGGCAAATTAGTATTCTGTGGCATCGTCCGAGTGGGTATAGTGGGCTGGCTGTAAGCCTTCAATTTAAAGCTTCGAAAAAACTCAGAAGTTTATATTGCTTTCAAAGACACCTTTCCAAGTCAAAAAATTGGATTGTCAAAGTTTGCTGAGCTTAGACCTCCACACTATGCTGGGGCTAGTGGCAGTCACTCAGTGTGTGTGTATGCACTAAAAACATCGAAATGTTAAGTTAATGTTTCTAGGAGCAAAATTATGCTGGTAGGGCAGGATTGCACTTCATTATGGCAAGGCAGTGATGATATTATGAGGGCAAACTAATAGCCCCTAGAATAACGAAAGTATGTCATTTAGGTGAATGTGCCTACTGCCCAGAATTTGTGAATGCAAACCCACAACCAACTAAGGCTTGTTAAACTTTCTCATCTGAGGAACATACACCTAGATGAAAACCAAGTCGATACTATTACTTAAAATATTTTTCACTTAAAGAGTGTGTAAATTGCATGATGGCCATAGAAATCGGAGCATACTTGGTGGGAGTTGACGAGCGTCGCGTCTTTTGACAAGCTCATTGCATGAACATGAAGATGTTCAGAATAGCTAAACTACCTTTTGTACTTGATTTACCTATAGTACCAACCAGTTTATCGGTAACAAGCTCTCAGAGCAAAGAGATTAGGGACTTCAAAGAATGGTGTGAGGATGTCAAAACCTGGAGTTATGTACACAAATCAAGTATACGATCAAAGCAAGACAAACGACTACACACAAGCCTTCAATAATGGAAAAGCATTAAAGTACATCATAATCACTGAACAAGACATCTATATAGTCCTTGTGCACCATTGTGTGGTCACAAATAGGCCTTGGCAGCAGTAAATTAAGCAGCGAACTCTATAGTTATTTGAACATGGTATAGAGTGTATTCATCAGCCATCAACTTGAAAGTTTTTGATGCCGAGCCTCTCCGAGTCAAACAGAGTGTCCCGAGAAGCGCCAAGTCCACGAGACAGAGAACTCAGCTGGACGACCACGTCCTCGCTGAGATCAGAATAATCAACGCTTCCGTACGGACTATTGACGACAGAGTTGGCGTCCTCGAAAGCGTTAATTATTCTGATCTCGGCGAGGACGTGGTCGTCCTCGAAAGTAACCATATACCTTGGAAATTGTCACCCCGTATTAATGTCAGTGTTGGAATCGTGGACCTGGAAGATTGTTGCTCTGGAATACTGTTGAAATGACGATATTCGCACTCGAAGAGAATGTGCAAGGACCATTGTGCTGTCAGAGGACAACATGGCTTTGCTGACCTCCTCCTTTGGCAGCACCATCCCGAACGGAGTGAGAAGGGACCGCAACGCGTTTCCAACTCCAGAGGTGGAGGCCCAACTCTCGCTTGAGGACGCCAGAGTAGCTGTGTCTGATGCCATCAAGCTACTGGGCAATGCGTCTGCTCAGATATCCAAACTGAGGCCCAAGAAGATCCTCAAGGCAGTGAATCCGGACATCCAAGATCTTGCCGAGGAGGACATCATCCAAGAGGCAGCCCCAAACTTATTTGGAAGAGAATTTGAGGACAAGATGAAGGCGAGCAAAATTATTTAAGCTCATTTCGGAAGCAGCAACCACCAACCAACTACGAATAAGTTTTTACGTGGTTAAAAGGAAGAAGCCAGGCATATCAGATAGAAATGGTAAACACTATATCCTGGTGTTCTCAGAGCAGTTAGACAAAGAAAGCTAGCCCAAGCAAAAAGGAGTGCATCTGAGTGTACTGGGAACAGAGACACGAGATCTATCGTCTAGTGCATTTAAACCATAGCTGGGGTTTAACAAAAGAAGCACCATAGGTTGGTACGGAGGCCAGCGAAGACATGTTCGAAGTCAAAGTCGAGTGATGACACTACTTTTGTTGTGGTTATTAACAATGTGGTTAATTAGTGGTATCATAAGACATTCTGAGAAATTTTACTTGATTCAGAACACTAGTAATTGACCACCCAATTGTTATGTACTTGTTACATACGATTTTGATATTTTCATTATTATAATACAGATTATGTTTGCATCAAGAAATTCACAAGGGTTCTCCTTGACTGGATTTCAGTGCTACAACATTTCTCACTTAACAGGAGCCCATAACGAGAAGGAGCGTCCAACGTGCAGGACCAACCTATGACCAAAATCCTTAAGTAGGAAATCCATATATGGGGACCGCTGTGTAAACTGTTGGGTTAACATTAATGATTTCATAACTACTTCGTTTTCGTAGTAACATACGTACACAACCACGAGTACGAGTACGATCGAGTGCTAGTTCAGCGGTACGTGGTGCATAAAGTATGGAACCAGCTGTCAGTGTTGTAGATGTCGAAACAACACCTACTACACCTCTTTCGGGCCAGAAGCGGGCACACACGGCTGACCATGACAATCCAACAACGCCCCAAAGGCCAAAAAGGTTGAGAACAGAAGAGTACATAGCTAAATCTTTCAGCAAGTACAAACATTCATTCAGCAAGTATTCAGCAAGTACAAACTCGTAGTTGGCAGTCCTAAAAGAAAAGCTTATCATCAACAGAGACGAACTATTGGTAAGTGTATTAAACTAGGTTTGGTTGATTATATACCACTAAACCATTAGATATGTTTGATGAACTTGTCTCGAGCACCAAAAGTCAGTATCCTAGTCTACTTTGTACATTGGGAAAAAGAGATGATGGTGTACGCTGGGTTATATTTGAACGCAGTCCAACTACTACCTGTTCACCGCTTGCATCCAGAAACCCTGTACGAAATCCAAGAATGGTAGTGTACAGTGAATCCATGTCCGAGAGCGGCAGTGATATCACATTCAAGTCTGAGGCACATTTCACAACTCTGCATTCTGGAGTAGCCAGTGATTCAATATTCACCTCCCTTCTTCAGTCTCTTCTATTGGACAGTAGCTATCATCTCTGTACTGGACTTTCTGATACTGTTGCATCAAAAATAACATTTGATGTCAAGAATGCACTCAAGTGGAGTACTCCATTCAATCGTACTGATCATGTCAATTGCAAGATGTGGTTTCCAACATCAGCAAAGAAAAATTTGTGTGAACCCTGCACAAAGCTTACTTACTATGTCGCAAAACGCTTGAAATCTAAAAAATCTGTTCCAGCGCATGTGAGAGATAAAAGGGCAGATCCATCATCTCACTGTCCAATCAAGTATCTTTCACCAAAAAGCAAGCAACTAAGAGCTACAAGGAAAAAGAAGAAGGTCTCAGCTATGAGGGAAACTATTGACAACTACCGCAACCGTGACTATGATGTGAATGTCAATGATATCACCCACAAATTGCACTTGTGTCTCATATCCAAGACAAATCAGAGGCTGATTTAGAAGCGCTTCTCGCTGAAGCAGACAGGAGCGGTAAAGGTGAAATTCTGCTGGAAACCTGGCGTCAAGATGTAAAGGATAGGAAAGCTTTTCATAGTGACCAGTTAAACAATGGTTAGTAGCTAAGAAAAATGACTTCTTTAATTACATTTTATTATGCAGTAACGGGAAAAACAAGTAATAAATGGAGTTTGATTACCATTAGAATGGGTAAACATAATTATAATCATGTACAATACTAAAAATGCAATGCATGTATTCTGTAGCTCTTGCAGTCTACTCTCGTTCACCATCTGCCTACGAAGCACTTCAGAGTTTTAACATACTTCAGTTACCAGGTACGACCACACTTAAAAGCTATACAAGGAGTAACAAAGAAGCACCTGGTGAATGTTCTCGTAGATTGGCTGATGAACGAGTACTGTATGATGCACTAGTGCAGCAACACATCAAGGAGAATAGACCTCATCCACCTCTGTATGAAGGGGCTCTAATAGCAGATGAAGTTAAAGTTGCTGCTAAACTACACTGGAATAGTCATGACGACTCCATTATTGGGCACTCTATGACTGCAGAAGAAATGGCTACACTTCAAGATCTGTACGAGCAACTTGGTCAAGATCCTAAAGTAAAAAAAGCAGATTATGTCATGCAGACACTTTGGAGAGACCATTCATCTGATCGTGATATAGTGGGCCCCTACTACACTAGTTCAGGGCCATTCAGTGCCAAACACATGCTTGCTTGTATTTTGGATTCCTTCAGGCAATTTCATGCTTTCGGATTCAAAATCTCTCTTCTTGTTGTTGATGGTGCCAGCACAAACTTAACTATGCTCAAGCTATTAGTAGGACACGAAGGTGTTTTTGGACATGACAAGACCAAAAAGATCCTCACGTGATTCCTACTAGCTTTACGAACCCCTTCAGTGGTGATAGAGTTTTTATCACCATTTGCCCCACACATCAAGTAAGTACATAACGTATTGAATTACATAGTGCTTAATAATGCATACAATTATGATCAGCTCAAGAACATGATAGCAGCTCTTTACAAATCTCATCAAGGTGGAGTAAATCAATTCAAAATATCTGGCATAAGATTTGGATGGGAAGCAATTGAAGATATGCTCAAAAGAGAAGTATCCCGAATGCAAAGAAATGAACTACCACGAGTGCCAGGACTAAAGGAAAGTTATGTATACAGGGACCCTTGGACAAGATTAAATGTAGCACCAGCAAAGATAATGCAGGCATGACTTTCTGTAATAACAGTCACGTTTACGATCATGGTTATATAGCAAGAGTATGTCCTCGCCGAGCTGGAAGAGTATGCCTCAATACAGCCTGTACCGGCTGATGCAGCAGAAGTCATGGAGTTAGTAAAATATCTGAAGGCATGTAATATGTTATTCGAAAGAGGGATCCTTGGAAAGAAAGTCTTTATCAAAACTATGGACAGTCCTATAGTCAAGAGTATGGATTCTGGATTTCGATATTTCTCACAGAGGTTAGATGAAAAACTTGATGATGGTAGGTTATATCACACCTCTGCTCTCACACTTTACAATTATTGTAATTCTTTTCAATTGTAGGTTATTCCATAACTGAGACTACACAACGTCCATTTTTGGCTTGGCAGACTTGGGACTTATTGAGAATCATGTACTATGGGTTTCGAGACTTCAGCGAAAGTTTTCTAGCAAGGCATCCTGGGTACACAATCTTTCCAATCAGGCTGAATGGAAGTGCTATAGAGACATTTTTTAGTCAACTAAAGCATACCACATCAGGACAATTATCAAGTGCAAACTATAGTGCTGCACGTGCAGCCATTCTTACACGAGGGTCTGTTACCCAAAAGAAGAAGTCTGACACTTACAGAAGTTCACAATTGCACATTCGTTCACATCCATTACAGAAGACTAAGTATAGCAGAAAGTAGCATACACATGCATGTTTGTCACAGATTGGGAGAAGACGTAATAGTTTTAATGATGATTCACCTATGCCACACACATCACCATCAATATTAATGATTATTGGTCGTCACCTTCACAGCTGCAGTCACCATCACCTAGTCGAACTACTCCAAGTCGATATGTTGCAAATTTTGCAATGATTTATTTTATTACCATAAACAGGAGCGCAATATGAGAGTGAGCGTCATAGAAGGACAAAAATTGGGACAATAACAAGGCGAGTGGGCTCTGGAAGACCATAAAAAATAACAAGATAAGTAACAACTATAAATATCACACAAAACTCTTTAAAATTTGTTTGTCAGCCTACACTCCAATACCAATTCAATGTGTCAACTGATATATTGGTAGGCGTAGTTTAGTTTTTGCTCGATTACTGAATACATGTACTAATTCCCATAGCCAACACAGACTAAAACAGATTTCGTCTCATATGTATGTTTTAGAAAGGTAAGTATTTTTTCTCACAATGGTAGTGCTAAAATTATAGCATCTATATAGCAATAGCAATTATATCAATGCTAATCATTGCCCCAAGAGGTGCTTAAAAGAGGGAGCATAAGCAACTCGAAGTATCCAAGTGGATGTCGTAGTGAAATGGCCTGGGAGTGTACATGATGCACGTATGTTTGCGAATTCGAAACTGAACGACTGCCTTAAAAATGGACAAATACCCCATTGTCCTAGGCAGATTATCGAGGAAGAAGGCCCCATTCCTGTAATTTTTATTGGAGATCCGGCATATCCTTTAATGCCGTACTTGATGAAGGAGTATGCCGCTGGAGGATCAAATCGACAAGAGAAGTACTTTGGTTACCAACTGTGCAGTGCACGGAATGTTATAGAATGCTCTTTTGGACGTTTGAAGGCTCGGTTTGCATGTTTGAAGCGTGCAATGGACATCAACATTGATGATCTGCCATTTGTGATATATTCTAGCTTTGTCTTACACAACTTCTTTGAAATGAACAATGAAAGTATCAGTACAGACAAAGTATCAGATGCCATCAAGATTTCCAGCCACCACAAGCTACCAAAGATATGTAACAGAGGCAAATGAAACAGAGGAAAAGTGGGTTAGAAGAGTGCTGACCAAGTATTTTGATCCTTAATCATGCATGAGACCACAAGTAAATACCATGAAAGCGCCACTAAACAGAGATTTGACACTAGAGGACCATTTCACTACTGAATAATAATTAAGATTTGACACTAGAGGACCATTTCACTACTGAATAATACTGATATAATTAAGATTTGACACTAGAGGACCATTTCACTACTGAATAATACTGATATAATTAAGATTTGACACTAGAGGACCATTTCACTACAGGAACTACATAGTTCAAGTATCTACAACAAGAAGCTCATTATCAGACTGGTGTGGTTATCCTGCATTTGCCTCGCCTAAACGAGTAGATGCACTCCATGGTAAATTGGATCACTAATACAATATTGTTTTTCATATGCTTTTCCTTTTTAGGCGTCGTTGACATTCAAGTTAAATATAGAAACTGTGTATTATGTATTGGAGAGATAAAGAGCGACGGTAGTAGTGGTTTGCCACAGCTTATGGCTGCGCTAGAAAAGGCCTACTCAATGCAGATGATCATGCCTATTGGTGAGATAACATTAACATAGTATTTGAACATACCGTATAGCGGGAAATTTTCGCGGGAGAAAATTTTTGTGAATGCGCGAGATAGTGGATTTCGCGAATAATATTTTTGCGAATCAGCGCTATTGCGCCTATCTTTTTCAACTAAAGCAAGACATTCGCGGATAAAATTTTCGCTAATAGCCTTTAATTCGCGAAACTTTTCTCCTGCGAAAGTTTCCCGCTATACGGTAGTACGGAAGTATTTTGCACATTTGTGGGCCATAAACATTTAATGACCTCAAAATAGCTGATTTTAAGAAGGCTGTCGAGAGTCGTCTGTTGTGAGTTGTGTGTTGTCGTCGTGCAAGCGAGGCTAGTCAAAGATAGTTTGATTCATTTCACGCAAACCTAGGTTGCTTGGTAGTGAGAAAATTCTACTTGTGCAACTGAAAAGAACACGCTTATGCTGAACAAATCTTAAACTAGAAGGTTGGGTATAAAAGGGGCGTGCCCAGGGTTAAAAAGGATACTTCTTCATGGAAGTGGTTGTGGGTAGCTCGCCAAGACTTCCTACGCGTTCAACGCACTGCGGTGACCACGCACAACACAATAGACAATACACTGCGCCTAGCCGCCAACACGGCCGTGCAACGCGATAAGCAAATGACAGTAGCGGTCCGACAAAGAAGCAATCGCGATTGGGTGCATGTTTTCAGCTTGAAACCCGACGAAGATTCTATTCTTGGGTCGTTTGGACAGAGCCAAGAGCGCAGCGAACAGAGATGGCAATTGAGCACACGATTTAACACTTTTCATTTGACGAATGTGTAAAATCAATACTGACTAATAGCTAGCTACCAACCTACTTTCAGCTCCACAGACTAGCGCTCCATATGTAGCATGTGCTTGCTCTACGATGGGTACGCAATCGTTTAGATACGTTTTTGTACCCGTTCGTATACTGGTGCTAGTGCTACGAGAAGTTCGTTACAAAAGTGGGAGCCATTTCTAATTCAATTTCAAAACGTGCCGCCATTTTACTGCCCAGGGCACTCCCCTTTTATACGCCTACGACAGGAAGCGAATGTGTACGCACGCAATCCGCGTTTATAGTCAGCCTTTGCGTTTAACCTATCCATTAAACTGTAGACTGTACTCTGTTGATTGCAAAAACTACGGCAAGGCACACTATCAATAGCTGTGACGAAGCGGAGTAAATCATTATGTCGACTAAATCTTGCCATAGGCTTTTTACAACACAGTCACA
Organism: Haliclona indistincta; assembly: GCA_964017065.1. Classification (NCBI taxonomy): domain Eukaryota; kingdom Metazoa; phylum Porifera; class Demospongiae; order Haplosclerida; family Chalinidae; genus Haliclona; species Haliclona indistincta. The sequence continues at coordinate 5,883,635 of OZ024786.1, forward strand.
TCACAACTAAGTTATCTAGCTGCTGACGGAGTGTTGCAAAGCATATGGTGAGATTATGTCAACAAAAATCCTTCTTTATTTCACCTATTGAGAATTACAGTCCAACCTCGATTATCCGGACAGCTTTGGCCACCGAAAATTTCTAGACGTCCGGATAGCCGAAAAAGTCCGGATAACAAAAATTAAAATGGCGGCCGTTCACAAGCATCCGAACGATGGCAGCAGAGGCTTAGATCGTTGAGATCGCACTCTCTTGTTTATGCAAACATTGTTTCCTACCGTGGGGAGGTGAAATAAACCAGACCGCTTGGCTACAGAACTGTAGAAAACAACGAGCAAACAGCAGCGTGGCCGTTAATTATATTCATAACGTGTAACAATGTAAGCGCTAATTATATTCATAGAATTTTGTACATACCAAATATCTAATTATCCGAAAACAAGCTACTCCAGCTAGTCCGGATAATCGAGGGTACGGATAATCGAGGTCCGGATAATCGAGGTTGCACTGTATTATTATTGACCTCAATTGCATTTGAACACACAGTATTTATGTTACGACCCGATTCACAACCCTTGACCCGCCGGTCGACCAGTTTCGAAGCGGGTTACCTGCGCGCCGGATTCAATTAACGTGCTAGTCTGGTACGACAGCGATGCAAGTTGCATTGCAATCATATATTATCGGTCTTTGGTTCCATGAGCAGATTGTCATACAATCCCAATCCCTATTGCAGAAAAACCTCTGAAGAAGCTGACACACCGGAACAACTAGCTGGATGTGACGCTAAGAGGGGCCTCAATGATACCATAACCACGGTCATATTCAGTAAGTATACAACAACTTGCACTCAATGATGATTGATACCATTCTTCTTTACAATACTGCATAGCCAAGTTCCAGTCAAGTTCAGTCAATGACCTTAAAAGGGATCTGACCAACCCACTAGCAAAGAACCAGCCGAAGGCAAGATCGTACATGGGATTCAATCAACGACAACTTGAGTGCGGTCATCGTAAGGAGTATAGCCCATCTTTGCAATGTATGACCCGCAACACATCAGAGGATAACGCAACTTCCTGGTTGGAGAAGGGAGTTTATGGGTAATTTGCTGAGCTCCACAGTATCTAAATAGACCGAAACATGTGAGCATATTATTTTGTCAGCTAAAAAAAGGTTTTTACCAAAGCTGGCAAATAAATTTTAAAGCATAGTTTTTACTGGCTATCCACTTAGATAGAAATGATCAAGAGCATGAAATGTATGCGACTACCCTTGAATTATCTATTTTAAATATTCTGTGCATCAAGTGGTGTGCATTTATATGGCATGAGCTCATTGCCCGTAATTTCCTAACATTATATACATTATATACTGGTGTTTTTCTATACATTATATAGAAAAACACCACAAATGACCTATCAATTTCATTTTTTGGAAATTGCCAATATTGGTAATTGTTAGGCAACACTCACTAGGTATGCTCAACTAGACCACCGTAAAAGTATGTCCTTGTATAAATTACTTACATAGGTCAGTATACTTTTCTGCCGTTCAATCCAATACAATGTACAGGAGCAGAAGTGAGTTTTTGCTCGACAAATATGAGCATGCCATAGATAAATCTATGAGCAAGGATACATGTAGGAATGCTTGGAGCCCTGGCATTACAAACAGACATACTTTCATGGTTACGAGTATTATACGGATTAACTAATAAACTGAATTATCCTTATATGCTCAGTGGGTGGAGCCACAGAATGTTACTAACATTAGTTATAATACAAGCTGCATCATACATGCTGGCACAACGAACATTAAATACAGAGAATTTAAGTACAGAATGATTGTAGAGACAAAACCATACTGTAGCATAATTAGAAAAGTAACACTAATAATGAAGACAGACCATACACTTGTAAGAGAAGCAATACAAATCAAGAAACTGAAACTAAGTAATCGTTTCCGACAAGCTTGTTTTTTCTGAAATCATACTGACAGTATTGTATCACCATACTATTGTTTGTATTATATAGTATGGTATGTATTAATGACAGAGATAAAGAAACAAAACACAATAACTGTTATTATAGCTCTTTACACTATGAAGAACAGAAACGCTTTTTATATCAAAACTCGCATACTACACCTATTGTCACATGATACTAGTTAGCCCACGCAAAAGTATTGTGCAAGGAATGATTGAGCATGCCATAGATAAATCCATGAGCAAGGGTACATGCAGGAATGCTTGGCGCCCTGGCATTACTCTCAGACATACTTTTATGGTTACACAGACAAACTAATAAACATTATATGCTCAGTGGGTGGAGCCACAGAAGGTTACTAATATCACTTATCTACAAGCTGTATCATGCATGCTGGCACGACAACTCCACGACCATTAGACACAGAGAATGTCAGCCAGAATCAAACAAAGAGAATAAGTACAGAATGATTGTAAACAAGTGGCAAGACAAAAGCATAATTATTATAGCATGACTACAAAAGTGACATTAATAATGAAGACAAAGCCTTACATGTATAAGAGAAGTAATACACGTTAAGAAAATGAAATTAATAAATTGTTTCTATCATGAAAGATGGTCGTTCTGAAATCGTACGACATACAATAATTCAACGATTTTTTTTCAAAAGATGAGTAACGAAAAAGAATCTATACACGTTCACACATCAAAAAGAAATTTGATCAAACAAAATTGAATTGATTGGTAGCACAATGCTACTGAATATACGAGAGAACAGCATAATATAAAAGAAAAGAACATACAAATAATTGCTCACTAATTAAGGTGGTACGTATTAATAAGTGACACAGAAAAAATGAAAATATCATAAAGTAAAGTGAGACGGTACGTGAGATACTGAACGAAATAAACATAATAATTATTATAGCTTAATTTTATAGTATGAAGTAAAGTAAAAGAAACACTTTTAAATCAGCTATATCAAAACTCACATACACATGAAGACAAAACGAAAATAATAATACATAGCACTCAGTGATTCATAAAAATTAATGAGTTAAAGTCAAGTATACAAAAGGTGGAGCCATCTTGTAATTTGAAGCATAAATCAACAAAATTTGAAGTGTAATCAATCAAAATTTGAAGTGTAAATAATCAAAATTGGAAGGATAAATAATCAAAATTCGAAGTGTAAACAACCAATATTTGAAGTGTGAATAACTAAAATTTGAAGTGTAAATAACTAAAATTTGAAGTGTAAATAACTAAAATTTGAAGTGTGAACATCTGATGAGAAGTTGAATATTGACCAAGTGTGATTATTAATAAAGAGCAGATATGAAGATATCTTGTTCATACTGTTCCATTTAGATATTCTTATGTGTCGACTGCTGTAAACCTGCATACTTACGAAATTGAAGAAATTTCATAAATTCTCATGTATCGACTCGAAGAATCTGCTTTTCACAGCTTTGAAGCGCACTTTGGTTGTCAAATTGTTAGACTGCAATGCTATTAGTATTCTGTGGCGTACTTGTTTCCATCATGAAATATAAGCTTGTTTCGTTCTGAAATCGTACTGACATATAATAATCCACCGATATTGTCAAGATACATGTTGTTTTAATTCTCTGTCAAAACAACTTCTATTGATTTCTCTTAATCACATCGACTCTCCATAAAATCAAGTCTGTACATCTCAGTATTTTATTAAGAATAAGAAACTGTTTCTTTTTTCATAAGATCAAATGTCGACCACAACATGTTAACAAAAGCTCCAGCAGTAGTAAGCAATATTTGTATCGGCATAAAGAGAATTACGTCACACAAATGACGTCAGACAGTCATTTGTAGCCTGGAAACCCTCGGTAACACCATCAATCACATCACTTCAACAGCGCTAGCTCTATCTATCAACAGCTCTGCATTAGAATCACCATATCTCTTGGAGCGCTTTGGAGTTAGTGACGAATTTTATCGTTAGCTAGCATCAATGTTCGTTAATAAAGAAGCCAGCCCACTGTATAGAGCATAAGCAAAAACTTTCTTGATAACTTTTGTCAACCTTGTTAACAGACAGCGCAACAATTAGACACATTTGAAAAGTACATAGAAAGTAAAACTAACTTGAATGGTACAGAAAAACCATTTAAAAATGAAGAGAGAAAATCATGAGAAGTAAATAACTAATGAAAAATCAAATTGTAACGTGAACAACAATTCATTGTTCATAAAAATAATTCTCATTTCATCACAAATAAAAACGAAATTTCGTCATTAAATTTTGCAAATAACAAAGGACACAAATAAAAACCAGGCACATATCCATGACATGAAGACTTAAATTAAAAGAATCTGTATCAAAATGTAATGTGAATAAATTAGACAATTCATTTTACAAATCTGAATTGACCCAAACAGTGATGCTTGTTTATTAAAAATAAATAATTTATTACAAAGAGCTTTTTCATCAAATAATTTTCAATTTATAAAAGTATTCATCATTAAATTTTCCAAATAAAATGAAACAAAAAGGGGCACAAATAAAAACATTAATCATGGTACATATTCATGACATGAAGACTTACATAAATAATAATAATTATAATTATTGTCACTTGAAATGTCAAATCATAACTAGTCACAACATAATTATACTTCTAGTTGAATGCTCATAACAAGATAAAATGAAGTTAAAACAAATTACACAAAAGACTAAAAATATTAATATAACTAGTTGCGTGACTCTAGCGACAATATGTAACTAAAAAATATTCATAATTGTAACCAAACAGAACTTACATAACAGTACAACACTCTTGTCAACAATGTCTCTTTAACAACTAATGCGTTCAACGGAAACAATTAGAGCACACAAAGCTTCTAGTGACATTGACATTAATAACTATCTCATCACAAAGCTTCTAGTGATCAATGCTGAACAGCCTGATAATACACTGGTGGCTGAATCTAATACCACAAGACAAACACGCACACCGCTCTCTAAGAGTGGTGACACTTAGTTGATACTACAATGTAGACACACAATATATATATTTACTCAATAATTATAATACAGAAGCATTTGACACAGAAGCATATTTATAAGTGGCGCACATAGCACAATCTCGGGGTAGGTGATTTTGCTATTCAAGTAACTGATAGGGCTGTCCAGAGTTGCAGGTTCTATTTGCACATAGATATAGCGTACAACTGAACATTGTTATAAACCACAATGGTTTCGATGCCTCACTAACAAGTAGTGACTTCAACCAACAATCCTCACACTAATACAACACAGACTGACTCCCATACCAGCCAGCAAACAATTCTCAACACTTGCGCATTGACGAGGAGTCGAGTGCCGTCAAAAAGTGACGAGCGATAGTACAATGTAGACACATTGTGCTACCCAACTCGTAGCTACTCAATATAACACAGAAACATTTGATAGCTGAGCACAAGACGAGAGCATACACCCTCACATTGTAGTAAGATACACGTGACCCATTCGCTAACGTGCCCCAGCTTCACACATCTGGTATACCATTTACCATTATAAACGCAGTCTAGTTGTGGCTTACTTGGACACATAACCACGTGGCACATCACCTTGCGAGCTCGAACAACGATCATTGATGCATACCAGTCCGCTGTTCATGTCTAGTCGCTACCATCGAGTCATTAGTCACCTAAGCAGAGCAGAGAAACATTCGTAAACCAAACATAGACAAAATACATTGTTTAGTAGTCACAAACCTGTATGGAATTAGAACAAACAACGCGGAAACACCGCGATGGCAGCCGATAAAGACAGCTGCTTCTTCACCGCCATTTTGAACATTAGTCTTCACGTGGGGATATTGCGCAATAACTGTAGGTGTGGCCGAGATTCTCGTCATACCCGCCTACTTTAGCTTCGATTGTTTATTCTCAGATGAACCACAATAAGGACGACCTACGCGAATGTGAGCTAGTCTGAACTTCCGGCTGAACTACACAACATCGCTTCTCCCTCCACAAGAGTTATTCCGACCATGCGGCCATGCCTCAGCTGCCCGCACACTATGGACTCGAGGTCTCCCCACTGCGAAGTCCGTGACCTACTTGCTAGGCTCATCACTGAGGTCTGCTATGATGAACTAGTTCTGCAATCCCTCACCAGTGATTTTTACATGAAACCAAAGATCCGTTCCTGGAGCAACAGTCACCATCAGCACACGTCATGTGGGTGCGATCAAGGACACCAAATCCCATTATTCCACTGATACCATCCTTAGGTTAAAGTGCTAATAATAACAACTACACTAATACATCTTACAGCCCCTAGGTCAAAAAGATGCCCCTGAAGGCGCTATACTTTTGTTGCTTCTCACTGCGGAATGATAAGGATAGGACAGTGCGTGTGTGAAAAGATCGAGAGTAAAGTACTGGACTGGGTACATTGTGACCGACACTGCAATTGGTATCGTGCTGTATGCACTGGAATGACACTGACTGAGGAAGAGCAATTTACCTGCTGCGAAAAAATGAGTGACAGCAACAATACAGTGTGAGTGTTACTTCAATGACAAAATCCAAATTAATTTTCGATAAATAGGATGTTAAGAGGTCCTAGGAGTTACCAACTACACTACAAAGATATCCAGTCAGTTTATCCTGGACGAGGGATAAGTGATGCTGTAGTAGATTTCTTTGTAAGGTGTGTTTGAAACATTCACACATCTTTGTAATGTACTGCATTAATACAGAGCCATGCTTCCGGAATCCAACGACACATCTTACATTGTCAGTGCCTTGACATTTCAGGGCATCATAAGGATTGCACAAAGTTTTCAGTCAGTTGATGGAAGGAAAAGGCCATGAAAGCAATGCTCAAGGCTGTAAATAGAGAGAAAAAAATTTGGACTTATTCACTTAGCATTTTCCCTAAGGTCGTTTATTAACTTACTGATTAGTAACTCTGTACAAGTGATCAGCGATTTATGCAGGGGTGCATGCATGGCATTGGATTCTCCTTGTGGTAGAACACAGTACAAAACAGTAAGTTCTTTGAAGTAATCATGAAAGAAATTTACACTTTTACATACTTGACTATCTAGCTCTTATGCAAGAGAAGTTGAATACGTACTTAAATGAATTTATAGCTTGTGTGACTGGAAGTACTGCTGTACTAGTACCTATAGTTTTAAATGTTAGCATATTATTCCAATAAGGCTAACAGGCAGGTGAGGTGAATAAGCAAAATAACTATGACTGTGGGCTGCATAATTATGTTGCACAATATTATTGCACAAGATAAATTTGGCTATAATCGTATGCTATAATAGTTCAATAACTATCATAGGTATCTGACATCAGCAGTGTTCATGCAATTGCAAGATTCTTTTGAGCCATCGTGCTTAAGAGGCTCTCCTGTACCACATATACAGTGATCAAAGGTGAATTATGAACGTATTTGCTTCATGTATTACTATCCAATTATTATGCATAACAGGAGTAATAAAACTAAAAGAGTATCAAGTACAGTACAACAGGTACTGAAATGAAGCCTGTCAAGTGAATTTTCGATTGTTACCTATATCATTATGTTATGGTTTTTGTAAAACATTAAAAAATATTTATACCTGCTGACCTGCTACATTTGCCTCAACACACACACTTATACTTACTACTGTCCTTCCACAAAGACTTGCTTAGATCTGTGTTTGAAACGATTTTGGGACCCGGAATCTCTTGGTATTGTCAAGCAGGAGAGCTCAGTTTACGAGAAGTTCATTCAGAAGATACCTTCAATGGTCACAACTATGAAGTCAGCTTGCCATGGAAAGAATGCCACCCTCCCCTCCCAGACCCTCAATGAGCTCTGCTGTCACAGCCAAGAATTACTTTCTGGAACGGGTCTGTATACAGGCTCGATACGGCATGCATAAAAACACGTCCGTACCATGAATTTAGGGTAATGGTCCGATACATACTCGATGTTACATTACGTATCATACTAATATACGTATCGGTATCGTATCTGATTCTTGTCAGATACAGAGACCCGTTGCATTCCAATCATAATATTATTCAAATTTTTATTGATTCATACAAAATATATTAAAATAGAATTTACAGTTTCTGTAATCATGAACTTAGATATAGATAATGATTCTCTCTCGACTACAACAGACACACGCTTATTAGTAAGACTACATGAAGGTTGACATTGATGAACAAAGTTAACAGGAGAAGAGGTTACAGATGATGTGATAACCAGTACTGAAAAGGACAGAGTATAGTCAAACTAATTCTTCAAATGGATTCCACTCTCACAAACAGGTGACATGGGTTGCACCAAGCAGTAGCGACGCTCTTCACCCTCAAAGCAAGAGAGCAATTGGCCATATTTCACCGCCTGTAGTGGTAATATTATTTCAAGTGTCTGTATAATGGGCTTACTAACTTGATCATCAATCTGCACAAAATCTCCGATGTCCACTAATAGTCTGTTTTTAGAAATTATGGGTCAAAACTTGGGTCTCCAAACAGAGACTAGAAGGAGAGAGGCTGTGCATGTGTTCCTTAGTAATTCTCTCAATTTGACTGGACCATTGTGCTCCAAAACGTTCAGAGTGACGTCAAGCAATGTACATTTTTCTAGATAGCTGCTCAAAAAGAAATGTAAAATGTTGAACAACAATTAAACCACTTAAAAGCACACCTTTCTAAGAGACCCGGGCTGGTAAATTGCTTTGTCAGAATTGAGATCGCTTAGCGACATGTAATTCATGCACGATTGTACGAAATTGCTCATGAAAAGCCTAGTAAGTCCCTTGCCACACATTTAGGTAAAGCACTTTATTTTGAGAAGCTATGCAGAACATACCTGTGTTGACTGTCACTTTCACCACTTGCGATATACCTTAAAAGAGCAAAACTGCTACAGATGTCTCTACTTGGAGCTCTGCAGCGATTAGAATGTCAATTCTGAGCTCTTTAAAACGAATTCTCTGCCTCAAACCTGCACAATACACAAACTTATTAATACTCAGAGGAACTCACATATTATCACAGTTCACCTCTCAGTACTAAAGCAAGAACAGCAATCACAATCCATCATGTTGTCGACCAAGTGGAGAATCAGGTGTACCTTCAACTTATGTGAGTGCTCAGGAAAGTGCTGAGAAATCAGTCCAGCAAAATTTGGCAGGTAATACGAAGGTTGTCAGCTTCAGTATGAACAAATGCAGTGCAGTATGCCATCTTAAATATCTAGAAATGCTGAACCGATCTTTCTCAGCTAAGCTCATCTGTTCTCACTTCAGACCTGCTTTAGCAACACATGCACCCATTGATTTCTCTGTCTTCATTACGTATGAAGCCACATACATCACAAGCATAGGCATCTAATACATACTAACTGTATATCCATTATCAATTAAATTTCGTTTATTTTGCGTGTAATAATTGGTACAGTGTGCGTTATTTAGAACTGTACGGCACTCAATCATGGATTCTTCGATGAAGCTATAGAGCTTAGAGCCTGAGGTTAGGTTAGCCAGTAGCCTGCTACTTTATGAATATTAATATCTCTAGTTTAAGGGGGGTGCTGGAGCACCCTGAGCACCCCCCCTAGATACGCCACTGCGCTCCCTTGCTCTCCATTCTCCATGCATAAAAACAACTTGGTGAGTTCAGTTATCATTAATCAAAAATTCGACAATACAAAAGAGCCATGCTCCTACTTTACACATGGGGAAGAAGAAGCACAAACAAAAGAAGAGAGAAAAGAAGAGAGCCGTGTCCCCCTCCACGACACACATTAGGCTGTACATTTTTTTATTTTTATATTTATGGGGAGGGAGGAGAAATAGAAGGAAACAACATGAGGAAGATATGAAAGAGCTGTGCCCCAACACAACACATGGAGATAAGCACGAACATGAGATTAAAGAATAGCAAGTATGCTGAAAACAAAATAAAACAATTTTTGAATCTCTTCTAGTGTTGTCGCCTTACTCAATCTTGTCACCTTCAAGGTTTTCTTTTTAGAAAAGTCCATCTCTAGCTTGTACAAGGTGACTGCAAGCCCAACACCCAATGCATACGAACAACTATAGGTTGGACATCCTCGACGTGTAAATCTTTTGACCATGTAGGTAAATGCACCAAACAATGCCTGAGGAACTGGAGTATGATCATTTGAAGGTGACTTTATTTCATTAACAACAGCGTAATTTTTTTCATCGTCATCACTGTCATCTGGAGAACACGTATTTGGATTTTGTAGTAAGACAACAACACATTCAACTAATATGTCAACTATACCATGGAAAGGAGCAAATGAACAGTTAAGTTGATACTGTTTGTTTTGAACGGCTGCAGGTTGTATCATTTTTATTATATCCATTATTTCCTTTTGGAATGTATCTTCTGATTTTAGAACGATCATCTCTTGTTCAAAACTGCACTCTTCAGATATGGCTAAAGATTCCTTTATCTTGCCTATAGATTCCTTTATGTCAGAAGCGTTGATCTCCTCTCCAACTGCTTGTCTTTCCAATCTTTCTAGCAGAAGTAAGGTTTGTTGCCTTTTGGTCTCTTGATGGCTTTCCTTGCTTCTTGTCAAAGGGTAAGAATAAGCTTCATACAGTTTTGACCTTACATTACTATCTTTGACATACTCAAAACGAGGCAGCCGAATATGCATAATATCGAAATAATCCTCAACATCAAAAGATTTGGTATCTGATAGCCTAATTGATGAAGAGCTGAAATGAAAGTAGTATACCTCTTTAATATGACCGTCTTGATAAAAGCAACCATTGGTTATATTGAATACCATGAGATAACGATTCAGACAGTCCCTTTCATGAGGAGTAATATACATAATTAAGTCATTATATTGTACTATAGCAGTCATGAGACGAATGGGAAATTGAACTGTCAATTTCATAGGAGGCAAAGTGAATACAAAGAAGGTACAAGTCTTTGAGCCTTTATAAATACTAGAATAAGAAGATAAAGGTATTTTTGAAGGCGAGACTTTGTTTTTTGATTTTGAGCAAGAGACATATCTTTGACGTAATTCATATCGATGAGTCTTTTCTGATGAAGCCATGTTTGACCTACATGTAGCAAAAACAGATAGTGTAGTAAATGTGACAGTTTGATTACCAAGACACGTACTTTCAGTATCTCCAGTAAGTTTGTTCTACATTGCACCATCGCGAAGATCTAGCCATTCAAACTCACCCTAATTTTTGTCTAATCAAACACTTCGCTTGAGCAAACCTATAGCCTCGTACCCGCCCCTTTTTCAGAAAAGGGCCTGGTACAGCAGACTAAACCCTAACCCTAAACCCATGACAGACTTCCCATTAACAAAACAAGGCATCAACAAGAGCAATTGTCAAGCCACAAAGGTGAAGGTCAACTAGGCAAGCTAGTTGACAACTAGGCAAGCTCATTTTTCACTTCTAAAGCAAGTTGTAGTTAAATTGACTAACAACCACAGATTCCAAACAAGACATACAAAATGAACAATAATGCATGTGATACACTGATCTTACGAGTCGCCGAGAACATTTACATGCAGTGACAATACATAAAGTCAACATTCATTCGTTGGTAGAAGTACTCACCAGTGTGATGAGGGCCGGAACAAAGAAGAGGGGTGGAGCCAACTGTAGAAAGAGAGAAATAATAAACAGAAGTAGATTTAGTCAACAAAACCCAAACAAAAGCAGCAGTAAGCTAGCAAGATATGAAACGTACAACAACACAGTGAACTGGTCGTCGTATACATGGACAATACAAAGAGACATTAAACAGCAGTGTTAGGAGAGGCAGTAAGGGAAGGCAAACTTTCACTACATATTCGTAACACACCACACAGTGGGAAATACAATTAGAGCTTGGTACACAGCAACTAAGCTAACCAAGTCGCTATCTACAATTAAGACAACCAAGTATGTTAGTCTACACACTAACCAAGTCGTTGTCCCCTATCTAAAACACAAGAATCAGGCCACAGTTGATAGGCACATGGCTACGACACAACAAGGTACAAATGTGTGAATAGGTCAGGTTATGCAACTACAATGTGCATAAGCTTACAAGAGATTCACGTCAATGATGGACAGTCAGTTGACATTATGCTACACGTGTAAGTATGAACACACTAACAGAGTATGTTTGCTACTACCGATTCAGTTTTCTGAAGCCAATAGGATCAGAGGTTCAGTATACAAATAAAAATACCTCCCACACAACAAGAGTCACTGTGAGAGCTAATGTTTCAAGATGTGATTCAGAGGCTTTCTTAGTAGCTTTACATGCTCTATTACGCTCTTGTCTCACGGGACGAAATTTAATCCCAAATCTCCCAATAATCCCATGTAGTTCCCCGGCTGGGGGTAGTGGGGCATAACAATGATAGGCACATAAAACCTGCACTACACTGGGGGAACACTTTAGTAAGTGGCTTCTTATGACACCACTAGGATCACCTTAACAATTGAGACAATCGCACTGGTTGACTGTATACGTACAGTAGAGAAGGACTGGCGTTCCTGACTCCCTGGAGCGTTTACAAGTAATAATGAACTTAAAAGAACATAATCAAGATTTGAAAAACTCACCAAGAGAACTGGCTGAGTACAAGAGAACGAAGATTGAACAAGATACAACTTCCTTTGGCTAGCTATAGTCTAGTAGCGTGCAAGAGCAACCGAACGCGCATGTGCAATAAAAGCGCACTGATTAGAGTTTAGCGAGAACGCGGTTTGCACGCTAGCGCTGTAATGCCTGTGGCAGTGCAGATCTCTGTAGTATGTCTTTGATGAGCTGTTGCTCTGCATTATTGTATAGCTCCAATATTCATGTATGAAAGGGAAGATTTGATTCTTTTGAAAGGGAAGACTTGATTTTTTTCTGTGAGGAATTTCCGCCAGTTTCTGTCTCTGTTTAGACGGTTAGACCCTGATACTGTGGATAACCATTGATATTGTAGGCAATACTACATCCTAGGCCTGTTGATTATATAATGAAAAGAAATTATAAAACATTTACCTGGCCAGTGAAACTAGTCGACTAAAAATCTTGATCGGTATTATTTTATTGTTAAAATATCTGAGGATATTGATTCGTAGAGTATGCTGAAAGGTACATTGGGAGATTCTTGCATCACAGACACTTCAAATCCATAGCAAAATTAATTCTCAATACAAGCATTATTTAATTACCAAAGGTATGCTGTAAGAGACAGTATTCCGCCATAACTAATTCTTTAACCTGACCGATAATAGACAAAAATTTCAACAGAAAATAATTAAATATGTCACAACAATAGCTATAGAGCAAATAACTGGTGTTGTAAGAATGTGTGACAGTTGACAGTTTAGACAGGGTCGTAGAGATGAGAACACTTGACAACACTTGACCTTTACCCACTGTACAAAGCAAAGCATGTTGCAATTCAAAACAAGACAATAGTTCTTACCTGAGCTTTCTTTAGCTATAGGTGTAGAGCCGTGAACACAACACTTGACCTACAGTTCAAACAGACCATTATTACAATCCAAAACAAAACAATTCTTACCTGAGCTTTCTTTAGACATAAGTGTTGAGACGAGAACACTTGACCTACAAAACAGATAATGTTACAATCCAAAACAAAACAATAGTTCTTACCTGAGCTTTCTTTGAATATAGGTGTAGAGCCGTGAACACTTGAAACACTTGACCTACTGTACAAAACAAAGCATGTTACGATTCAAAACAAAACAATAGTTCTTACCTGAGCTTTCTTTGGATATAGGTGTAGAGCCGTGAACACTGACAACAGTTGACCTACAGTACAAAAAAGACCAAGTTACAATCCAAAACAAAGCAATTCTTACCTGAGCTTTGTTTAGATATAGGTGAATTAGGTGGTATTGAGACGAGAACACTTGACCTACTGTACAAAACAGACCATGTTACAATCCAAAACAAAACAATTTTTACCTGAGCTTTCTTCAACCGACAGGTTCAATCATGTTGCTGAAGAGATAGCTTAGATCAGATCACAAGTGATAAGTATGACAAACAGCAAACAAGTATTTTTCCTGTAGAAGTGCTCATAGTGTACAGGCGCACTCTAAAAGCGGAAGAGGTGTAGTCTGGGAACAAGACTAACGGCGTTCACATTATGGAAAATACAGAACGGGCGGCGCCTTTGATACGCCCACGCAGAGTGCTACAAATGATAATATGCATACTATAGCGCTCTCTTGCTCTCCACGCACAAAAACAATTTACAGAATGATAGAAAGGGTCATATTTGAGGTTTAGAACGGGTCATATCTTCTCTTCTCTTTGCATGTAAAGGTAAAAAAACAACAGGAAAAAGAGAGGAGACACCTCAAAGTTCAGAAAGTGATGATGAGAATACGAGGAAGTCTACCTGTACTGAACTACTCAAAAAATGAGTGTGCTTGTTACTGTTGGCTGTTGTGGTAGTCAGGCTAACTGCGCACTAATAATTGCTGACACATTCAAGTGTACCATCTGCCTGAGTACAATAAAGCCGTCTTTGACAACTGAATTGCTGACAACATATCATCGGACGCAAGACTTGTGTTATGGCTACGCAGAGGGTGTAATAGCAGGTGCCCCCTGTGTAGAGCAGATCCCTGGGAGACGAGTAAATTATTAGGCTTTGATGAGTTGGTGTAGCAACCTATCCTTACCAAGATGATGACTATCGCTTTGGATGCATAGTAGGAAAATTCATACGTCGCAAAGCGATAGTCAAATTCAGCTTCAATTACAAGCGAACATGATCCTAGCCACAGTTGAGCAGTTAAAGCACCATGTCAAGCAAGGGATTCCTATGCAGGAGATTCTCTCTTTAGAAACAATAACCACGTATGGGATGGCTGTGTGTGCTACAGATAGAAATAATTTACTGCTACGATTGACGCGATTTCAGACACACATAGTAACGTGACCAGCATGTGACAGAATTAAGCATTCGTTGATCAAGTTATGAATAGTAGCAGCAAGCCAGTTTTAAAAGCAACTCCAGCAGCTGATTTTCATTGCAGATGTTGACCATGACACTATTTTGTACAATGTCAATCAATTCTAAGACAGTCCACCCATCTGTTAAATAATACATCTCCAATAAATACAAGCTCAGGAAAATGTGGCATTAGAGTCATGTTACGAATTATTGATATTACAGCATGTCATTTGCTCACCTGCTGCTTTCATTACTTTCTCAAGTGTGAAATAATTATACTCTCAATTATACTCTCAATGTAACGATTATTCTCTCAATATAATTTATTAACAATCATTATTTCAGTCATCGATTCCTTTTTATTCTTATCCTTATCTGATCAAAGTGACGACAACTTCCTGTAATTCTGGACCACTACAATATGCTATGGACTTCTCATAAGTCGGGGTATAAGGACTGATCGCGAGGGATAGGGAGAAAGGGAGGGGAAAAATTGTAAGACAAAAGAAAAATTGAAATCAAATCACTACGTGGAAGAATGCATCTATGCAGCCGTTGCTGTGTATCAAAAGATACCCAGCGACGACAAGGCATGCCACGACGACGATGACATGGCAGCGACGACGACATGGTTCGTGTTCACTTGTTTATTAATCTTGTGTTATTGTTTACGTCAAAGTATATTGTTTTGTGACCACGTGCATAGCAGCAACACAAAATCGCAATGGGAGCAACATTCGGCGTACATATCGGGTGGTGGCGGTGGGGGAATGGACCTGAAAACAGAGACACCACTGCCGCCAACCCGACAGCATCACCGTATCCTCTTCTCGCCCCGACTGCACCACCACCACCTACTACTACTAGTACTCCAAGTGCACCACCGGCGCTGCCGCCTCTTAAAGAAGAAGATCAGCTACTAACACTTATGGATACTGACTCGCAGCCGCTGGCGGTGGCAGCACCACCAACACCACAACCACCTCTGGCTCGTCAGGAACATGTGACGCCACCACAACCTCCGTCTCGTCAAGAGGTTGTGGTGAAGCCACCGGCACAGTCACCTCTAGACGATGACCAGCCACCACCGCCTCGTACTAGGCCTCGCCGTCCTCCTAAAAACAATAGAGGTACCAGAGATAGAGGGAAAGGCCGAGGTGGTGGCACCAGAGGAGGTCACAGTGGCACCTGCATTAGTTGCCCTAAAACTGAAGTACAGGGGAGCGACGTAAAAGGAGGACATCGTCGCCGCAACTGCCGTTCGGCGTGGTATAGACATCACTTGGGCCAGGGAGGCTGGGCAATTGTGAGTGAACTTGTATTATACATTATAATATAATAATAATTATTGTCACTGACTTTCTGGAGTATCTAAAATTACAAACAATAATTATTATTATTACCATCAAAATCATTATTAATTATGGTCTCTCTCTCTCAGTGATGCTCATGATCTATATTAACCCTGATTGGTTGATTGCTTGGGCGGAAGTACAATCTGCAAATTTGACTGAACCCTATATAAAGGACAGCTAATTCAAAATTTTTACTAAAAAATCATAATGAGCGGGAGCGAGGAGGACTCCATTTTATACCAAGCTGAATTTGCTGTAGACATGGACGACTATGAGGACTTTGAGGAGGAGCAACGCCGAAAAGAAGAGTTAGACCTGCAACAAATGGAAGAACAGGAGGGACAAGAACAGTAACCACAGCAGCGACAAGAAGAGCAACCACAGCAGCGACAAGAAGAGCAACCACAGCAGCGACAAGAAGAGCAACCATAGCAGAGACAAGAACAGCAACGACAGCAGCCACAAAAGCGCAGGCAAAGGCGGAGGAGGAGAGCGGGGCCTCAAATGTGCAGATATAATATAGTGAGTGCATTTTTAATTGTATTATTTTTCTTTCCAATCACAGAAATCAGCTAAGATCATAAACATATTTAAAAACTAGATATGAAGACAAAAGACATGTACTTTCCTGTCGGTTGACACAGGAATTAGACAGGAAATATGCTCCCGAATATTGTAGGATAATATTGCATGCATGGTGCATGCGTGGGTGTTGGTATATAAGGTGTACAGGTATGATAGTTAATCATTCCTAGGCAACGTGCAGCCACTCAGTTTGTCCCACCCCCCCCCACCCCAGTGTGCTGAAGGGTGCTGATATGCATTTGATATCTTTCTGAGTATTTTCCTCTCAGTTACCAACCAATAGATGAGGTGATCAAAGCAGGAGCAAGAGCAGGGAGCAAGGCTGTGGACTCTGTCTGCTAATTATTGTGATTACTTTTGTAATTATTGTGTTTGCACTGGTGCGACAAAAATTTTTTCAGGTCAGCACTATGATGTTGGCATAGTGCTTGAGATTGACCAACGAGCTTATTTAGCCTGTCTAAAGAAATCCTAGCTGGCGTGTTTTTTTTTAAAGCACCATTGTGAATGCAATATCAGTTGTGTGAGCTGTTTAAGTTTCTTTGGGTTTTACCAGAGCATTTTGTCCTCTAAAGAGGTTTTATCTCTGGGTTTTTTCCCTTGGGTGATGTTAGACCAGCATCACCCATGAATACGAAGTATTATCTCTTTTTCTTTTGGTCTCAGCTCAAAGTTGTTTAGAGTGTGTTACTTGCGTAATGTGTGTGTGTGTGTACGTGGTAGAGTTCAAGCTGCGTCTAAAGATTGTTAAAGTTGGGCATTGTGCATTTCGAGATGGTTGGTTAATTATTCACATGAGGCGAGCTTAGTTCATAGTTATAGTGGAGTGTGCGAGCTGTTCAGTTAATGCTTTGCATCGAGCTTGTGTTTGCAAGGTAGAGGTTGACTGCCTTAGGCATACCATAATATATTTTATTGTCAAGTTGATTTTGAGTTCTTCAGTTTTGTACTTCTCATGTGTGTCATGTGACATAAGAAAATGTTTGTGGCGTGCACAGCAGGCCTTAACCAAATGTATGGTGTTATGGTGTATGCAAGTGGGTGCATGTTCGGGAGTATTAGTTACAGTTCTCTGCGGTGCACGCGCATTCACAGCTAAGCTATAAAAGCACTTACTGCATGTAGGTCAGTCTTTGTAGCCGCTTGTTCCACATTGCACTCCTTGCCGATGCGCTAGTCTTTCTACATTGTCCCAGTGAATTCGTGCTACTGTTAGGCCTCTTGGTTCTAAGCCTTTGTGCTGCAACAGTGCTACTGCTCACTTCTCAACTAGGCTGTGCAGCGTCTGCCGGTTTCAGCTACTGGGCAACAGTGCCGCTTCTAGATCTGCTACTGCTCACTTCTCCACTGTGCAGCATTCAGCTTCGTCGCTACTGTTCACTTTCAGTCTGTGCAGCGTCAGTGCGGCTCTTCTCCGCTGTGCAGTGTTAAGTCAGTCGGTGTTTCTGCTACTGTTCACTTCTCTGCGGTGCAACCGTCTCTGCTACTACATGCTTCTCCGTTGTGCAGTAGTGCTTTAGCTATACTGTTCACTTTGTGCATTCACTATGGCTCACAGAAGAAAATTTCAAGAATTTTAGAAGATAGAAGGACTAGACGCTTGTCCAAATGCTGTAATTCACGGTGCTATTTCAAATCTTTGTCCAACTAAACACGGAAAGAAGTCCACTTTTTTTGATGGCACCTTAGTTGACGACTCCGCACATGTTCGCACAGCGGGGTTTGTGGTATGTAATAGTACCATCAAATTTTTGGGTCTGTTTTAAAAAATACAATGATGATCACATGACTTTTTGTTAAAAAAATAATAATTGATGGTATCAAATTTGTTGGAACTGTTTCAAACAATATTAACAAGATTTTATTAACAAGATTTTCAAGATATTAACAAGATAACAACAAGATTCAATATTATTATTCCAAAACAGTCATGTGACATACTCCAATAAAATGCTGGTAATAGTTATTTCAAGCCAGACAATAGTTCAGAGAGATCTGAGGTGGAAGTTGTAGAGATCTGCTGCTGATTTGTTGAAAGGTAGGTTGAAGGCTGCTGACTTGTTGAAAGGTAGGTTGAAGGCTGCTGATTAGTCGAGATCAGCTGAAAGATATAAAAGTACTGTATAGCTGCTGTATAGCGGGAAATTATCGATCTGCTGCTGTAGAGAATTTCGCATTATAGAGCTAGCATTTCGCGAATTAAATTTTCGCTAATCAGCACTATTGCCCTATCTTTGTCAACAAAAACAAGACATTCACGGATAATATTCCCGCTTTACTGTATTTGTCCTGCATGTCCATTGTAATGCAAAAATGAGCAGAGAAAAAGAAATGGACCTTCTGATATGAAGAAATCAATCAAGACACATGAAGATGTGAAGAGTTGAAACAGCTGCTGCAGATAGAAGATGAGATGCAATAAAAGCTGATGTCAGAAAGGACGCAATTATTAGAGGCTCGAAAACGAAGACTGGAAGAGGAATAGATTTTAGAGAAGCTCATGGCGCTTTGACACAGATAGACAGGATACTTCAGCATATTAAACTCGCTACGTACTGCGAATCCGACTAGAAATCTATAACTATTATTGTTATAATATTATAACTGTTAGAATAATTAGTATTGTTATAATAATGCGTGAGAGGGTAGCTCCTTTTGCAAACCTTAACTAAGGAGTAACTCTACACTGTGCAACACACTTAGGGTTTTGTGAAATCTAGCCGTTTGTCATTTGTCATTTGTTCTGTCCAATGAGCTGTTAATGTAGAGGCATATTTTCAATTGAGTGGGACAGCAAAAAGCACCAGAGTCCAGTTGCCAAAAGAAAGGATACAGTTGTAAAACAGGATGTTTGACAGGAAGATTTGGTAAAAGAAATACTTGCTCAGAGGGAAATTCTATGAGTACTCCTGAGTTCTGTTTCTGAAGTACTCCAGCTGTGGAGACTGTCTTGCTGAGTTCTGTTTCCGAAGGTAAATACCATTATAGCTCATGTCTTGCTGTTACTTACTAGCTTCTGTCTTGCTACTAGGCTTAGAGTACTGTGAAGGCTTGCTGTCAAGCGAATTCTTGCCTTCAGTTACAGAAGGTAAATAGTTGTTATTTGCTGTCATTTGATACCTACTGTCTTGCAACTTGGCTTAGTGTGTTGTGTTAGTAGTTTCCTTGATAGCTGCAGTACAACTTGGCTAGGTGTGTTATTACTGTCTGTTATCTCCTTGATAGCTGTTGTAGTACAACATTCCTTGCTAATGCTTAATAGTTCCATCACTGTTTAGTTGTTGGTGGAGCCAACAACTAAACAGTGATGGAACTAAAGTGACTGTGCCACAAGAGTGCTTGAAGGGGACAAAGAAGCCATCAATGAATCTATATAGACGTAATACCTAAGCTACTGTAGCTGCAACAACTTGCAAAGATCAACCTCAGTACATGCAGTGTACAAAAACCTGTGTGTCTGCATCAGGGCAAGTGATACCACCTTACGTTCTCTATAAGGGATCCAGAATCTCACCAAATCACACGATTGGTGGTCCACTTGGAACAGAGAATGGGTGGACGGACAGTGACGCATGGCTACACTCAACCTTTTTTCTGTCATTAGCAACAGAACAACCAGTTCTACTTCTATTAGATGGGCACAAGTCGCATATAGGCTATAGTGATCAGTGGTCACGACTATTTGTTATATCCAACAATACCATCAACAGATGAGCTGAGAGCTCTGGGATCAAGTAATCAAGTACTTGAAACACTCCCACTTGATGATGAGGAAGAAGACTAATGTTGACACAGAATTCAAAAAATATATATTATAACTTCAATGATTATTACAGTGTCAGTGTTTTCCTTAAACCTTCACTCTGCTTTTTTTCGACCTGGTAACATAATCATCTGTTTACAATGGGTGTCTAAACAAGTTTGAAAAACAGGCAAAGCCTCCTTACGACCTCTGTATACAACATAAAGAATGGCGCACGTTTACCTCACTAGTATGTAACCAACCTGAGTCAATATTATAAAACAAATTGATGGTCTTTACATGATGTAGTTGGTCAAGCTGTGGAAAGGCCAAAAGGTAATGCCGTAAATAAATAGTAGGAACTAAGTAATTCTGCCTTTTGTCATATCTTTCAATAAGTAGCTCAGTTAGTTAATAAAATATCTCTGCAAGACAACTGAGTTAGTTCATTGTGCAAATCAAACAATTGAGATTTAACTGGGCTTGGACGGGGGTCATAGAAGTCTAATTACGAAAAATGACATATTTGTGTTGCTATGGGAGCCTCAATTTTACCACAAATTTTTTACACTAATCTTCATCTTGAGTGCCTGTGAAAAATATGTATGACATCATAAAATATATTGCAAGTTTATGAACCTGAACAGCGTCGATGAAACAATGGTACCACTCAAAGGTAAATTAATACATAATTGTTTGTAAAATACTATCGTTAAACAATTTTAGGGAGAACGACAATGACACAGTACTTCCAAAAAAAGCAATCAAAAGGGGCTTTACGGTGTAAGTAAGTGCTGAATATGCCACAGGTTTCTTTTCGGACTTTGAAGTTTACACCGGGAAGTCTCATGTTTTCAGCTTTCAGCACAGTAGATTATTTTTTAGACCATCAGATGATAACGAAGAAGAACACTTTAATGAACTCTTGGTTCAGTATACAGGGCCACGTTGCTGACACATGCAGGTCCAGTTAGATAATCATAGCTTATCTTAACTTGATCTGCTTTAGCTTTTGTCTATTGTTTGTTTTGTATGCTTTAGTTGTATAACTTAGTTGCTATTTTCCTTCCTTTACATCAGTGTGTTACTTATGTGTTTATCTTTACATCAGTGTGTTTATTCAATACATAGCAGCAAGAAGAGGAAAAAGAGAAGAGCTGCTTGCCTCCAAGATGGGCTAAGTAGTCTATACCAACCCTCATCTACTAAACGAAAAAGGAAGTAGATACACTGAGTACATGAACCAGTATACCATTCTTGCCAAACCAACTATATGTATCGTTGACTATAGTCATTGTATGTGTCTCTCATTGTGATCATCTTTTTGTCGTTCACTTTCATCCTCTTGTTGCTAATACAATGGCATTGAAAAGAGCTAGTCACTATAGAACCTATGTAGATGATAAAAGTTTATGAACCGGCAACAACAACAGATTGATGCCATGCATAGTGATGAGGTACTACAGAGATCCATCATTTAAGGCACATGTACACATCAGACAAGACTACAATTTAAAAAGTAACAAAGAAATTATTATAGTAGAGCCTTGAAGTGACAGAAAAGTTTGTGTTAACAGTTACTGCATTAATTTTAGCGACATCACAGGTTCACAGGTTGATATCATATCACAGGTTGATATCACAGGTTGATATCGAGCTCCTGCGCTGCTTGTTCAGTCTCGTTTGAGCAAAATTTAAACTATCCGATGAATTACAACGCGCGGGCATTTAGGGAATGGCTTACGCATACATTGTACAGTACTGCAGCTCGCTTTAGAAATTAACATTCAGCCACGCGCCTCAGTGAATGCACGAGTCGAGTCACATGGATCTACAGGAGTATCTTTCACCACATCCCAACTTGCTGTTAGACGATCCCCTGCTTCTCCCATGCAAAACAAACAAGGTTGTACTAGGTTGTAACAAGATTGCTCCATGCTTGTAGACAATGAACAAGCTCATGGCCACCTTGTAACAACCTTGTTTATGTATGTCATTGGAGAGGGCATTGTCATGACAACCTTGTCATAGCATTGTCACCTAAGAACAATCTTGTAACAACCTTGTTCATGTATGTCATCAGAGCGGGCATTGTTATAACAACCTTGTCATAACATTGCTGCCTAGGTAACAATTGGCATAGTACTTGTGGCATTGTCATAACAACCTTGTCATTACAATGTCAACTAAATAATTATTACCTGGCTTGTACTAAAGAACAACCTCAAGATAATTTTTATTGACACCTACTATAATAATATTATTGCCACCTTCCAGTATAATATAATTATGTCAAGTACATTCTTGCTATGTATACAATCTATAGCTACTATAACCCTGCTTCATCTATTACTTTGTAGGTCAAAATGTGATGTGCAGTATGTATTTTATGGCTCTCATTTAATTCATGACTATTCTATCACTACACATATGCAGGTTTGAATTTAGTAGTTAATATTATACTTGTTTTTTTTTAATTTACTGTAAACAGCTCGCATAGAGATGGTAACATTAATTTTAGCTATCATTATTCATTTTGTAGGTCGCGTGTTCAGTCAATTGTATAATGCCTCATTCAAGGCATGGATAGGATGGATAGGATTTTTGTGCAATGTCATTGTCATGATTACTCTATTTGCATCTAGGTCAAGCATTCAGTCAATCAAGATGGATCTGTTAGCAGCACGCAGGATACTTCAACTGTTATAGCTGTTATGATGTCGTCTGCATTATAAACATGATTGTACTGAATTTCAATGATTGTTTCTAACTTGAACTTCCTAATTTCCATACTGTTGCATGGTATTTGTCAAGAACTGCTAGTGAGAATATCAAGGGAGGCATTAGAAGGCATGCATTTACGATAATTTTACATAATGACAATTTGAATACATTAATCAGTATCCGCTATATGCATATCGCACTATAGCTATTCTGTCTCTTTAGCATTAGGGAACAAACTAGCAAACAAAGAGTTATTGCTCTTGTCTTCTAAAAGTATGCATTTGTCAACTATATCTTCTGTGTCTATCACTGCACAAAGGCATTCTTCTCTGCAAATGAAAAAATTAATATTAATTATAGAGTTCATCATGACTATCATTATACCTTGGACTCGATAACGAAACAATGTGATTGTCTATTTTCGAGTATGTTGTGGTGTCTTTTGAGATCATATCTCGTGATCTTTTAAGACATTGAATTGTCACACTGCTTTTGACTAATCTACATTCGTCATCCCGATAAACCATCACTTTTATCAACCTTCCAAACATCACTTCACCGTCTTTGCAATACACAATTCCAGAGTTGTCTCTGCGGAGTTTCTTTGCATCATTATAAGCAGTAATAACCCTATCTGATGAGAGAAGGTGAAGCTGCAGATCGGAGAATGATGTGTAATAAAATTATTATTGCACAACAAATGATATACTTGATGATGCAAAGTAGCTTGGGTAGAATCAACTGATGCCTCTGCTAAGAAGTCTAAGTCATCTTGTGACATGCTAGCTGGATTTTCCTTTCCATGAGCACATATGCCATCGGAAATCTTTTTACAAATTCTATAATTATAATAATAAGCATAAATTATTGCTTATTCAATTGCACAATTCAAACACAAACCTGTGTTTGAATTTTGTTCCAATTGCCATACTATCATACAATACCTCTTCTCTGCTTCCTTCTATGAAACAATTCTCTGCCATGAGAGGAACTGTCTGCATATTCGTCACATTCCGAATTACCTATAGTGTATAAAATCAATGCAGTACGTATTGCATGTGTTTGCCTACAATTGTTACTAATCATTATGTAACAAGGGCACAGATAAATTTTATACAAACAAACAGAGCAATGTGCACCTGCTTTTCAATTCCAGTTGAACCATGAAAGAGTTGCATGATATCACCATTTGCGGTTTCGAATGGAAAGCATGAATTCGCCCACAATGGTCCAAGATTTCTGACAACATCAGGTAGATGCATCAGTCCATGCACATTGAGAGTACAATATCGATCCTCTATAATAATGTACTCACATGCATGTACCATAGGTACAATGTTTAAGTGCATACCATACATAACTGGAAACAAGTAACAATAGTGTTGAAGGAGTCTACTGCTCTGTGTAATTTGACACTCTTTGACCACATCCTTTAGCAGCAAGTAGATCCCTTCAACTAGGAGTAGATGATGCTGGTAGTAATCTTCCGGTAAAAAGCGTATGAGCACTACTGGACTGTAGTGTAGAAGCCAAGCTCGCAACTCATGAGCTGATTAAATATATAATTGTTATTATAGTGTCAAGAATTATTTCTGTATGACGGATACCTTTCCAGAACTTCAGAGTTTGTTCAATGCTTCTCGGTGTTCTGGTAATCTCATCAGGTGGAGTGAATGCACATAGTACCTTGTCAATTTCTTTAACAGCTCCTCCCAAATACCAAACTTGTTTGTGGTGCTGAGACCCAAACCAAAGCTTTAACAGCATTCTTGCTACCCCTAACAGAACACAGTGCATGTAGTCAAAACTCATTCCTCGAAACATGTCAAAATGAGGAATTGTTTGTAACCACGATGGTCCTTTCACTCCAAGTTCCTAAACAGGCATTGCAATGTTAACCAAGTCTTAAAATTATATCTAAGTATAGCTATACAGTGTGGGTATGTACTCACAGGCTCTTCGGTTAGTTCAACTACATCAACAAGAATCTCGTGATGTGCCACTGATCTAAGAGGACCAACAGGATTGCCTTCATCAAACGGAAACGTGTGAACACTGCCTTTCTTGCTAGTCCGTACTGTTACTCCTGAATATACATGTAGGATGTATGATAATATTATATTCATGAATGCACACGCTTGCATGCATGCATATGGCAGCTGAGCATATATATTTTTTGCATGCTATGTGATTACCTCTTTGCAAGCAGTGAGAGCAACCATAAAAGCCATTGAACTGCATTATATTCATTACTTGTGCTCTTGCTGGTAGGTCACAAGTAAAACCAAGCAGTACTGGGCGAAAAACAGCTTGCTCTACTCTAAAACCTGAATATTTGACACAATAATTAATAAACATAGTATATAAAATGCATGCATGCAGTACCCTCAGTATGTAGGTGGGCAAGAGTATCAGCAAGTGGCTTTAGAAAGAGCAGCATATCTGGCTTGGTTTTGCCATACCACAGTCCTGCAATAAGCCTGTTTTGTTTTGCAATCCTATATTAATATTTTTAAAGCACACAAAGTTTCAGATGTACGTATACCTCATTCTAAATGGTAGCTCATTAATTAACAGCCAAATTGGCCAAAAAGAAGCAGCTGATGATCGAAACACTGGAATACCATCAGTGTTCATAATCAGTGAAAAGTTGTGTGAGTCCATGAGAAAGCCAGCATTGATTAGCTCCTGGTAAACTACTCCATCACAAATATCACCGATAGTACCTGCCGCAGACTGCATAGTTGACCGAGTCAATATTTTTTCTCTAATTGTCTGCCCTGCATAATCATAACACGGCGTTCATGCATGCTTGCATAATAATAAATACATGCATGTATACTTTGAAATAAATTGATCAGCTGTTCCTCTAGAGGAATTTGGATAAATGTGCAGACTGTGCTTGCAGAATTGAGGACTTTTTGGCATGCTTCATTTGGACACCTTGGGATACCCTTGTTTGGCAACTTCTCTAGGCAATCACAACAGTAGTACTGACAAGAAATTGCATAGCTTAATGGCTTAAACTGCTTTTCAAAACGAGATACAGACCGCAGAGTCACTGGTAAGACATCATCACCGCCATGAGCAGATGAATCTACAGCCCTCAAAAGCTGCAATAGATCTCCAAGAGCTGCTTGTGTTAGTCTATGCCTCATGCAATACTGCTTGACAAGCAAAGTGTAGGGTGAAATGGCGGCGGGCCCAGAGGAGCTGGAAATGTCCATAGCAGCTGCTGATGTCATTGTATCTTGTTCTCGCCGATCAACTTCTTCCTCTGAGTCATCATCTTTCTCTTCTTCTTCTTCTTCTTCTTCTTCTTCTTCTTCTTCTTCTTCTTCTTCTTCTTCTTCTTCTTCTTCTTCTTCTTCATCTTGTTGTTGCAATTCCTCTTGTTCTTCCTCTTCTTCTCCATCTTGTTCTCGTAATTCCTCTTGTCTTTGCTCTTCACTATTCAGCAATGTGTCTATACACGAGTAAATGTATGTGACAGTATTGAAAGTTAAACACTCTTGTACCGTACCAGATATCTCTTCGCTAGAAGTGAAATTATCAGTGACGTCGTCTGTGACCGGCGTCGTGGCTGGTAAACCAGTGCAAGTTACATTAACGTATTGCTCATGCGAGGCAGAGCCTGCCGCTCTTCTTCTTTTAAGTAACCTGTACCTTGTAGTTCTACTAGTAGCCTCTCTAGCCACAGGATCAGGATGCTGAAATTGCAAGTTGTAATGCAAAGACTCAGCCATCATGCAGCGGATAAAAACCGAGCCGCGCCTATTCTCGCATATTCTACATGTACAAGTTTCACATGCCTGCTGCGTGCGCATACCGCGTGCACATTGCATTGCAGCTGCTGAACGTTTCAACAAGTCGAGACAACCGGGAGCAGTTGTTTAGCTGATCGGCAGTGCCGGGCTAGGTGAGTGCCATACTTTAGTCATATCAGACATAATTACATGCTCTACTTCAGATCGATTGACCTAGCTACTTGAGATCTACTTGTGGCGCGCCGCTGTAGCTACCCTTACTTAGGACTAAGTAAGTACTATATAATTATAGTACTTGACAGTACACACCGTATCATTTGATTATATAATCAGTACGTATTCCCAGCTCTTAGCCTGCCATGCCTAAATACGCCTTGGTGAGGTGGGTGGGGGAGGAAACGCTGAGTGTAGTGCTATTGACTACTGCTCGCAAGACCGAGAAAGTATATTCAGGGTCGTTTACGGAGTTCAAATGGGGAGGAAAGTACTACGAAGGAGAAGTGTTAAAGCTTTCAGGTCTTATACTTTAGTTGGTCATTACAGTTGAATATTATAATTATAATAGATGATCGTCAACTTCTATCAAAAACTCTTGATAGAATAGTAAGAGAAGAAGTCACAAGAGAGGATATACTTGAAGAGGCCACACTTGAAGTTACTAGTACTGTGTCAAAAAGAACTGCTGGTGCTGCTAATAAACCTTCTTCTGTAAAAAAGCTCAAGATTGAATCAGCTCGGAAGAGAGCTATGGAAGTTTTGTCACAGCTGAAAGGTAAAAATAAGAGTTATATAAAAAGTTTTAATTATCACTGTTCAGAATCAAAAAAAAGCGATCAGACATCTAGTGATGAGGTATGTGCAATAAATATTGTATAATTATTTATTTCTATGTAATCAAATATATCTCATATATCTCTCATTGTTAACGCTCATTCATTCACGTTGATCTCTATTATATATTATACAGAATCCACCGAGACATCTCCAGGTATGTACAAGAAACAGTATTTGGTTCTAGATAATTTTGAATCACGTGCAGCAGAATAGTACTCCTACTAATTCCAAGGTATGGTACATGTATACAATAACCATGTACACGTCTAAGCTTTTTTTAATTAGAGCACTCCCAGATCTCAGGTTCGTATGTATTTGATTTTCATGATAATGTAATCACATCATACAATAATGTTTACACAGAGCAGTCATAGATCTCAGGTAAATATGCATAGTATAAAATACGCGTACATGATATAATCATGCATCTTTCACTTATACAGAACACTCCAAGATCTCAGGTACAATACGTTTCATATTGCTTTGTTAATCTTTAATTGCAAAACAGATACAGAAGAGTGCTAGACCTCAGGTACGTCG
This sequence comes from Haliclona indistincta, assembly GCA_964017065.1. Classification (NCBI taxonomy): domain Eukaryota; kingdom Metazoa; phylum Porifera; class Demospongiae; order Haplosclerida; family Chalinidae; genus Haliclona; species Haliclona indistincta. The sequence goes on from OZ024786.1 coordinate 5,912,168, forward strand.
AATATTCAGTACGTATTACTTTCACATGTACTTCAGTTCCAGAGTCGTGATCAGGACACACACGCACAGTCACTCTGCCTTCAGGTTTGTATGTGTTATGTATTTATCATATACCTTAAACTAATTGTTGCAGAATCCTAGAGTTGAGGACAATATGCATGCATCAATAACCGTGAGATAATCATGCAATCTAGCTGTTTGTTTATAACATATAAATTATATTCAGCCAATGAAAAAACTGGAACTCGTAGAGGGGTATGGTATCTACCTAACAAGAAGGCAGCTAGACGAGGCCAATGACCAATCTTGTCATTCTCCAACAAGGTTGTTGAGAAACCTCCTCGGAGTGTTTTTCACTCCAACCGTCATGGCCTCGTCTAGCTGCCTTGGTACAAGGAAGTACCCTTCACTTGACAAAGATATCGTTGGTGCCTGCTTACGTAAGTTACAAAATAACTTCATAATGAATTTATTTATTTAAAATATATACACAGGTTATGTCCAGACACAGTATCCTGATACCAAGCGTTCAATCCTCATTGATGCGGTGAATGATAAATGTGCTAACTGCAGGAGAAGGCAGAAGAACTGAACTTCACTGAACTTCACTGAACTTCACTGAACTTCACTGAACTTCACTTGAACTTCACTATAGTAAAAAATGTTTCAATGATAACATTATTATCATCTCAATAATATTTCACTATAGCTTAATTGTAATAACAATGACCTGTAAGTTTTAACAACCTTGCACAAGGTTACAACCATGTACAAGCTTGTGTACAGCCTTTTACAAGCTTGTCTACAACCTTATCTCAGGTTGTAACAAGGTAGCTACAGTTTCAAATCCATGGTCTTGACAGGCTTGTTACAACCTTGTTAACAAGGTTGTTACAAGCTGGCCACAACCTCATCACAAGCTTGTGGGCTAGGTTGTCACAACCTAGTACAAGCTTGTTTGTTTTGCATGGGACTATCACTGTAAGTTATAGAAATGACATGCACTAAGCATTGCTGCATATGCAGTGGGCACTCAATCAACAATAATTTTGATTGCATGAGAGTACAACACTGATGTGACTCACGTCAAGTCCCAGCCTTTTCTGATGAGGAGACTGATTTTCATCCGATGCCACTTCGATATTCCTGCTTGTTGCAAATAAAATGTTATTTTCAAGGCGGAGCATTAAAATCGGTTAATGATGGGTTGAACGTGGCCGCTCCCCTGAGCGCATGCGCACTTCCAGATCCAGCTCATGCTCCAGCAGCTGTGGCAAGCTTTAGGTGCCTTCAATTTCGTCTCAGCACTCCCAGTTTCCTCTCTGTTTTGTCTGTGATGCCCCGTCGGAGACGTGGAGCGGGTAGAAACTTGATGTCTACCGTCGCGGCGGCTAACCCAGGAGGCCGACCAAGCACGTGGTCTCGGGCGGGAGCTGCAGCTACCTCAGTGACTTTACCTCCCCCGAGAGGTCGTGGCGGGAGAGGAGGCCGTAGTGGAGCTGGTGACCGTGGTGCTGGCGGTCGTGGTAGAGACGCTGGACGCGCAGGAGCTAGTACGTCGCCGGAACAAGCCACTGGCAATGAGGACTTGAGAGAGATGATCCGCGACAAAGTCCATGCTGCATTCGAGTTGTTTGTAGCGGCACAGCAGACAGTCGAAGAAGATAACTCGTCCGCGGACCAACCAGCCATTACTGGCGATGCTGGCTCCCAGGTAACCTCAGGTTAGACCATGTTACATACTGCTACCTTAAGGTTGTTTATTGGTGGTGCGCAAGCTCTCGGGGCATTGCATTTGTGCATGTGCTGGGTTGCTGTCTGGTGGGTGTGGTATTATTGTATGGTTTCATTTGGGGCCATCTGCCAAGTGCGTTATGTTACATTTCCTGCAACCCATTAGCATGCTAGCGTCGTGTTTATCTAGTGGCATCTTCGATGACAAATGGAGCACTGCTTGCATCATGGTCTCAAGGGGGATTTCGGCCAGTATTTAGTTGGTTGCTTTGTGAGCCTGCATTCTACTGTGACTAAGTCATTACCTTCGTGATTTACCGTCATATCCATGCACGCCCTCTTTTTTACTTCATGTAGGTGTGAGCACACCATTGGGCGGGATGCCAACTCTGTGCATGTTGACTTCAGTGGCGACAGTCAGCTTGGTGGGCGGACCCTCTTCATCCCAAGCAGGAGGAGGTGTGACATCTGTCGTACAGTTGTCTCATTCACCTCACCCCTCGATCCTTGTTCTCGTCAACCAAAATGCGACCAGTGCTGGGCAGAACGCTACTGGAGGTTCTTTAGCAGTGATTTTATCCTCGTCGTCGCAGCCAATTCCAGCTCGCCTGGTCAGAAAGATCACGGCTGGAGAGTTTGTCGAGATGCGAGAGCTTTTATGGGATAATGTAGCACTTCATGATCAACTGGAATCGATCCACGGCTCTCTGCAAACTATGGCTACCCCTGGAGCCCTATGGGCTCGGATGCGTGAAGTGCCATCATTGTCTTCATGGGTCTACTGTTTCGCGGCGTATATTGCACTCCGCTCCACGGAGCCGTTTGTCAGGGACATGCTGGCGTACATGAGACTGGTGGTTTGAGAATCGCTTCGTCATGGTGGTGGTGGGTGGCAGGAGTACGACCGCAATTTCAGGAGGCTAGCCGCTATTAATCCAAACCTGCGCTGGAACTCGCTCTTGCCAGACCTGCAGGCGTCTACTATTTTGGGACAGCATGGTGGTGGTGGAGTCTTTTGCTCCCTGTGCAGGGGTGTGGACCATTATTCTGCTCAATGTGCTTTGACCTACATGCAGCAGCCGCTGATGGAAACAACCAACCAAGATGCTTCTAATCGACCACAGGACGTTCGCTCACGTCCTCAAAGGCAGCTTGCACGTATTTGCTCCTCGTGGAACCGTGGGAATTGTGCCTACCCTGGGACGTGTACATTCCGACACGTTTGTGTGACCTGCAGATTGCCTCACAGAGTTAAGGATTGTCCGGACACGCCAGCAGACTCACAAACGCAACTCGCGGACAGCCCCTAATGCACCCTCGACATCTGGGAATTCCAGTAGGAATCAATAAACTGTTAGCATGCAGTGGTGCGATTGACAGCAGCAGGAGCAGCTTAGAACTCCCCACTTATTCATTCACTGTGTTATTTAATCTGTGCGCACTTCATTATCCCTGTGCGATTTGTATGCATGGTGTAAATATCTATGGTGTGGAAATTTTGTCACCATGCATTGATGTTTGACGTTATCGTATTAAATGCAGTGTGGGCATAGTGGGGCTGGGGCTTCGATGGTGTAGTGGATGTACTATGATCCTCTTGTGCATGCAGTGGTTGGCACTCATTGCTTTGTTTGTTGATGACTGTTTTCGTGCACCGGGACTGTATGTGATAGAAAGCTATACTGCGGCTTTCGATAGTCGGGCAGTGATGGGTTTGAGTCAGTTGGTGTTATGTAACCTTGCTAACGGAAATTTGCCTCCATTCTCTAGATATCCTCACACCGGAGAATTGGACTCTAGCTCTGATGGGGATAAGTGAGGGTTGTTACCGTTACACATCAGACCTTCTTGCCTTGGACTCAATGAAGCCTATAGGTCACTCGCCATCTTGGCTACACCACTGTACCCCAATCTGCCTACCCGTCCTGGCGTGGGAGTTACGCTTACATCCGGATCAGTTGTTCTGTGAGTATATAATTCGGGGCTTGCGTGAGGGCTTCTGCATCGGCTACTGCAGGATGGGGCGGAGTTTGCGGACACGAGGATGCAATCATCCATCCTCACTGGCCGATACTAGCACAGTCACATCTAAGTTAGCATCTGAATTGGAAGCTGGCCGGATCGTTGGTCCCCTGCCTAGAGAGGTTGCCGAACGAGTTCATACGAGTCCCATCGGTCTCGTTCCTAAAGGCCACTAAGGGTCTGAGTGGCGCATGATTGTGGACCTTTCCTCTCCGTCTTCTGCGAGTGTCAACGATGGGATCTCCGAGGAGCTCTGTTCGATAAAGTATGCGTCACTTGAGGATGCAGTCAGACTTCTGAAGCAACTCGGACGGGGTACACAACTAGTGAAATTGGACCTCCGTGATGCCTACCGCATAATCCCTGTTCACCCGGAAGACCAGCACTTTCTAGCTATTGAATGGCAGGGCATGACTTTCGTGGATAAGGCTCTGCCGTTTGGTCTTCGTTCAGCTCCAAAGGTGTTTTCTGCTGTTAATATAGGGCGCACTGTACCAGTCATTAAGTACTGTACTAGGTGCAACAAACAGTTTCTCGCCCAAGTTGAAGACTCAATATGTGATCTGCCTGATGGAAGCGCTGTCGCGTACTGTGATCCTACTGTTTTGTGCCCTCTGTATGATGATAACCAATTTGGCTGGTATTTAAATGAGAGATTCATGAACTTGTCTGACATTTGATCATTGTAGCTAAATGCGAACTACCCATCATTATTCACTTACATGTATATTCATCACAGTATTTATTCCTTCTGCATGCTGTATCTCCTAAAATTGAAATCATATCTATTAAATTTCATTTAAAATACAAATGTCTTCTAATAAGAGGAATTATAGTTCTAATGCGTTATGCAGTGATTCAAAAGGAAAATTGCAATCATAGTCTTGTCTCCATTACATTCCAAATAATAATTAATTTTTTTACATGACCTGTACAAAAAAATGTACATGTAGTTTGCTTGTCAAAATTAATCCATACTATACTCTTTTCTACAGTCGTTGAAGATTAAAGATACGGTAAGTAGAAATTGTAACTAATAATGCTCTATCAAGTTTTACAGACTCCTCTGGCTCCACCGGAGCCGATTAAAGTACAGGTGGGGCTGTATAATCTTGTTGAAATTATCACTCTATTTATGCAATAATAAGAAAAATTTTGACTTTTGATCGACACTGGTTTAGATGTTGTATCCTCGCAAATCTGGTTACTAGCTCGCAACATTTGGTCCTTCGAACCGGATACAAGTCACATTTTCTGTTCCTTTTGGCTAGTAAGCAGTTTCTTTGTTCTATGTACAGTCCAATACTTGTTCTGAGTGGTTTCGCGCGTGGATTCTAATTAGTACCCACCACCACGTTTTAGTATCACTATCTGAGTCACCGTCTGATTCTTCTCGATATCTCTGTATAATGTCCGACGAGGAGATGGAAACTGAACAGCAGCAAGCCGCAGTCATTGGTAAACTTCATGAGTTAAGGAAGCAAAGAGGTTTCGTGAAACGCTCGGTAACTGGTCTCATCAAGAATCTGAACAGACTAGAGGACGATCCAGATGCACCAGGAATCAAGGAAGAAGCGAGAAGGCTGCAAGGGAGACTGGAAAACCTGGATAAGGACTTCCGCTCAGCGCATTGTCGTGTAGCAAGTCTTTTCAACGAAGACTCAGAAGGTATAGAGAAAGAGCACAGCGAATTGGACAGGCATGATGACCAAGTCGCAGCAACTTTTCTACGTTTGCAACGATTGATCAGTGGCAACGACTCTCGTACGAGCACGAGCAGTCAGGAGAAAGCTTTGTCTCGTAAACTGGCACGAGTAGAGCGTCGTCTAGCAGAGACAGTCGAGGCCCTTGCCGGAGTCACTGAAGACAACAAAGATATCCTCCCGTTGTTGGAACAACACAAAGAACAATTGGATGATGTGAAGAGAGAGCTGTCATCCATCTATGAAGAACTCATTATGATCGATCTACCTGATGATCATCGTCTAGTCACACAGCACGACCAATTAGAAAAGGTACACTTTAATGGATCGCACACTGCCAAGAGATGGATTGCATTCCATACAGTCTCATCCATTACATCTAGTTCAGTCAGTGCGCCTACGTCCACTGTTGACAGGCATTCCAAGCTGCCGAAACTTGAAGTCCCCTGCTTTGACGGCAACGTGCTAAACTGGCAAAGATTCTGGGAGCAATTTGAGACAGCTGTACACAGTCGTGATGGCTTGACTAACGCAGAGAAACTTGTGTATCTACAGCAAGCCATACGAAGCGGATCAGCAAGGACCGCCATTGAGGGTTTGTCACATTCAGGTGACCAGTACGGCGAAGCCATCTCTTGTCTGCAACAGAGGTACGATCGACCTCGTCTGCTGCATCGGGCACATGTTCGTACCATCATGGATACCCCGCCACTGAGAGATGGAACTGGAAAGGAGCTCCGTCGTCTCCACGATATGTTGCAACAACACCTCCGAGCGCTGAAGACCATGAAGTATGAGCCAGATCCTTCCTTTATCACTTCTCTCGTTGAGCTCAAGTTGGATGAGGGAACTCTATTCGAGTGGCACAAACACAGTCAGGATACTGTATCTGAAGTCCCACACTATAAGGAGATTCTTGACTTCATCAATCTAAGGGCTCAAGCATCCGAATCTCTGTCCAGCTTTGGTAAGAAGCATCACCATTTGCCATCTGGAAAGCAGCCACCCCAAAACCACCACAACAAAGTCGCCGCATTCAACTCGGTCGATAATGAGCCTGGTACACGCAGCAAGTGTCCTGTATGTATCTCCGATCGACACCCCCTATATTCATGCGCCAAGTTCAAGTCATTGTCTCATGACGAGAAAGTCTCAGTTCTCAAGAAGAACAACCTTTGTATGAATTGTCTGAATAGTGGTCATTTTGCTCGACAATGCAAGTCTTCTTATCGTTGCAAGAAATGCCAGAAGCTGCATCACACTTCCTTGCACCGAGACGTTGTCGACTCTGCTCCGCCTACACCCTCTAATGTTGTATCTGCCAACACAACGACACGTGTTGTTTCTAGTCCTGCGGTCAAGTTGAAATCAAGTTCACTTCTAATGACATCTCGCGTTCTGGTTTTCGCACCGGACGGTTCATGTGTTGAAGCTAGGGCTTTGTTGGATAATGGTTCAACCTCCTCTTTTATTTCAGAGCGCCTGGTTCAGAGCCTCGCTATTCCTCGTTCTCTATGCAGTGTTTCCGTGTCTGGCATAGCTGGGTCTATTGCAAACTCTAACGTGAAATCTGTCGCAAGTTTTCAGATCGCATCGACTTACTCTAACCAGGACAAGATTGATCTCACGGCCATTGTTCTCCCCAAGGTCACGTGTGACTTACCTGTTGATCCTGTTCCTCTTGATCATTCTTGGACTCATCTCAATGACTTGCCTCTCGCTGACCCTGCCTTTGGAGAGCCTCGTCGAGTCGACATTCTTCTTGGGGTTGATGTCTTTGTGAGCATTCTCTGTAATGGCCGGCGGTCTGGACCAGCTGGATCTCCTGTTGCCATCGAAACCAAGTTTGGTTGGGTAGTCTGTGGTGGTAGCAACTCGCCTCTAAAGGTCACATCATGTCACGCATCGGTTCTTGGCAGTGATGACATTCTTCGCAAGTTCTGGGAACTTGAACAAGCACCTACACCCTCCATGTCTCTTACCCCCGAAGAGAAATATGTCGTCGAACATTTTGACTCAAACCATTCTCGAGACGAAAGTGGAAGATTTGTTGTACCCTTGCCGAGAAAGATCGATGTAAAACCCATCGGAGAATCCAGATCTCGGGCTCTACGCAGGTTTATCTCATTGGAGCGTTCACTTCATCAAGGAAAGAAGTTCTTGGAGGTGGATGCTATCGTTACGGAGTACCTCACTCTGGGTCATGCCGAACCTGTACCTGCTGAAGACCTGAACCTGGACACTTGCAAGGTATTTTACTTACCCATGCATGTTGTGTACAAAGCTTCTAGCTCTACCACTAAGATAAGACCTGTTTTTTGATGCATCTGCTAAGTCTCCAACTGGAGTCTCCCTGAATGATACCTTGCTCGTAGGGCCTACTGTGCATTCCTCTCTCCTCGATGTTTTGTTGAGGTTTCGCATGCATCGAGTAGCTCTCACTGCCGATATTAGTAAAATGTACAGAGCCATTGAGCTCACTCCCTCTGATAGAGATTTCCATCGATTTTTGTGGAGATCAGACCAAAGTCAGGTCATCCAAGATTACCGGATGACGAGGGTCACGTTTGGTGTGTCCGCTTCTTGCTTCGCAGCCAACATGTCGGTAAAGCGCAATGCTTCAGAACTGGCCGACCGGTACCCATAAGCTGCAAATGCTGTTTCCACATCGTTTTATGTTGACGATTGTTTGACCGGAGCCGACAGCATAGAATCCGCAATTGCTTTACAGAGGGAATTGCAAGACATGTTTACGTGCGGAGGTTTTTTGTTAAGGAAGTGGAATTCTAACGAGCCGCATGTGGTAGAAGCTATCTTCCCCCAGCTACGTGAGCTAAATGAAGTTCACTCGATTTCTGATTCTGAGCAAGGTTATACCAAGACTCTTGGTTTAGAATGGAATACTAATGCTGATGTTTTTTGTATTACATTCGCTGACCTATCTCCGATAGAGAACCTAACTAAGAGGAAGCTTGTCTCTGACATTGCCAAGGTGTTTGATGTACTTGGCTGGTTTGCCCCCAGTACAATCAAAGTGAAAATCCTGCTACAAAGAGTATGGGAGCTCGGAATCGAGTGGGATGAACCAGTTCCTGAAACAATTCTGTCGGTCTGGAAGGTTTGGCGACTACAACTCAGTCTGTTGAAACAGGTATCCATCTCGCGTTGCTATTTTCCTAAAGACGCAGCAATCGTGTCTTATCAAGTGCATGGCTTCTGTGACGCTTCCGAGGAAGCTTACTCTGGTGTAGTTTACCTTCGAATGCTAGATTTGGAAGGTAACGTTCACGTCTCTCTGGTCATGTCTAAAACAAAGGTCGCTCCTATTAAGAGGATATCTATACCTCGACTAGAACTCTGTGGTGCTCAAGTACTGGCCAAGCTCTTGCATCACGTCAAAAGCGTTCTTCAGCTGTCGGCTTCTAATGTGTACGCTTGGACCGACAGTGAAATTGTTTTACACTGGCTGTCAGGTAATCCACGGAGATTCAAGACCTATGTTGGCAATCGTGTATCAGACATCATCAGTACGATAGCTCCCGAAAAATGGAGTCATGTCCCGAGTGCTCAAAATCCAGCTGACTGTGCGTCGCGTGGTATTCTTCCATCTGAGTTAATTGAACATGAGCTCTGGTGGAATGGTCCTTCCTGGTTGAAATCTGAACCATCTTGTTGGCCAAAGTGGAGACCCACTTCGGTCGAATTGCCAGTAGATGAAGAACGAGAGATTTCTCTGGTGACTGTATTGTCTCCTAAAGAACCTGTTGTTCCATTTGATCGCTACTCATCTCTTTCTCATTTAGTACGCATCGTAGCTTGGGTTCTACGTTTCGTGAACAATTGTAAGCCTTTATCGGAATGCAATTTAGTCAAGAAAACATCTTACCTCACTACTACAGAATTATTAGCAGCTGAACGGTACTTGATCAAGTCTTCACAATGTGAATTTGCCACTGAGCTTGCTTTGCTGAACGTTAAGAAGCCTCTTCCCCGTGGTAATCGTCTTATATCTCTCCGTCCGTTCATCGACAAGAGTGGTGTTCTTCGGGTTGGAGGCAGAGAATCAAATGCTAGCTTGTCTTATGTCCAAACTCATCCAGCGATTCTTCATGGCAAACATCCATTTACCAAGATGTTAATACTTTCGGAACATCTTTGTCTTCTACATGCTGGACCTACTCTTGTACTCGCATCTCTTTCTCGTCGTTTTCATGCCTCAAGTATGAAGAAAATCGTCAGATCGGTTGTCCGCAAGTGTACGACTTGTCGTCGCTTTAGTGCGAGACCATCACCACAACTCATGGGACAGCTACCGGTAGAGAGAGTCACCCCTGGAACTGTTTTTGAGAAGGTGGGAGTAGACTACGCTGGTCCAGTGCTAGTCAAGTATGGTACAGTACGCAGGCCCACTGTGCTAAAGGCCTACATTTGCGTTTTCGTCTCCTTGACAGTTAAAGCAGTTCACTTGGAGGTCGTCTCAAGTTTGACAAGTGAAGCTTTTGTTGCCGCGCTCCGACGTTTCGTTGCCAGGAGAGGTCATCCTTCACTCATCTGGAGCGATAATGGGACAAATTTTGTTGGCGCCAACCGTGAATTAAGGGAGATGCATCAGTTTCTGCTTCGAGGAGATGTACAACACACCATCGTCAATTTCTGTTCCAGCATTGGAATAGAGTGGAAATTCATTCCAGAGCACAGTCCCCACTTTGGTGGCTTGTGGGAGGCTGCAGTTAAGAGTACAAAGAAGCACCTTCGCCGTATAGTGGCTGATGTCAAGTTGACTTTCGAAGAACTGGCAACAGTGTTGACACAGGTTGAAACATGCCTTAATAGTCGCCCACTCGCCCCCTTAAACACGCCCGACGTAGATGGAGTTGAAGTTCTTACCCCTGGCCACTTCTTGATAGGTCGCCCTCTCTGTGCCCTACCCGACCCAGCTTCGTCTTTCTCATCTGTTACTCTACTCAAACGCTGGGATCTCTGTCAAAACCTAGTCCGGAATTTTTGGACAAGGTGGTGTAGTGACTACCTAACATCCCTGAACAAATATCACAAGTGGAAGCATCCGACAAGAGACGTTCGTCCTGGTGATTTGGTTATCATTCGGGAAGATACCCCGTTTCCCACGAAGTGGCCGCCATTGGGACGAGTATGTGAAGTTCATCAAGGTAGAGATGGTTATGTGAGAGTGGCTACAATCAAGACTGCAGCTGGTACTTTCAAGAGACCCGTGACAAAACTCGCTCTCGTATTGCCTGTTGAAGAGGACAACAATTGACACTGAACAATCCTTTGTTTCATTGACTTATTCAACCATTTTCATTTATTCATCATTATTTTAAGACCGACTAGTCTTGGCCGGCGGTATGTATAATCTTGTTGAAATTATCACTCTATTTATGCAATAATAAGAAAAATTTTGACTTTTGATCGACACTGGTTTAGATGTTGTATCCTCGCAAATCTGGTTACTAGCTCGCAACAGGGGCCAAACAAAAGCATAGAAGATATATTAATGCCTTCACCTAAACTTCCACCTCCATCTTGCAGTGGAAATTTCCGCCAAACTTCTGCCCAGTTTCTGTCTAATAAACTTTAACACTAGTCTTGAATTAATAATCAAAAATCAAAAAGTGGTGTTGTATTTTGCTAAACACAATACGAACCAATGATAGTCAATAGAGTCATCAAAGTGACCACATGCCTGAAGGTCCTGCAATAAAAAATGCAATCATTAATGTCATCAAACGCTGCAAAACATACACGAAAAATAAAATCCACCAATCAGTCATCTGTGTTCTAAGGAAAGCCCACCATTTCAATTCTCTGTGAATATGTTACAAACTAAATTATAATTATGTGGAATTTTTTTATACCTGATTAGAGGTTGAACTCCCATAGAAAAAACCTTTTTCTCCTGAAAAGTCATCAGTATGCTGACATCTCAGTGGACGGAAGCAATTATTGAATTTTCGCTGCCTCTGTCAGCCCGTAAGATTCTGGGTAATCCTACAAATTTCGTTTCTTTCACATAGACATAAAAATTAGTGAGGGCTACCGTCCGCCTAGTTATCACGCATTGTTAATAGACAGGACATTGCTGGCTCAAATCGAGGCACTGGAAGTTGAAAACAGAGTGCTACGAGAAATCACTGCCGACATGATCAGCAGGGCACAGCCTCGGCCAGTGTTGTCTTACTTTCGTCTTGAGTGCATTGTTCATGACCATTCCCTAGTTAGATTTTATACAGGGTTTGGATCGTACGAACTCTTCCTAGCTTTCTTTGAGTTTTTAGGGCCTTCTATCGATCACCTGAATTACTGGGGTTCCAAGCAAAGAAGAGGAGAGAAGAGATATGAAACTAGATCCTATCAACCAGCTTGTAAAAACTAAGGCTGAACATCAAGGAACGCGACCTGGCCCAGCGGTTTGGAGTGAGTACATCTACAGTTTCTAGGTATTTTATCACATGGGTTACCTTCTTGTACAGCCATCTTCGAGAGATAGACTGGATGCCTGATCCTCAACAGGTAAAAAGCGCTCTTCCTTACATTTTCAGAGAGAGGTATCCCACAACTTACCTGATTATTGATGGCAGCGAAGTTTTTCTTGAAACATCTAGTGATTTGCAGCTCCAGTCTAATTCTTGGTCAAACTACAAGCACCACAATACTGCCAAGTTCCTCATAGGATGCACTCCCAATGGCGCCGTGTCATTCATATCGTCCCTTTATGTGGGCTCAATATCAGATGTTGAGCTAACCAAAAAATCAGGCTTACTCCAAGTCCTTGAAGGCAAACACAACATCTCTGTTATGGCTGACCGTGGGTTCACTATACGCGACCACCTTCAAGCAATTGGAGTAGAACTAAAAATACCACCTTTCATGGAAGGACGAAAGCAACTACCAGCCAACGAAGTTTTATCAGGCCGAAAGTTTGCTTCTGTCCGTGTACATGTAGAGAGAGTGATCGGCAGAGTAAAAAACTTTTCTATACTGAAAGACACTCTACCAATTACATTGTCCCGGATTGCTGACCAGATTGTATGTGTATGTTGCTGGCTTGTCAACTTTCAGCCCGTCTTGATACCTCCTATACTTGAAGAAAGTGCAGACACCGATGTTGACGAGTACCTGAACACGTTTTACTCCTCGGAATCTGACTACGACGCTGACTGTGAATCTAGTGATGGAGAATATTGACTGAAATGATATTAAGTTGTGGTAACATATGATTTGCATTATGTCACACTTGCATTCTAAGATCGTGCATTTTCATGCCTACTAAGTGAATAGGTGACACAATGGCTGGGCACAAGCAGTTATCATAAAAGTCAACTAGTCTTGGTAGCATGGTACGAGACCAGAAGTCTAAATCAAATCGGATGCGTTCTATGGAAATGCCACATGTTGTATAGACTATGAAGTCACACCAGCTCCTCTTTGTAATAGCCATTTGACCTTGGACTTGGCAGTAGCAGTTGTGATTAGTTTTTAACACCACTTGTTCATTAACTAGAGCACAATAGAAGTTCTTATCACTTGCTGCATCTTGAGGTGTTTGATTACGGAATTTGTAGGGGCATTTATTTGATTTCTACTAGGCCATACTGTTCGGTGGCAACTGGATCATAGACATACCCATCTGGAGAGGTACCATTAAACGGATACTCACTTGATATCACGAATCCAGCTTTCGTTACAACAAACTGCAGCCTTGTTCATGTATGCTTGTATTGCCACTGGCTCGTGCTGCTTTCCCCAGTCTGTGCAGTAGAGCTAAACTGATTAGGATGCAGGAGCTGCTTGACAAGTGCATCAGGTGGTGTAGAAGGAAGCCTGTGCACAACTTTGCCAAAAGAAGATGCTGTGAGACGATATCTCCTAGCTGAGTACCAAGCAGGTGATTCAGTCTGATCAGTTGTATCTTGCTCAATCTGACGGATTGCTTCAGCACCAATGCGTAAACTGCTTTTGAACTCTGCCACACGGTGAAGCAGTTCTTCTCTAGATGGAATAGAGGGAAGTGTAGCTAACTCTTCTGTGTTGTCAGCCCATACACGTGTGTCTGGATCAAAAAGGACAGACACTCCGATATTCTTTCCTTTAACTGCTGACAAGAAATTTGAAATTCTATCAGAGGCACTTCCATGGTACATACTTGGGCGAGGGTCAAAGTCATAGAGTGGCTTAAGTGTACATGCTTCCTTTCTCGTCCGTCAACCGAGCAACTCAGTCCAAAGCAATCCTAACTCAGCCCCAATCAGTCCCGAGCAACTCTCGTACCAGGGAGTGGCATCACAGATGCCAGGTGGCTTCAATGGTTTCTCTATCTGCGTTACCCATTTTTCGACACAATCTGACCAGCAGGTAAACTTTGACTTAATTAGATTACAATAGTAATAAGAGTGTGCTTTGTGCCATAAGCGCGATAAACCGAGGAGCTGGCTTGTCAAGCTACATTGTGATCATGTTTGGATCAGATGCAAAGACTCTTTTAACTGATGAAGGACTTCATGTGGAGGTGGTATACTGGCACAAAAAAATAGCTCAGCGCCACGTAGAGGTAAATTGTCGTTTGTAATTGTGGTGTCAGTTATTATTTATTCTATAGGACTGTTTTGTGATGACATTTATTGTCCTTGGAGTTTCAAAGGTAGACGTCATCATCACACAGGTTGCTAATGAAAAACTATCGAGGATAGTAACTGGGGAGTTTAGCGATGCTATTCAGTAAATTTGTGACAAATTAACCACAACTATCGAAAGCAGTTAATTTAGGGAGGTAGCATTATATTGCTATTGTTCATTCCAATAGTGGCAGAAATCGATTGAAATTTGTGACATCAAAAAAGGTAAAATACTACCAGTTGCTGAACATCCACTGAATCTCACATCTGAGTCTGCCACCATCGAAGAGGTTGCCAAGAGAATAAAATAAGCATAGAGGCATTTCAGAATGCTAAAGTTGTACTGCTTAACTCAAAAAATCTACCTCTTCCTGACATCGTAGAAACCAAAATATTCGTAATCCTGTTGTTTGACCACTCCACCCTTAAAGTGTGACCTAGCCCGGAGTCGATCACTACGGCACAATTTGCTTGAGTAACTGCCCGTGGCCCCATTCGTTTCCAGTGTTCTATCAGTCGATGCGTGTGCTCTATGGCATTTAGACCGCCGACAGTACCTTTGAACTTGTATGGTATCATACTTTAAAGTCTAAACAATGATAAGAATACAAGAAATAATTCACCACAGCACAAGAGTGCAATAATTTTGTAGTAGCATCCCACTGAAGTCATTAATTTTTGTCTGATGTTGCATATTTCAGAGACTTTAAAGGAAGCACTGAAAATTATTGAATGTGATGAGAGTATGCATAATGATTCTATAATAATTATACTTGTTTTTTTGCCAGAAAATTCTGAGTGCAAGATAGAGGACGTTTTTTTTTCTGGAGCACGTGCCATTCCACCTGTTGGGTGGGAAGGAGGGGAAGTGCCTAAACTATCTTTTATATACTCGCCTCTTCCTACAGCTTCAACATGTGACATGATCCTACGAATACCCGTCACCCACAAAGAATACTAATCATTCAGATAGCACATGATTTTAGCACTCAAAGGCAACAATGGATTTGGAACGGTCTAAGTTTACACTCATTTTATAACCGACTCATTGTCTATAACGAACTCATACTCACAAACTCATGCTCATGGGAACCGTCATACTCACAAACTTATGCTCATGCTATCTAACTGAACAAGTTTTATTTCAATCAACAGTTGTACTGCAGTTTTAATGATACTTGCAAAATGCATTGTGAACAAAACGCTCTTGCACATGCGTAATAACTAGAAATAATACTGAAAAGTTATTTAACTAGCTAGCTACTGAATTGTTCATTAGACTAACTATTTTATAATATTTTAAGACAGGGCTTAGAATCAGTTAATGATAGAGGGCAGAGCGTCGCGGATCACGTGAGCTCACACTTGTGCACGTGGTAGGATCTAGGAACTGACTGCTCATCTGAGAACTGACTGCTCATCTCCCTCCTCATCCGCTGTTCTACATAGTCACTAGATGCCCAGCTGGAAACAGTGACGACTCTGATGACCAAGATTCTCCCCCACCGCCTACCAACACACACACAGGTAATTATGTTCCCCACACACTGTGTATATCCAATTGCGTGAACCTGCATAATCATGTGTGAGCATGCTGCCTGTGTTGAGAGCACAATTGTTAGCTACGTTATTAGCCCTATGGCTAGCTGCGACACAGCTGTTGAAGTCCGAAGACGATTTATTGGGTGTACGAGCTGTACTGTACAAACTGGTAGTGCTTGCGGCTTGGGTCGGCAATGAGCGTTTACTCCCCTTTCTTTATCTCTTCCAGCAGATTTCGGACCTTTGGGTGTGATGCTAGATCCAGGGAGAATTGCTTCTGTCCAGACCCGGACTCCTGGGCGAAACCAGATTACTACTGCTGCTGGGACTGCTCCCACGATCACTCTTCCAGCGATTGGAAGGCCATTATCCCACACTCACCTCACTTCCCCTGGACAATTGGCAACAGACCAGGCGGCTTCACCCACTGGCATGATCCTATCTCCACCATTTTGTATGTCGGCATTAAATTTTGGCATTAAAACCTCGGCTGCAAATGAGTTTCTTAATGATATTTTTGGTACTACTGTTGGCAGCTGTAGATTAGAGGGTCTTGTTGATGTGTCTAGCCAAGAAGACTTTGATCAGAATCTTCGGAATCCGAGGATGATCTCTTCATGAAGTCTCCTATGAAATACTTCAACGATGACAAGCAGCTTCCTGTTTACTCTCAGTTGTCATCTGGATATTGTCTATCTGACCTAGTTGATATACTAATGAGCAATGATATAGACAGCAACAAAGTGTGCACAGTACAGCCTCTGGGTGTCAATATTAACTGTGCATTCATCGTGGATCTCGATCTTGTTGACCCCGATGATCTAAAAGCAGACGACAATGGATCATGGAAAAACAATGGAACGAGAAGAATTTTTTTTGTGGTGAATGAACGAAATAAACCAGAATTTTTGGCTTCTGCTCCCGTGTTGCAACAGGGTTACTACTACTGTGTTGTCCGACGATACTTTGTCCATAGAACATACGGAAAATTTCGTCGTTGTATTGTTGAAATAAAAGGTAAATTGAATGTAAACATGGAACGAATAGAATTGTCGCATAGAAACACAGTGTAGGAAGTTACTTTATACACAGTGATTCTATGTGGGTTTTAAGATACTCTTCGGACGTATATAAGCTTTGCCGGATCATCAAAACTACAGATAGTTGAGAAGGAGCACATAGTTACGTTTAAGGCTGAAGCTGTGCTGGTTCTAAAATGTACGCTTGTAAAGGAAGTCTGAAACTAAATCAGCGTGAAAGTCACCACCGAAGTATGAATGCACTAGCTGCCGCTATCTGCTGTTCTAGCTTAAAAAACAGCCATCAAGGTTAATGATAACTTCAATTAAGGTGGAGTCAGTGAAACATTATAATACAGTTGCATGTACGATAGTAACATAAGCGATGGACAATAGCAATATAGTGTCTATCTTCAAGCTGATTGTCGTAGTACAGGCATGTCCAGTTCTGTCGGTAAACAACACGATCCGCTTTGAGTCATGATGAAATCTGACGATACGTAACAATTGGAAGGACTGTCAGAGGCAGCTGTATCCCTGTCAGGTTCATCAAGGTAGCGGTTACTGACAGATTCACTGTCGACCTGGTTTATTATATCATAGCTGTCATCGTTTGAACTTGTTTACCTTATAAGGTGAAGGTGACAGGAGACCTTGTTTAGATGCAGCTAGGCTTAGTGGATGTGGAGGGAACTGGATTTCAGCTAGTTCTAAAGGAATATCGTATTTGAAAGTAATCTCTAAAGGATGCAGAGGAAGCTGCACGGACGCTCCTGCTGTTGAGAAAAATATTATCAGTACTATGACCCATATGCATGATGTACCTTTTTGAGCTACCGACATAACTTCTGCTGACTGCTGCTGAGTAGTTGCAGCTGATATCTTCATCTTCATAAGACAACTGTGTTGGCTGGTGTTGAAAATAAATTCATGACACGACGTACCTCAGCGTTGATTTGTATGGAGCGCCAAACGCGACAAAAATACGATTGTCGATTACCGATTGTCGATCTTCGATTCGATTGGCGATTACCGATTGTCGATCTGTGATTCGATTGTCGATTACCGATTGTCGATTTTTGAGTGTAGATCTTCGATTTGATTGTTGATTTTCGATTTCTTGTTTACCGATTGCCATTCGCTCGGTCAGTACCAATCGCCGATTCACTTTTCAATGTACGCATGCACGCCACGTGGTCTAAATAAGCTTCAAGCAGTGTTGGGAACAGTGGAGGAGGAGGAGGAACTAGACCTAGTGGAAGAGACAGAGCTAGTGAAGGACGGAGTGCTAGTGTTGGGTACAGTGGAGAAGAAAGACGGAGATCTAGTGGAAGGAGTATAGCCAGCGAAGGACAGAGTGACAACAGTGCAAGTTACAATAGAGAAGAAAGAAGTAGACCTAGTGGACGAAGCGGCAGAGCTAGTGAAGGAACGAGTGCCAATGAGAGAGATAGAGCAGCAGCTAGTGGAAGCAGAGCCAGTGAAAGATGGGGTTCCAGTGAAAGATATACAGCAGGAGTCAGTAGAGGTATTTATAAAATTTATGCCGGATTTAGGATTCTGATCTCTGTTATAGATCACCAGTCTACATCAGCTGAAACTGACATGAACGTTGCGGAAGATGATGACACTGGTAAGCATGCTTGTATAAAGTAATTTTTTATTTTTGCATTACAATTATGTGCATGGTGAGAATTTATTTGAAAATGTAGAGCAAATTAATGTAATGATACTATCACTTGTAAAATCATTATTGTGTAGATTCTTTGTTTGAAAGAGCTGATCAGGTTCTGGACCGGCTTCGCCGTGTTAGGAGTGGAACAAGAGCTGAGGAATTTAGAAACCGCAGTGGAGTAGCCGATGAGATGAGCTCACTATTTCGGCGAAAAAAAGGAAAGACAGTATCGACAAAATGCAGCAGCACATGGACACATCGCTTTGTGTGTCTTTCTCGTTACGATCAATCAACTATACCAACAACAGCTGTAGAGAAGGACAACTTAATTTCTGCAGGACTAGGAGAAAAGAAAGTAATCATAGAAGACGCAGATTGTAATGCTGACAAGTTTCGGGAAATTTTGCTGACAACATTTCCTAAGCTCATTGAGGGAGGAGGGTATCAGCTGTGCAAATGCAAACCCAACTCTAGAGAGCTGGAGGCATTGTCGTCCACTGCGTTAAGATCACCCAGGGTTTTGCAAAGCCTGGGTGGTAACTCACGTACTTACATCCGACCACTTCAGAAAGACCTTGATCTTTGTAAGAGTGGACCATCTGATGATGTAAGGGCTCATTAAAATTCTGAACAATAAATTGATTCTCTACATAGGGTCGTACTACTGTGCGGCCCTATGGCGCCTTCATATGTGTCTGATGAAATGGGCATTTGAATGTTTGCAGATCGATCATGCACACACTAATCATAATTTATACATGGCTGTATTGTTTGTCCTGTTGTTGGAATGTGACGATCATGCAGTGTTATTTACTAATTTTATTGTTACTTTTGTTTCTGTAATGCAGATGACAGAGATATGTTTGACTTGTGGATTGACAATATCCTTAGACGATTTACAAGCACACATGGACTTTTGCAAAGAAGCTTTGTAAGTTAAATATAGAGGAACATGACTATGCATAAGAGTACAAGTTTCGTGTGAAATAAAATGATACTGGAAGAGAGTGGATCTGGCCTGCAAAGTAGCATAAACATATTTAAAGTGCATGTGTTGCCAAATTGTCATGCTTCAAAAACTAAGCCAAAATTAAGTGATCTGCTTACTCAAGTTGATCACCACTGTTTGCACATCATAGCTAATAGTTCAGCCTAAGATCGGTCTAGAATTATAAAATTTATTCTTGCAGCATGTAAAATGACTCTAGACAGCATACCTGCTACAGTAAAAGTAGCATTGGATATTTTCTGATCTCTAAAAGTATGAGAGAATGAGACGTTTCTTAATACAAGTTTGTACGTCTGCCAGCTATAGTGTATGAACAATAATAGAGAACCGATCGCCATGATTTATAGGATTAGCTATCTATAACCGCCATTATATATAGCACTGAAGATGATGAGCAAGGTGTGTATGAACCTACTGAAGGTGTGCTGCATGAACCTACTGCTGAAGATGACATTGACTCGAACACGTGAGCATGCATGCATACAGCTTTATACACATTATAGCTATAATACATTAATTTTAATTATTTATTAATAATCATTATAGTAGTGCCGAAGATGAACAAAGGGAACCACTACTGCATTCGACCACCGTGGAATCAATTGTTGATTCTGAATCAATGCCTAATGCAGAAGAGTGAGCATTCTAATAATTACAAGTAATAAAAACATTATAACCAAAATGCAAGAGATTTAGGGTTGGTAGGTCTACATTTATCGAAAAAGTATAGAAACAAGATTTTGAAATGAAAAGGATTGTATCAATAGCAGTGTAATGCTACCTCCCTATTAAATTAACCACAACTATCGAAAGCAGTTAATTTAGGGAGGTAGCATTACACTGCTATTGATACAATCCTTTTCATTTCAAAATCTTGTTTCCATACTTTTTCGATAAATGTAGACCTACCAACCCTAAATCTCTTGCATTTTGGTTAAAATGTTTTTATTACTTGTTTCTTTTCTTTTTTATTAATGACCTAGTTGGCACTTATGCTAACATAAAGAGAACATGGAGAACTATTCCCGGCCGGCCGCAGCCAGACTGCACTCGATCGACTCTGCACTGCATGCAATGATGCAGCACGTACCATGCAACATTAGCTAACATTAATCTTATTACCCTGAACAGATAAATCCAGTGTAACAGTGAAGATTAGCACGTTGTCTGCTGTGAACACTGCTAGTAGCAGCAGCACTCGCGTTCTAAGCAATTTGTACTAAGGTGCGCGTGTATTAGAATAATGACATACACGGGCGTGCGCGAGTAGGCGTAACCTAGGCTTTCCCTAGTCTCTCTCTTAGAGGACGAAATAACTAAACATGCTGAATTTCCTGAGGAAGGGCAATTTCGCTTCTCCTTCTTAGGTACCCGATACAAGGCCTGTGGTGAAGGTTCTTCTTCTCGAGGTTGGTCTGTCACACCTCCATGGTCAAGTGAGCGAGCTAAAGCACAAATCAATCCAACAGCAGTAGCAGCAAGAAAGTGATCTCAGAGCCGTACTTCAAGCGTACAATACCGCTAGTGACCTTGGGAATAGATCCTTTAGGAAGAAACCCTATTGTCGAAAACACAGATGACAACCTGTACATCAGAGTTTCGGAAAGTGAATTATCTGCTCAGTCTATTGTAGACCAGGCCTCAAGAAAGCTGGGAACACAAGAAGAGTTGATTATCTTGGACTCTACGAAAATACCAATTTTGGACCGGAAGGTGACCAGCATGTTGATTAGTAATTTTAGTAGTAATTCTAACCTCTTGTAGAAGTCAAATACTGGAAGACACCAAGTCGTCGTCTTTTTTTTGCAAGGATGACCAACTATACAAATATAGTAGCTCTTCAGAAGAAAACGCTTGACCTGTCGTCTGATGAAGAAAACAAGATGGCAAGTCTAGAAAGTTCCATTAGCGAGGTGAGCACAATGTGAGATTTAGGTTTTCTTATTATTTATAATTTATTCAGGTGATGGAAACTGTTAAAAACTGGGAGACACTGGTCTTAAAGAAACTTTGACAAAAAGCCTTGAGTGCAAGATTTGCAAAGTTTTACCCAGAAGCCAGATGGTGGTTATGTCCTGCTGTAACCAACTCCTTGGCTGTGGCGAATGCTTAGACAGAGCGACACGAGAAGGGAACAACGAGTGCCCCCTGTGCAGGAATACAAACCCTTCCTGTGTTGCTCTGAAGGGCTTTGATGAGGTTGTGGAGAAGTTGAAGACAGGAAACTCCAGCAATGTTTAACCAATCACATAGACTGGTTCATCTCAAAGCTTGCCAATCCGATCAAGACAAAGCTATGCTCCGGCTCCTTCTACTACAAAGAGAAAGACAAGGTAATGTGCATGTAACAACGAGCACATGCATGTATTTGTAATTACAGAATCAAATTGCATACACATATACATATCCAGTTGCAATAGCTCTTCATTTACTAAGTTATACTCATGCAGATCTTTTGATGATAGTGACACAAGTGCCAGTAGTGAAACAGATGGGTCAGATGATGAGTCAGATAAGAAGTCAGATGAGAACATTCCAGACAAATGGTGATTAAATTTATGTTATTAATAAGTTAAAACAAATTTTTGATTATTACAGTTTTGAGGATGGTGAATTTGATTACAGTACAGTATAAAGTTTTGTATCAAATCCTGCAGTTGCTATGATTTCAACAATGGGCAAGTCTGAAAACATATACACCGAGTTCATTCCATAGCAATGAAGAACAAGGCTACTGAAAATGAAGATGCAAATGTGCAAATGGAAGATGAAGCTGGATGAAACATTGGAGTTTGATGAAACCAACATTGGATATGTACACTCAGTTTTTGATCAAAAGAAAGGTGAAAAAATGTTAAAATTACTTATAAACTCGCATACTATTATACAGAATCAAGTAGCATACCGTAAATTATTTGTAGGAATTATGCATGGGCATGCATAATAATAATTATTAATATTATTGTTGGTTTACTAATAATTATAAAGCACGATTACTAATCTTGAATTGGCTAATGCATCCATCATCACAAAAAAAATGAATTTTCAGAATAGCATTATTTTGTATTTAAGGTGACGGGGTAGTGTTTGTCTAATTAAATATTCACAAAATATAAATAAACTCAGTGTCGAAACGAAAAGCGCTAGAACGCTATCAAGGTACTCTATGGATACACAAAAGACCGCTCTTCTGAGCTGTGCAACACCTGGGAAAACACACAATGCCGCTGGGCAGTAAGCAGGCAAAAGCTGAATGCTGTGAAATACTATTTTCGACGTCAATTTTCGGAGACTCTGTAAAGAAGAAACGACAGTGTTCGCCACTAACCGACACCTCTCCATCCATGACAGGGCCTGAATATGTTTTGCTAGTAATCCGCCAAGTCAGTTGAGAGA
The DNA here is from genome assembly GCA_964017065.1 of Haliclona indistincta. Taxonomy (NCBI): domain Eukaryota; kingdom Metazoa; phylum Porifera; class Demospongiae; order Haplosclerida; family Chalinidae; genus Haliclona; species Haliclona indistincta. The sequence goes on from OZ024786.1 coordinate 5,934,901, forward strand.
AAAAGCCGAATGAGTCTTTAAAACAACACGAAACAACTGTCAGTTTGGCAACAAATATCGTCATAACTTAGTATCAGATGCTATCTAGACGAAGTTTTTACTTTCATGCCCTGCCCAAAGATACGCACAAATGGAACGGTCAGGTTTTACCGCTTGCAAGCAAGCGCTGTTCGCAAATTTTGACGCCGAAAAGGTAACTCGGTCGTACCGAACTTGTCGATTGGTCTCTGTCGCATAGTCAACCGCAGTATACCACATCGCCCACGCATTGTTTACATGCGCGCGAATGTTTGGCGGGAACAAACTCCACGAGGACGCTGAGTAACAATTTATAGCTACTGGTTAACAGTTTCTTCAAGCCTAGGTGAGCATAATAGTTAGAGGTTTAGCAATAAGTAAATACATGATACTTGGAGGATATGGGAAACAAAAAGAACAAAAAGCACCATAAAAACAACCACCGACACATGTTTCAGTTGAGAAAACACAACAGAAGAAAGCGGAGTCGTGAGAAGAGTGTTCAAACAGAGGAGTTGACAGCAGGATTGGGAGGTTCAAGAATAATCAACTTGGAACAACTGCAGGGCTATCTCAATAGTTTGACAATTCATTCTGCTAATTGTGGAGGCAATATTATAATTTCAGGTGAAAAACGACATGGTCTTGCCTCCATCATTTCTACTCGGTGTTCAAAGTGTAACAGCACAATAAATTTGACCAGTTCTCAAAAGGTGAAAGGGCCTCGAGGTTACCAGCGTTGGCAGTGCAATCTTGCAGCTGTCTGGGGCCAGATGACTACTGGTGGGGGGCACACAAAACTTGAGGAGACAATGGGTGTACTTGGTGTTGTTCCTGTCATGAGTCCCAAGTCGTTTACGAGTAGCGAGAGAGATATTGGTGAGTGGTGGCAACAAGAGTTTGAGCAGATAATGATTGATGCTGGCAAGGAGGAAAAGCGTTTGGCTGAGGAGAGAGGGGACTATCACGAAGGAGTGCCAGCAATCACTGTTGTTGTCGATGCTGGGTGGAGCAAATGGTCTCATCGCCACTCCTACAACGCCAAGTCAGGTGTTGGTATCATCGCCGGGCAAGTAACAGGCAAGCTTCTCTACATCGGAGTGAGAAATAAGTATTGTACCGGTTGCAGACAGGGATTGTCTCAAGAGCAGCATACATGCTACAAGAACTGGGAAAGGTCTTCTTCGGAGATGGAGCCAGACATAATCTTGGAAGGCTTCAAGCAGGCAGAGAAGGTGCATGGAGTTAGATACAAGAGGTTTGTAGGTGATGGTGACAGCTCGGTGTACCCGACACTAATCGACAGCGTGCCAGAATGGGGTCGCTATATTGAGAAGATCGAGTGCGCAAATCACTGCTGCAAGTGTTATAGATCTGCACTGGAGAAGCTAGTCATGGAAAAGCCTTCATACAAAGGTAGAGGGGGGCTAACCAAAAGAATGCGTTGCCGACTGACAAGTGCTGCTCGCTGCGCAATTAAAATGCGCAGCAAAGAACCAGACAAAGGAAAGGCTATCAAACTTCTTGAGCGTGATCTTCAGAATGGTCCCTACCACTGCTTTGGCCAACACGAACAGTGCAGTGCCGACTTTTGTTTGTCGGCAAAGGAGAGAGTGGATTCTTTAGATTCGTCTTCTACTGATGATGCAGCAACAGATGACACGGAAACTGATCTTTTCATGGATGACAACGATGAACTTGCATGTAAGTTTACCTAAGGAAAACACATACCAATAATATTAGGATAGACAAGCAATCGTACATTAATTTCTCATTTTTAATTTTATTGTAGTGTCTGCAGACGCCATCCTGAATCAGGAAAGATTATGGGAAGAAACACTAGCTGACGATCCAGCCACAGAAGCCGAGGCACGACATGGTGGAACCGTTTCCACTGAAATTGACCCAGCTTTGATGCATGACATTCAGGTTATCGTTAGCCGGCTTGTCGCAAAAGCAAAGCAACTAATTGGAAATTTCACAACGAACCTCGTCGAGGGATGGATGCAAGTACGATCAAAATATGACGGGGGAAAGGTGATAAACCGATCCCAAAGTGGTTCATGGGAGCACCGATGCTATGGTGCTGGGCTGCAGCACAACCTAGGAAAGAGCTGGGGACCACCTACCTGGGAAAAAATGACCAGCTCTCCACCTAATCCAGTTTTCATTGACACAGCTGAATCTTCAGCTAAGAAAGTTGAAAAGACACGAAAACGCAAGGCCACAGAAACGGCCAAAGAAAGTCGACGAAAGAGTAAATACTCTAAAAATGACGATTCAGTAGCTGCTCAAAAAGCATACAGCCGACATGGCAATGCTATACAGCCTGCAGACATTACTGATGATGTTTCTCCAGAGCAACTTGAAGGCCTGAAAAGAAATTTCTACACAACACAGATTGCAGTGACGAAGGAGCAGATCGAAGCCATTGAGCAAGAGACTAAAGATCAAAGTGAAAGTGAAACATGGATGAAAGAGAGAGCAAAACGTTGTACAGCATCACGCGTAGGCAGCATACTAAAGATGAGAAAAACAACAAAGAGAAGCAAGAAGGTAGAGGAGATCGTGTACAGTAGGTTTAGAGGAAATCGGGCAACACATTATGGAAAGAGCACAGAAGACATAGCCAGGCACCAGTATGTAGCTTACCAGCATCAGAATGGTCACGCAGGCTTGCAAGTAATCCGAACTGGTCTTGTTGTCAGTACTGATAACCCATGGCTAGCAGCTAGTCCGGACGACAAAGTTCACGATCCTAGTGCATCACAATCTCTGGGCATAGCTGAGTACAAAAATCCATATGCAGCAAGAGATCTCTCCCTTGGCTGAGGCCTGTGACCAAGTCAAATCATTCTGTTTGGAAAGGCAAGTCACTGAGGAGAAAGGAAGAGAAACATGTATATACAGGCTGAAAAAAAGACACGACTACTTCTACCAAGTGCAATGCCAAATGTTCTGCTGTAATCTAGAATGGTGTGACTTTGTAGTGCGAACTAATAAGGAACTCCATGTGGAGCGAATATTCAAAGATCAGGACTGGTGGAACAAGCAACTGCCAAAATTGAAGAACTTCTACTTCAATGCACTCTTGCCAGAGTTGGCATGCCCAAGATACAACAAAGGAGGAATAAGAGAACCAGAATTGGCCACTGATGAAGCTTAGATACTTTCATATTCAAGCAATATATCCCTTCATTCCGAGGGGCCCGCCACTCCAGAAATCTCGTACACTATCAAAGAAATCCAGTTAGAAATCCAGAAATCCACCGTGAAATCCAGAAATCCACATGAAATCCAGAAATCCACCATGAAATCCAGAAATCCACGCGAAATCCAGAAATCCACCGCGAAATCCAGAAATCCACAGTGAAATCAAGAAATCCACGGTGAAATCCAGAAATCCACCGTGATGACGTGGTCAAAATATCCGTTATTGCAATTAATAAACTTTAATAATAATTGAAATTATAAATTTTTGTCACTGTAATAATTATACTGACGTCGAATTACGCAATCTCCAGCGTACTAGATCTGTTATCGACTAGAGCGTGCATGCAGCATAATCCGAGGATTACTGCAGTAGCTAAGTTATCTTCAGGTCAGTGACTACAATTATAAAAACGTTACTATTGTGTAATGCATTTTGCAATTGTTTAATACTGAATGCAATTGATATAGTTTCATTGCAAGAGATACAAGTGGTACAATAGTTCACTGCGAGAGATATATAGCTGAAACAACCAACAGATCAATAGTTGATCTTTGTGTAAGTGACCTATTGCACAATGCACTGATTATTAGTGCTAAATTTGTGGTATCAATTTACAACTGTGTAACAGTGTTACTAGCAATGTCTATTTCTTCTTTCTATAATACATTTGGAATAGTTACTAACATAATTTTTAATATGGTGTCTATTGTATGACTGCATGGGTGTTGTATTATTTTACATGCTTATTCAAAATGCACAGCTGGCTTGCTAACTTGTTTTGTACATGTAAATAATGGCACAGCCTTACACAGCTGAAAGTGATATGTCCTGTACACTGTTTTTCTTTTTTTAAATAGTTCACAACATGGCTAACCAGGCTCAAGCTCCAGATTCAAGCCATGAAGCATTGCTGAAAGAGGCAACGGAGGTTATGTCAAAATTACCTTCTTACATTATGCATAGCTTCATAGAAGCTGGTTTTGATACAATGCCAGTCATATGTGAGATGGACGAAGAAGCAATAAAACTGGTTGAAGACTATATCACTGATGAGTACCTCGATGACTCCAGGTTTGCTAGGGGTAAAAAAACCAGTGGGTTGTTTCAATTCCCTCCCGGTCACAAAAGAATAATCCGAAGATTTCTTACTGAACAGAAAACTATCTATAACCAAGGTATCACTAAGCAAAGGAAGAGGTGCAGTTTTGACGCACCTACCACAGGCATGCCACCTACAAAGAAAGAAATGCCTATTCGCAAGAACCCTATTGTAGAAGATGCTGCAAGCATCTATAAGCAAGTGCATACTCAAATACTACGCTGGCAAAAGTCACACAAGAATGAAATAGTGAAGCAATTGAAAGAGCATGATGGGTTTGAAGTAAATGTAATTTCGGATAATGACACTCAAGTTAGTATCACTTGCATGAAGTGTGGGAAACCTTATAGACTAGGGTTTAAGGAGGGAAAATGCAGCATATCTAATTGGACGAAGCATGTTGTTAAGTGCATAGAAAAAACCAAAGCTCCTTGTACTCCTAGTGTACAAATGTACTTTCCCATGCAGTACAACGAAATCAATCGAAGACAACCAGCATTTTCGGCATCGCCCCTCCCTTAAAACAGGAGGGGCCGATTCCAGCTATCCTTCAACCTTCGAACTGGCAGCATCACTTGGTGGCAGTCTTTTTTCTCCTGGCAGCAAATCACTCAATTCTGATGACAGTCAACTCCCTCTTGATTGTAGCCCACTCCCTCTAGACACCAGCCCACTCCCTCTTGATGCTAGCCCACTCTCTCATGATGGTAGCTCACTCCCTCCTGAACACAGGTCTCTCTCTCATGATGGTAACTCACTCCCTCCTGAACGCAGGTCCCTCCCTCATGATGGTAGCCCACTCCCTCTTGATGCTAGCCCACTCTCTCTTGATGCTAGCCCACCTCCTCATGATGATAGCTCACTCCTTCCTGAACACAGGTCTCTCTCTCATGATGGCAATTCACTCCCTCCTGAACACAGGTCTCTCCCTCATGATGGTAGCTCACTCCCTCCTGAACACAGGTCTCTCCCTCATGATGGTAGCACAGGTCTCTCTTTCATGATGGCAACTCACTCCTTCCTGAACACAGGTCTCTCCCTCATGATGGTAGCTCACTCCTTCCTGAACACAGGTCTCTCTCTCATGATGACAATTCGCTTCTTCCTGAACGCAGGTCTCTCCCTCATGATGGTAGCTCACTCCCTCCTGAACACAGGTCTCTCCCTCATGATGGTAGCTCACTCCCTCCTGAACACAGGTCTCTCTTTCATGATGGCAATTCGCTCCCTCCTGAACACAGGTCTCTCCCTCATGATGGTAGCGATGGCAGCTCACTAGTCCCTCATGATGGCAGCTTACTTCCTCCTGACTCCCTCCTCCCTCAATCCAAAACAAAGTGGACTCGCAGTTTTAGAAAGCAGGTAGCTTTGCTGAAGGCTGGTGATGATGCAAAGAAAGTAAAAATAACTTCTTTCTTTGACAGAGTGATGGGATTTATAGAGCATACACCAGAGGTCAAGCAGATGTTCGTACAAGGCCAGAATTTGGAGAATGTTAGTCCGCTGTTGCAGCGTTTGTTCAAAAACGCTCAATCCAATGCTCAGCGTTTACCAGCAGGCAAGCGACATGAAGGGGTGCTGAAGAAGTTTGCCACATCACTTTTTATCTATTCAGGGTCAATGACTTACAAATACATTTACCACAACCTACCAGATGCGCTACCATCTTTAAGAACAGTCCAACGACTTGTTGCAAGTGCCTACAAACCAATTACCGAGGGAGAATTTCGCTTTGATGATCTGTTGGCTCATTTAAACTCATACAACTCTCCAAAAATTGTTGCCATTGGAGAGGATGCAACGCGTGTTATTTCTAGGGTGGAGTATGATAAAGAGACAAATCGATTAGTCGGTTTTGTGCTCCCCTGCGATGATGCTGGAATGCCACTGGCAGATAGTTTTCTTGCAGTCTCGTTTGAAAGTATTCAAGAATATTTTCATTCTGGCACATTATCTAAACACGCATTTTTATACATGGCCCAGCCAATTTGTGATGGTGTGCCTGCCTTTTGCCTAAGTTGCATTGGCACAGACAATAAGTTTTGCTACAAGTTGGTATTAAAGCGATGGAAGCATATACACTTTGAGTGTCAAAAGAGGGGAATTAGGGTAGTATCCTTTGGTACGGATGGTGACAGTAGAGAGTTAAAAGCTATGCAGATGTCTATGCATATTTGCATATCTGCCAAACCCCGCATACTAGATTACAGCTCATTATGCTTGAATTCGAGTTCAAAACTTGCCATTCCTAGTGAATGGAGGTCATGGTTTGCAGTAGGGCAGGCTACCTCAGTATGCTATATTCAAGATCCTGTACACATAGCTGTTAAACTCAAGGCAAGGTTAATGAAGCCCTCTATTATTCTGCCAATGGGGAAGTATCTGGCAGGTGCTCATCACCTCAGATTTCTACAAAGTTTCTTTGGCAAGGATGAGCACGGTCTTCGAGAACGTGATCTCAATCACAAAGATCGACAGAACTTTGAAGCAGTGCTCCGTATTTGCAGTATGTCTGTTGATACGCTACTCAAAAAACTGCCTGATGCTAAAGCAACTAATGCTTACCTAGAAGTGATTCGATGCATTTCAGATGCATTTTTGGATAAAAAGTTGACTATCATCAATAGAATCACAAAGGCATGGTTTGCGGTGTTCTTTTTGAGATACTGGAGAAGGTGGTTGCTCTTGAACGACAACTACACATTAGGTAATAATTTTGTTACCCTTAACGCCTACATGTGTGTCGAACTGAATGCACATTCTTATGCAATTACTTTAAAAGAGTTGCATATACCAGGCATTCAGTTTTGCCCTTGGTTATTAGGTTCACAGTCATGTGAACGAATGTTTAGGGCTGCAAGGAGCATGACACCGACTTTTTCAACTATGATAAACTTTGCAATGTATGGGTTATTGAGAAGAATACACCGCATTGGCATTCAATTCAAGCTAGAGAGTGAGGCACAGACTAACGGGATATTATATCCTCGTGTTGAAAGACATAAAAAGAGAGCTGGCAGTGGTAGTAAGGAAGATTGCTGTCTTACTATCGACTACAGCAGCATTTTAGAGGCTGTTGAGGAAGGGAAAAAAAGGCACAGTCGGCAATTGAGGATTTAGGAATGGATGAACTGTTAATAAAGGAAAAATGTACCCTCCGATTCCTAAATTAGATGACTGTGTATTTGAGTGTACTAATGATGACGAAGATGACGATACAACTCTAGAATCTGAACAACTTGTTCTGGAAGAAATGGGGGTTTGCGATGTTGATCCTACCGTAATCTCTTCAGATATTTCCAAGTTAGATAGTGCCGGGGTAATTGAAAAAGATCTGAAGGAAAGCCTGACGACCCTGAAAAAGAAAGTTTTTTCAAAGGTGGCAAACAGTTCTTTGCCAATTTACACGTGTCAAGAAGAAAAGCCCATTAAGAAATCCCGCAAGTCACACCACAGCGCATTTGTGTCAGTATTAAAAAATGGAGAAGAATTCTACATACATAAAGTTACAGCACTATGGCTGCTACAGGAAGGGGAGAAGGTGTCATCTGATAGGTTATTCCGTGTGCGCAATAAGCAGCCAGAGAGCAGCAATGAGACACGTGCAGTAGCTACACATGAAGATACCAGCAGCTTATCACCAGAAATTTGTTGCACCTTACAGTTAGGAGATATCTGTGCCTTTTTTCACCCTGAATCTGAGGAGAAATGGGAGCTAGGTAGAGTAGTCAAATTTGCCTATCATAAAGAAAAAACAAAGAAAGCAAGCAAGGCAATATGCATCCTATACTGCTAACCTGACCAATGACCAGGATAAAATAGGTGTACTATGCTCTTGGTTTAGTCGGTCTTCTATGCCAGAAAAGTTTTGCATTGGTATGTGTGAAAAGATACATGATTTTACACCAGCCAGTAAATACCTCTGCACTCTTCCTGAGTCATGTTTTCTTAACAGCAGCACATCATGTTCCAGTTTGCTAGATGCTAAGAGAGGGCCACATCTCATAACATCAGAGGATATTACCATCGACCCTGTTGCCCTTCACTATGTTAACACTCTGGCTCACAAAAAAAGTGAACTTACATGTAGTCTAGTAGTTCACGTACCTGATCAAGTTGAGAAACCCAATAAGAAATGTTGGGTACAAATAGATAAGATTGTTTTGCACAAAAAGGAACAACAAGAGATAGTCGCTGGAAAGCCGTTGTGCGACTTGCATGTAGGTGCTTACCAGAAGTTATTGAGAAGTAAAGTCGCTAATCTAAAAGGACTTCAAAATCCAGTTTTTCAACAACCTATCCGCCACGACAATGTTAATCATGATGGACAAGACCTGAGGCGATACGGGATATATACCGAGGTGGTTAATTATGCTGTCCGAGGGCGGAGCCCGAGGATGGCATAATTAACCACCGAGGTATTATCCCGATCGCCGAAGAGACTGGGAGTTAACTGACTTGTACCCCACCACCAGTCTTCTCGTGGTGTTTGTAGCTGCTCGTAGCTGTTCTGTAGCTTGTAAGCGAAGATCTACGAGCGATGGGAGCCCAGGACACTCGCCTCCAAGCGCACACTCGCCAGGTCTATAATGGCGAACGCCCGTGTTCAAGTTGGGCGACAAACGGCGAACGCCCGTGTTCAAGTTGGGCGACAAACGGCGAACGCCCGTGTTCAAGTTGGGCGACAAACGAAGCCTGGCGTCAACTTTTGTGCAGCTAAAACGCACGGTAACTTCGCTTTCAGGCAGCAATGCCGGCTGACCTTTCCCAAAGGTTAACACGTGCGCCAAAAATTTATTGATAATTTATTGACGTTAGCCCACTAGTATCTGCTATTTTGTGGGGTATAAAGCTCCACTCACTTTCGCCGGGTGGGCAGGTGTGGACAAGGGACTAGTGCCACTTTGCCACACTGACACACTATTAGGGACTAGTCTTCATTTATCAGCATGTGTTTGAATTGTTCATAATAAGTGCAGTACAGTATTTGACCCCATGTGGTAAAGTAAATTATTTTTTATTGGAAGCAAAGTTATAGTACACTTGAGGTTTTCAAAACAAACTAAAATTTCCATGTATTTGGTTTTTTAGGATACAAGTGCTCCCTCTTTCAAGTTAATTGAAAATCCAGGAATCGATGCAATGCCTATTTTGCTTCCCAACCTACACACGGAAATCAAAACTGGATACGAGATTCTACAACCCTTTCTAAACAAGCAAGGAAGAGAGCCCGATAAAGTAATCGGAGATGGAAACTGTCTTTTCTGGGCATTGTCAAGGAATATTACTGGTGTGGAAGACCACCACTTACTGTTGAGAAAGGCTATCTCAGATTTTGAGGAAAACAATCCGGTTTTGTTTACTGGACTAAGCTCAGCAATCATACAAGTACCACTACAGGAACATTTGAAAAGGATTAAAAAACCATATGTTTGGGGAACAACGCTTGAAATATTTGCTGCAGCTTCCCTACTACAAATGGATGTTTACGTAGCAACAGATTCTTATAGACCGGGAGTTGCTACATGGCTACTCGTGAATCCTAAACCACCATTTGTTTTAAAGAGCTGACAACAGATTATTTGCCAATTGAGTACCTTGTACACAAGCACTGAAAATTCATGGATTGAACTGACTTATGTATTGGGTTGTCACTTTGACAGTATTCGCTGTTTGCACGCAAATCCAGAAAGACCACAGCTAGTGAAGAAAGAAGAACAAGCAGGACTGATTAGTACTAGCTGAACAGTGTACGTGTCAAATGCATGTGTCTATCAAAGTAATTTGTGCAACTTGTGATATGTCAGACAAAAAGAGGTACCTTATTGAAAAAAATTAATTAGCTACCCGACAGTATTTAGACAAATATATATCTGTACTTTTGCCAAGAGACAGTTTAACAGAACCATGATCATTGATGCCTCTTTTTGATGACTATGACCATGACCATGATCATTGATGACTCAACTAACTACTTAGTCTCATTTCAGCATACACTAAAGAGAGGTGGTAATATTGCTTGTACTACTACTTATACACAATGTACTATACCAGAGAAACTGCGGACACCAGAGACACTATAGACACCAGGGACACCAGAGAAACTGCAGACACCAGAGACACTACAGACACCAGAGACACTGCAGACACTGCAGACACTAGGGACACTACAGACACCAGAGACACTGCAGACAACAGAAACACTACAGACACTAGGGACACTGCAGACACCGGAGACACTGCAGACACCGGAGACACAACAGACACCACAGACACCAGAGACACTACAGACACCGGAGACACTATACATACACCAGAGACACTACAGACACTACAGACACTACAGACACCAGAGACACTACAGACACCGGAGACACTACAGACACCAGAGACACTACAGACACCGGAGACACTATACAGACACCAGAGACACTACAGACACCAGAGACACTACAGACACCAGAGACACTATAGACACTAGGGACACTACAGACACCAGAGACACTACAGACACCGGAGACACTATAGACACTAGGGACACTACAGACACCAGAGACACTAAAGACACCGGAGACACTACAGACACTACAGACACCAAGGACACTACAGACACCAGAGACACTGCAGACACTACAGACACACAGACACTACCGACACCAAGGACACTACAGACACCAGAGACACTGCAGACACCAGAGACACTGCAGACACCAGAGACACTACAGGCACTGCAGACACGAGAGACACCAAGCACATTGACCGTGAGCTGTACTGTCTAGACACGGTGCACGTGACTTCCTGTTGGGGCTTCGCTGTACATAGTTGGATTCGAAACGATTGTCCGATAATAGGTCCAATCGTCCGATAATACATTATTCCGAATACGACACTTGGAGGCGAATTCCAGCGTGGTCGTAGAACCGACAGACCAGTCACTCACAGAATCTAGGTTACTATTCAGTGGCTACAAGTTGCCACCACGCACGCCGCCTTCGCTATTTTAATCTGTACAAAAAACTGTCCGTAAATATACATGCCGTCTGAAAATTGATTATTATGTTTGGTTGCCGGGTATTGACAAGGAAATTGAGAAGTCTGTCAAACGATGTCAAAAATGCCAACAGACTCAAGCACTGCCACCGTCAGCTCCCTTGCACCCTTGGAAATGGCAATTGCGACCATGGACAAGACTCCATATCGACTACTACGGACCTATAAGTGGAAAGATGTTACTTGTGGTTGTGGACTCTCATTCAAAATGGATTGAGGCTTTCCCTGTGTACACGGCAAATTCACAGACCGCCTTCGACCTCTCTTCGCTCAGTTCGGGTTACCTGAAACAATCGTCTCCGACAATGATGCATACTTTCTCAGTGATGAATTCGAATAGACCTTTTCGTTATAAGCGCTAAAGAATGCAATTATAACGCCCATAAACTTGCAATTGCCCATAAACTTGCATCCGGAGTAGTTTAAGCCCCACCTCCTAGCAAGTTCTAAACCATCGCCATACATTTCGAGCGTTTTTTATGCGCTGCAAACTTACACTGTTCTGGCCGTATCTTTTAAAACAGCGCTACTAAGTAAAACTAGAATCATCAGGCTATCACATGGTACTGTAGGAGCAAAGCAGAAACCGTTAACGAGTAAGAGCTCTATAGCGACGGCAGAGAAGACCACGTAAGTTATTCTTGTCCGAGTTCTTGGCATTCTAGCATGTGTATTGTAATGCTGGTAGAGGCTCACATATGCTTTTAATTTCACACACGTACAATGCAGGTTGACTCATGCAATCAATATTAGATATGGCTGAAAGGACTGTGACACTATAATCAGAAGAAGATATTCCTGGTGCAATGTTAGATTGCAGACCTTTGGAAACATACACTGTTCCAGAATTGCGTTGGTGGCTACTTTGTAGAGGCATCTCTCCACAAGCATCATTGAAGAAATAATAGTTTTTATAGTTTTTTATAATGGTCTTCTTTACAGAGCTATTACTCGGCCTTACTTTAGCTGCTACTCGCGATTTCAGTACTATGTGATAGCCTGATGATTCTAGTTTTACTTAGTAGCGCTGTTTTAGAAGATACGGCCAGAACAGTGTAAGTTTGCAGCGCATAAAAAACGCTCGAAATGTATGGCGATGGTTTAGAACTTGCTAGGAGGTGGGGCTTAAACTACTCCGGATGCAAGTCTATGGGCAATAATTGAATGGGATACATTCTTTCGCTTATAACGAAAAGGTCTATTGTTCCTTCGGCAAAATGGCATCAATCACCCTAATTCTCCTGCTTACCACCCAGCCTCAAAACGGGCTAGTGGAACAGGCAGTTCAAACATTGAAACAGGGATTAAAGAAGGTGCAGGAAGGATCACTGGTTACACGAATAGCAAAGGCATATCGCATCACTCAGCATTCGACTACAGGTCGAGCACCGGCTGAACTCCTGCTGGGGAAAATCCCTCGCACTAGACTGGACCTCATGATGCCGAGATTGGAGGAGAGAGTGGAGAGGAAGCAATGGCAACAAAAAGACAGACATGACAGGTCCACCAAAGCATGCACATTCTCTACCGGAGATACAGTACTAATTCGTAACTTCCCATCTGGTCGTGGATGGATTCGAGGTACCATCACAAGCCAGTAGGCCCAGTCTCGTATCAGATCGAGTTAGAAAATGGTAGAGTGGTAAAGCGTCATCAAGATCATGTTCGACTGCGATCAGACACTCTGAGTTCTGACAAGAGTGATTTCCCACATGTTCCGATTCGAACTCCTACTGCTCCGCCACCAAATCGTCAACAAGAGCAAGTCGTTGAACAGGAGAGAGTCCCTCGTTACCCGTCTCGCAACTGGAACCCTCCGAACCGACTGACCTATTTAATTTTTGTAAGGAAGAAGGGATGTTGTAGTCAGTTTGTTGTATTGTGTTGTATTGCATGAATTAATATTTAGCGCGTGTGTATTTTAACCCATGTGTTCCTGCGTGACTGGATTGTACTGTGATAGAATAATTTGTGTTGAGCTAGCTACTAGTGAGTTGTGGCGCACACAGTGAAGATACGACATTCTGAATTATCCGTTCACCAATCTATACATCACGTCGCAAGCACCAGAAGAATCCATCGCTGAAAGGTACACGAGCAAGCAGCCAGATCGCCACAGGAGGCCGGGGCTGAGGAAAGCCACCAGCCCCACCCATAACACGTGTAGCAGTTACGCCCATCACGTGATCAATGCCGGCTCTTTAAGCGTTATATTTGGCGACCGGTACCGGCTCTCTAGCCACAGCGTTTTCCCAAACACCAGCTTTGGACTGACTAGCGACTCTCTTGATACCATCGACTCTCTTGTAGTCGAAGGCCTAGGAACAGCGCAAGCTTCTGGAATCGCTATATCAAGTGGACCGTCGTCATCAGGACACGCAGCTAGCCGCTATCTATCTCCACTCGCAGATTCACGTCGAATGCTGCCGCTGGTGAGGAGCTCGAGGTGCAAAAGCTCTGGAACTGCTAAAGTTAAAATAGTAAAAGCAAGTGTATCAAAAACTCAGGGCGGCAGGTTTTTATTCGACAAAATTGGACAAACCTTTGTGGTTCTAACTGAAGCATCTGCCAACATCCACTTTATAACTTCTGAAGTTCAAAGAAAATGAGGGAAAAGGCATATTATGGTCACAGTGAATGCATTTCCAAATGAGGATTCACCTGCTACTCAAGCTATTGATAAGCAAAACCATCCTTTTACTGCTGTACTTTTATGAATGGCTATGAGCACACCGGTGTAAATTCTTATTAAGCCTTGATATGTGCATTGTTCATTATAATTTCATGAATGCTTGTTTTAAGATGGGATTAAAATTATGTACACTTCCAGTTGATCTTTGATATCACACTTTCCTGGATAAGCATGAAGGCAGGCCAATTTACAACTAGGGTAGCACAGGGCACTTGTACTATGGTTTATTAGCTCGAGCCAGGAGATAATACACCTCCTGGTTTAAATATATATCCAAACAGCCACGGATGAAAAGTTTGCGAACTACATAGACAAGAAAGGCTGAAGTGCTGGATGATTTCCTGACTAAGAAAATGATAAGCAATTCACTGAAATTAGCTGGCACTGTTTCGTGGCTGTAAGCTACTGAACAGGACAGGTACGTATAGTCAGTAAAGGCTAACAATAACTCTGTCTTCTCCCTACACACGAACGATCAACGCTACTGCCATTGTTGAATAAGCCTGCATCACCAAGCTGAGCAAGAACAACTACAAGTAAACAGCTAGTCATGCCCTTAGCAACCACAAAGCCAATAGTGTAATACTAATTGAAGGGCACTGGTCGAAATGGCATAAGAATTTATTTGTTTTGCAAAATAGTGCTTTTGTTAGATTACTATAGTTAACATTGATGATTCAGAATCCAATGTGAAACAACCAAACAAGTTGTCAGGAACATCTGTGCTGCAGAGCAAATGGGGAGAAGGATACGAGGTATTGACAATTGCCATAGAAAACTCTCCAGAAACACAAGGTACAAAAAACCAATATTTGTATAGTCTGTAGGAAATAGCGCTAGAAAATTAGCAGTCAAAGAAAATATTTGATTTTTTTACAACTGTGACTTGTCGGAAGATTGAACCAGAGATAATATATACAGGGATAAGAAACTCATTTACGGTACCATATCAAAATGTATTACGTGACGTCATCAGTCTGAAACAGCCCGCGTTATGCTCATTAACTGCTCGGCGACTCACACTTGACAGAGAAACTCGCTCTGTAGCAACTTTCCGCGTCCTGTTGTCTCTACACACCGACTTCCTTTCTACTTCTCGAGGGTGTTACAGTCGCGCTGTGGTGTTTATTCGTAGTGGTGATGGAGATACACGATTCTGAAACCGATCTTCAACCGAGGTAAGCGGCTATTTGTATTGCCTGTAAACTGTAGACACGTTTACTTCGAAGTGTTCGGGTATACTTGGCTAGCTCCAGTACTTATTCAATGTGAATGTGTCGGTGTGTTGTTTAGTCAAGGTTTTATGTTCCTAGGCGCCGTTTACGGCGAGTAAAAAGCAAATTGTTTCCATCTCTCGTGGCCTATGGTGACTATAGTATTGACACGTTTTCTCTTACAAGCTTACAGTATGAGTATGCATATGCCTGTAGGTAAGTAGAGTGTATGTTGGAATGTTGTTATAATTCGTAAAATTTGAACTGCAATAGTATCTAAAAGAGCTATACCCACTGAAAGTATCATGTAATTTGTATTGTTCTCCCATTTTGTAGGCGTGGCAAGTCTTGGAAGGAAGAAGTAAAGGCAAACTTGGGCTCAAAAGGAAGTCACATGTTCAGCAGAAGCCAGCTCCATCACAGCCTATCCCTCCCAGTGACTCAGTAGTATAGCAATTTCAAAGCAATAATAATATAATATAATATATTTACAATAATTAATTATAATAATGTAGCAATTTTAAAGTCAAGCTAGCACATGCATGTTTCAAAGCCTTTGCCAACAGAGAACTCGTGGTAAGGCTTATCCAGCTTGGAAGTTACAGATCGCCTAAGTCGCTTGACGGAGTCTAGCATCTGCTCATACGATCGCCTCATACGTTCGACTAGCTTCTGCCGTCGAACGAATTAGCCATTCGACAACTTCTTTGTCCAGACAAAGAAGTTGTCGAATGGCTTCCACGTACAGGCAGTGTCACTTTCCAGCTCGTCTAGGTCCAGCAATAGCTGATGATGTACGTCTGCTTACATGAAGTAGACATTTTGAGACGTCAAGTGACGTATCACGTTTATAACGCGGGTTGTTTCATTCGCTTAAATAGAGTTTCTTATCCCGGTTACGTAGTATATATTATCTCTGATTGAACAATGTGAAAAAACGAGTTCAAAAATTATAAACAAATAAATTTAGTAATGCAAGTGACAGAGTTGAGATTTATAGTGTGGTTAATAATACTTGCTATTTTTTTAATCTACAGGTACAAAATTTTGGAGGACTTGTAGTCGAAAGCTCTATTGTGTCGAGGCTACGGTGATAAACAGACTGGTGGGCAAGTGCAAGGGAAAGCAACGTGCAAGAGACAGCAATAGCAACAGCGATGGCGAGCCATCACTGAAAGTGAAGAAAAACAAACACTGCACAGCTGTTTTATCAGCAATTAGTAGTCTCCGTGAAGAAGTTCTTAAACGCAAATGTGTAAGAGAATTGTTGGCTGTGAGTCCTGCAAATTGAACTGCTACGAGCAGGACAACCATTGCCCTTTATGCCGTGCAATTGTCAGTGCCAATGATATTACAGCAAACAGGGTAAATTGTCCACCTCACGTCTCTGTTATGTCTCTGTCATCCGTTCAACTCAAGCCACGCACCATCCGTTCAACTCAAGCCACCATCCGTTCAACTCAATACACCATCCAAACAGCTCAAGCAGCCATCAAAGCAGTTCAAGTCACGTAGTGAGAATGCTTCCAACTGGCTGACATGGCCAATGGTTTTGCCACTGGAGGACAGGGAGCGATTGAATAACGGAGAGTGGCTAAATTGCCGCTTAATTGAAGCTGTTCAGAAGTTACTTTCTGAGCAATTTCCTGACGTGAAGGGGCTGCAATCTCCTCTATGTGGAGAAAATTATCATTCAAGAGGCAAGTTGACCATTTGGTGCAAATCTTCAATACACGAAGATTGCATTGGATCGTAGTATCTAATATTGGCTGTGAAGAAGGAACAGTTTCAGTTGACAGTTTCTATAACAGTCAAGATATGAGGTCCAAGGCACAGATCTGCTCGCTTTGGCAACCATCTGGTGACAAAATTACTCTAAGATTGGCTAACATCTACTGCTGGGCGATATTTCAATAATATTGTTACATCGCGGTTATCGTATTGACGATATTGATATCGTGGGCAGTTTGGTTGAACGATATTATCGTGTCGCACGATAATTGCTTTACGCGCATGCGCAAAAAATGAATTAAGCGCGTGATGAGCATGAGTGAGCTAGCTAGCTAGACGATCGATCGACAGCGGCTGGAGAGAGATCAGCTCTTACTACTATCTGTACTGACTGACTGTTTTAGCTAACCTAGCTATGGAACCCGAGCAGGAACGTAATCAGGATGAAGCGGAGATCGATCGTGCTGAGGAGCCAGACGATCATGTGGACGATCACGAACGACTACTCGCAAAACCGAGGACTAAGGCAGCGATTTGGTCTTTCTTTGGTTTTCTTCCAAGTGCTGAAGACAAGGATAAAATTGACAACTTAGACAAACCATTATGTAGGAAATGCCGCGAGCCAGTGCCAATCAAGTATTCTGCCACCTCCAATCTATACACTCACCTAAGATATCACCATAAGGAGCTTTATGAAACTGTAAAAGGCAATGCATCTTCTAGCTCAAGCTCTAGCTCTTCCCAACCGACAATTGCTGCCGCTTTTGATAAAGTGAAACCATTAGACACCAAGAGCAAGGAACACAAATCACTCACTGATTCAATTACTAGGTGTCTTGCTAAAGATATGCTACCTATCCGTACTGTTGAAAAACCAGGTTTCAAGGCAATGATCAGTCGTTTCAACCCTAAGTACCAGGTTCCCAGTCGTTCTTACTTTAGCAGAGTCGCCATTCCATCTTTGTACACCACTACTAGGGAAAGTGTGCAAAGGTCAATAAAAGAAGACATGGTTTTCTTTGCTTCGACTACTGACTTGTGAAGCTCGGCAGCAATGGAGCCCTATTTAAGCTTCTCTGTTCACTTCATTACCCCTTCATGGGAGCTGCAGACCTGCTGCCTTCAATCGCAGTTTATGCCTCAAAATCACACTGGAGCAAATATCAAGGCATGTCTTCAAGAAGTGTTGCTACGATGGAATCTGCCAGAAGCCCAGATGGTTGCTTTGACTACAGATAGTGGATCTAACATAAAGTTAGCTTGCCAGTTAGCCCATTGGGTAAGAGTTAGCTGTTTTGGCCATAATTTGGATCTAGCAGTTAAAAAAGGGTTTGAAGATTGTCGTGTTGATCGTGTTGTTGCTGTATGCCGAAAATTTTTAACCGCTTTTAATCAGAGCTGGAAACGACAGCGAGACATGGCTACCATTCAGGAAGAGAACTTACCACTACACAAACTCAAAGGAGATTGTGCAACACGCTGGGGCTCTACTTCGTCTATGATGGAGAGAATTTTTGAACAGCAGGAAGCAGTTCGTATAGTTCTTGCTGGTGATCGCAAAGTATCTCATTTAATTCTCACCTGGCAAGATGTAGACGTGATCGATTCAGTATTAGCCGTGCTTCGCCCCTTGCAGCAATTAACCGATCTACTATCTGGTGAAAAGTATGTTACAGTCTCTGTGGTAAAGCCGCTACTTAACCACCTTCACACTAAAATATTAGTTGTGGAAGATGATGATACCAGCCTAACTGCTGAAATCAAGACACGTACGAGAGACATATTAGAGTCTTGCTACGAAGATGAAAGTCTGGACCACTTGCTCACATTGTGTTCCTATCTAGATCCTCGATTCAAGTTGTCCGTAATCCCAAGTGAGGATAAGTAATCCCAAGTGGGGATAAACTAAAGTGTGACGATTTGGTAAAGACTGCTCAGACACACATGCTAGCATTGTTCAAAGACAAGGATCTTTCTTCTCATTCCGACTTGGATTCTTCTCTCGGCCCACCTCCTAGTAAGAAGAGTAAGGCAGCCCTCACTTTGGGAAAGCTTTTGGGAGAAAAGCAATCTAGTAGCAGTACCACACTTATGCTTGAAACTCGTACAAGGAGTGAGTTGGATCTTTATTTGAAATCTCCTACATTGAATATGGATTCTTGCCCATTAACGTGGTGGAAGCAAGAGAAATCTAGGCTCCCGATGCTGTCATCAGTTGCTAGAAAATTTCTTTGCATATGTGCAACTAGCGTTAGTTCTGAAAGAATTTTCAGCACTGGCGGAAACATTGTAACTGACCACAGAACATGTTTAAAACCGAATAAGGTAGACCAACTAGTGTTTCTTGCCAAAAATTTGTAAAAACATAATGTACATGTATGTATTTCAATTTTGAACATTTTGATGTGATAGTAATTTTGAACTACTGAATTCTGACTACTGATCTTTATTCCTGTAAATAAGTAATGACAATAATTCAATAATATCATGATATCGTGAATAAATGGTTGTCAGTTATCGATTTAATTTATTCAAGATATCGCCCAGCACTACTAACATCCAAATACAGCCACACAACGCCAACTGTGGTGTATATGCGATTGCCTGTGCCACAGAAGTGGCATTCTCAAGCAACGCTCAAGCGAAGATATCTGCATGCGCGTGTGCTAAGACCGTTTTGCTGTGGTAACTTTCTAATTTTTACATTTTGTAGCCTAGGAAATAGACGGCCTTTGCTAAACACGCGGCCTTGGCGGTCTGATTTGATTTTGCAAATGGGTATGCTAAAAGCGTACTATTTCATTTACTGAACTCGGCCAAGGAGAGTTGGTTGTGCCGACACCAATACATGCACATCCACATGTAAGTTCATTTTTATTGGAAAAAAACAATTTCTATAATGAATTAGGTACAATCCTGGAACATATCATGAGATTGGAGGTGTAAACATATATTTGAAAAGAGATGATGATGAAGAATTCACCATTAGAGTAAGAGATATACTATACTTGCTGTCACATCAAAGGCACCACCAGGTGCAGAGCTGGAAATAATTTTAAAAGTTGTCTGAATCATGCTATATCATATTATACATGACATTTGTTGTGATGTCATGTCAAAGTAGAGTTTGTTTAGACATCAACTGGTCAAAACAAAATAGTTCGATTTTATAGGTTTTTTTTACGTCTAACTCGTGTGAACATCATTACTGCATCAATTTTTTTTCTATTGCAGGTTGTCTTTGTCAGAGGGTTAGTTGACAAGGTATGATGACTGTAGTTAGAATGTATAATTATGGGACAATTGTTAGTCCCAGTAACAGATCAATATGATTGTCCCAGTAACAGATCATTATGATTACAGGAAAAAACAGGCCATTATAGGCTACGACTGCAGTCAACGCCCCTGGGGAGAAGATGCATTGATATCTTTACTCCACAAAAGAATTGTTTCCACTAGTCGGAGAGAGGAAAGCAGTGAAAACCATGCAATTGCTTGAAGGTGGGACGGTGACAAAGGGTATCCGAACTGAGATTATCAATGCCTTGGCCATGACAATTCTACAGCATAAAAAGACACCAACCTCCAATGTAAGGTGTAAACACATCTTATTTATTTTATTCTTATATTATCAGGAGTACACTTCTGTATCCTTGCAGCTGGTTCAACAGTATCCTGTCCTAAAGGACACTGTATATGTAAGTGAGACATGCCAGGTTTGTAATATTAATTATTAGGGTACGTGAAAGGAGCAGCTGCGGATGAAATTCAGGAACATGCGGAGACCTACACACGGTGAAAGAGCAGCTGCCGCAGTGAGTGATCATGATGTTCAAGCAGATGCTTAGTTCCTCTCAGGTAATGGATCAATTTTAGTTTTACCTTACAATTAAATTTTACTACAGATACAGCTTATGATGAGCTAATGGAAGAGCTACAGGGGAAGCCAAGCCGTAATAGAATTAAAACAATATGCGGAAGACTTTGAAAAACAGGCGGAGATGGACGTGCTGATGCCAGGAGTTGAAGATGTGATACAGAAGTTTCCGCAGTTAAGCAGTCCAAAATATGTACTTTAATTTGCATATCACGGCATCAATTTTGATCTTGACACATTATTTTACTATGCAGCTTTGGAAAGAACTAATCAGTATTTTAAGGATGGACAAGGAAACAGTAGACAAATCATTTCTGGAGACATGGCAGTCAATCTTGCCTAAAATAGCTCGGTTGGCAGAGATCGAGAGCTCATCGTCTCAAGTTCTTAGAAGCATGATGAGCAGTCAGGCTGATGAAGCTAGAGTGCACAATGACTCTCGCCCCGATGGTGTCACAATGGTTCCTTGGTCCAGAGGCAAATGCCTAGCATGGGACGCTACATGTGTAGACACATTTTCGTCATCATACCTCTCTCATGCCTCCGTTGAGGCTGGATCTGTGGCCGATTTGGCTGAGGAGAAATAGTGTAGGAAGTATTGTTACCTTGAACAAGACTTTGTATTTTCTCCTGTGGCGATTTAAACCCTAGGAGTGATTGGCATGTCATCTCTGAATTTTCTGAAAGATCTCGGTCGTCGGGTTCGCCGCGTTACAGGGGACTCTCTGTCATACATTTATTTATTACGCCGCCTAGCCGTGGCAGTTCAGAGGGGCAATGCGGCGTCAGTGGTGGGAACTATGTCTTTGAGTAGCTTATTTAAATTTCATTAATTATTTTATTCTTTATTCTTCAGTTAGTTAGTCTATTGCGCGTGTGGCTTTATCTGTAGTTTTTCTTTTCGTTGTTTTTATTTATTTTTTTCCTACATCTTAGTGCTACAGTATTATTATTACTACTTGCTCTGTACATAAAGTATGAAAGTGATCAACATCAATAGTGCACTGCAATATCTGAACGGTTTCCATCTGTCGCAAATACTCATCCCGGTTGTTTATACGACTCAATATCACGTATTGTAGCACCAACGAAAAAGGCACTAAATGGGACAGTAAATTGGCAGAAGGGGGATCTCCATTGAAATCTTACTGTAGCCCACACAGTGTCGTAATTCTTGACAATTGCTCTATTCACCATGTACAAGAAATAGTCCACATGATTCAAGAGGTTGGAGCACTTGTCCACTTTATACCACCATATTCTCCTGATCTAAATCCAATCGAGGAGACGTTTTCTCAACACTAAAGCTATTGGATCAGGAAGCTGATATGGAGAAAGCCCAGAGAATGTGGTGTTGTCAGCATTTTCATACATTACCAAAGAAGACTGCCAGAATTGGATAGACCATGCTTACCCTCAACTGTAGCCGTATACAAATTAATGGCAAAAATTAATGTTATTAATAACAATGTTAAGAAAAATTAATAATACAGCACATAATTTTTTAGCTTAAAGTGTTCAATTCTTGTAACACGATACGTTTTTTTGCTGTGTGAATTCAACAAAGCTTAGAATACCATCCTCCTGCATTAGGTGCATTATTAAACAATGATCCTGCAAGCAGCATTTTTTACGACAGTGGTTTCTCAACACCGATTTCTAAGCTAACACTGGGCAGCATACCTGAAATAATAGAACAGTGTGTAAACATTGCACGGTTTAATGTGTGAGGCCGCAGTTGGATCAATTATGTGATGGTCTGAACCTACATGGAGTGCTAGACTTAATTAAGAACCATCGTTCGCAGATGAGGAATTTGTTTATTAGCAGCAATTCCCCTGTTTTAACAGCCTATAATTTCATTGGTCTTTTTACAGCAGTCTACTCTCCATTGGGAAAAAGAAACGTGAAAAACGTGAAAAGAAGAGGCTATTTACATGAAATGGCAAGATTTTGTTACTGATGTCGTTAATGGTCAAATAGGTATGTTATGACTAGGATGATGCTAGTATTGTATCCATTGCATATAGGTTATGACTAGGATGATGCTAGTATTGTATCCATTGCATATAGGTTATGACTAGGATGATGCTAGTATTGTATCCATTGCATATAGGTTATGACTAGGATGATGCTAGTATTGTATCCATTGCATATAGGTTATGACTAGGATGATGCTAGTATTGTATCCATTGCATATAGGTTATGACTAGGATGATGCTAGTATTGTATCCATTGCATATAGGTTATGACTAGGATGATGCTAGTATTGTATCCATTGCATATAGGTTATGACTAGGATGATGCTAGTATTGTATCCATTGCATATAGGTTATGACTAGGATGATGCTAGTATTGTATCCATTGCATATAGGTTATGACTAGGATGATGCTAGTATTGTATCCATTGCATATAGGTTATGACTAGGATGATGCTAGTATTGTATCCATTGCATATAGGTTATGACTAGGATGATGCTAGTATTGTATCCATTGCATATAGGTTCTTCAGTGTATTCGGTTGAAGCTGACACAGAATCACATGTATTGATCACATTGCAGGACTTGCTGGCGTTTATTACAGGGGCAAGCCAGTTGCCACCACTCGGTTTTCAAAGTGGAATGTAGCAACCATGCTGTCAAATGTTACAGAAGTCGACTAGAAGCAATTTTGAAGGATAATCCAAGACTTGGCGGGAAAGGAGGATCAACAAAAGCAATGCTCGTGCGAATTGCCACAGGAGCACGAAGCGCAATCAGGTTTCATAGCAGAACAAAAGATGTGGCTTCTCTGCGACATGATTTGCGAAATGGTCCTAGAAATTGTTTTGGTGACCACTCGAGCTGCAGAGTGAACGGTTTCTGTAAACATGTGAAACAAAAAGAACCTACAGGTAATACAAAATCAAATAAATAATTTATTAATAAATTATTATTATTATCACTAATTTATGTAGGAGGTTCTTACCAATAGTGTCCCAGCAACAACTGTCACAGCTCCACCTCCATCTTACTCTCAGCCACCAACAGTCACACAAGCTCCTACTGCCACCATCCCAAAAGCTTCTACATTCACCATCTTACAAGTTCCTACTGCCACCATCTCACAAGCTCCTACAGTCACCATCTCACAAGCTCCTACAGTCACCATCTCACAAGTTCCTACTGCCACCATCCCACAAGCTCCTGCAGTCACCATCCCACAAGCTCCTACTGCCACCATCCCACAAGCTCCTACAGTCACCATCTCACAAGTTCCTACTGCCACCATCTCACAAGCTCCTACAGTCACCATCCCACAAGCTCCTGCAGTCACCATCCCACAAGCTCCTACTGCCACCATCCCACAAGCTCCTACAGTCACCATCCCACAAGCTCCTACTGTCACCATCCCACAAGCTCCTACAGTCACCATCCCACAAGCTCCTACAGTCACCATCCCACAAGCTCCTACTGCTACCATCCCACAAGCTCCTACTGCTACCATCCCACAAGCTCCTACAGTCACCATACCACAAGCTCCTACAGTCAACAATAACACAGCCGATTGTCGATTGCATCATTTTTAGACCCAAGATTCAAGTTAAAGTTTGTTGATGACCGAGAAATTGTCTTAGATGAGATGAAGAAACAGTTGACAGAGATAGCAGTGTCTGAAAGTGAGACAAATAGCTTACCTTCATCCTCTGTGAGATACACCACCTGCTAAAAAGCAAAGGGCAAAATTCTTGGCAGATGTTTGTCAGGAACAACAACTCGCTTGGGTTTATCACCTCAGGAAAGGTGAAGCAAGAACTTGATTGTTATCTTGGCCATCCACAATTGGAGATCGAAGAGAACCCTCTAAGCTGGTGGAAAATTGAACATCAGTGATACAAACATCTAAGTTGACTTGCTCGCAAATATCTCTGTGTATGTTGTTGTAGTTACTAAATTGACTGTTAGTTAATTTTTGTATCACTACATGGTTATTTTAGAAACTTCTGGGAGGTTATAATTTTTTATAACTAGCACGTGTTATAATTCTTTTTTGATTCTCTCTTGCTGATTCATGTGCTCCTGGTTGATTTGATTATACTATCTTTATCGCTGCTTCAACTCGCGTGCATTTGACACAGCAAATCCACGTTTCACAACATATGTGCCACAAGTGTACCTTCTGAAAGGATTTTCAGTGTCGCAGGACAGATAGTTTCAGACAGGAGAAGCTCCCTCAAGCCAGAGAAAGTGGACCAATTGGTGATTCTAGCACGGAACCTTTAGTGACTCTGCAATCTCTGCATCATTCTCTGAACACTATTTGAGTTTTTGTATCTTTTTCTCTTCACTTACGAGCAATTGAACAATAAAAATCATTGATATCGTGATAATTATTAGTAATATTGTGTAAGTTTAAGCAATAAAATATTGTTTAGATTAAGCTGTTGCAATGTGTGCATCATGTATCCAAAAGCTGAATGATTCCAGTTTATTGGAAGCTAGTCAAGCTGTACAGTGGAAGTTTGTTCACACAAGGATGTACGACATGATCAAGCAGAATACACAAGTTGTACGTTGATGCTACTGCTAGATTGCTTACTCATCATTATAGCCATGTTGCCGCTACATGCTTGATCATTATCACTCAGGCATCGTTATCATTCAAGCATCACCATGCAGAATTTAATTATTCCATGTGTTCATTAAGTGGGAACAATAATTATTTAGTTTATTATGTTGATCCCTTGTCACTCACTCTCAGTTTTGATAATCATCGTCGAAAACTCAACTGCATATGCTCTGATTCGATCGACAGCTGCATGTGGTGTGCTAAATGCTTCAATTGAATGACATCTGGCATCAGTTAAGCCCATCACACTTTAGGGTTGGTGCACCATTCGGGTAGCTAGGCCCAGGAACTCGAGATACAGAGAAATGATTCTAAATAACGCCAAGTGTCTTCGACTGGAATTTTATTTAACCGCTAACAATGCACTGTGTGCATGTTTGCTGCATGTGCTTGCTTGTTCTGCCAGCATGTTCTGATTGGCAAGTTCTCATGCAAGTCTACGGGTCTGAGCTCACTGTCATGACTACTACCACAGATTTGACCAAGTTCTCCGTTCTGATGGCAGCTTCAATAGTCAAACACCTTTGTTTGCTTATTGGAACAATTCTATACACTGGCCATGCTTTCAAAGTGGTGCGTATATGATGCATGCATGTTATGCCAATTTTATGTTTTCTTATACTTGGGCAGTTATATAGGAGGTTAAACAAACTAGGAGTATGCGTTACCCACCCCACGGTCACTACAATCGTTAAGCTCTGTGGAAAGCACCATGACACAAAAGCAAGACTATGGCAGAAGAGATGGACTGAAAGTTTGCAGAATCATCAACACATGCCCAGTACACAGTACGCAGACAAGTAGCTAAGTGGAAAACATTCAGGAGGGAAACTGGCCCCCCACTTTACTAAGAACAGTGATTGAGCCGGTCAAGCAATTTTTTGCTTACTCACCAAAAAATTTTTGAAGTGCAAAGTTTTGTGGATAGTAAGTGATAATAATGATGGTTGATATATATCGTCATGGTAACAATGCCTATATCTTCATAATCATGATACCATCGTTGACATCGACTGCATTTGACCATGACAGCATAGCTCGCAGGTATGCGGCAGTCGCAGAATGGCTTGTCCCCGTTTCGTCGACTCCCGATTCGTCGACTCTCGATTGGTCGACTAGTCAATTATTGGGTTACGCCCACTGTACGGTCGCTATGCGGCCACTATAATTACAAGTAAAGTAAAAAAGTTTTAATAAAAAAAGTAGGGATGACTCTTGCAAAAGTAAAGGAACAAGATGGGATGATGCTTGCAAAAGTAAAGGAACAAGATGGGATGACTCTTGTAAAAGTAAAGGAAAAAGATGGGAGCTCTTTCTCTGGTGAGGGTCATTTTATAGTACCTATTGGCCTTCATTAGTATCGGCAGCTGCAGACTAAGCGCCATAAGGGCACAAAGAAGACGCGTTGAAGTGAAACTACGAGGGGAACGTGTATTTCAATGGGGTCCTTAAATTACACCTGAATGTGCGTTATTTTCGGACCCCCGGAACGAATATTTCGGGGGTCCTTAAATAATGTGACATAACCCTGGAGACAAGGAGTACATCAGCTTGTGTAGTGTTGTCATGAATAGCTTCGTCTATATATAGAAGCGATATCCTCCTCATTAACTTAGTGCCGTCGTCTTTCATTCCAGAGAAGTTGTAATCCTCTGCGCTGGCTTTAGCCAGGTAGTCTTCAGGTGAGGACTTGAGTAGAAATTGTCCATGTATACGTGGTGACCCTTTTTGTCTAAACGAAACCCTTCATTAGCTCCATTACCACTGCATACGTTAGTCCATGTGCACGGACGTCGATTGAATCATCCTTACCTAACAATAATAGTGAAGTGTGCTGTAAGTATCGTCTCTCTATCTGTATGTGTGTACAATTCTTTCATGCATAACCATTATGCTATGTGTATTATTAATTTTGGTTTACTCTTGTTTTACCTGTATACAGATGCCATCGAAAGGTATAGCCAGATTTGCTATCGGCAAGTACAAATGCCTTCAAGCCCCACTTAGCTAATACTGGCCCTACAACTATGGAACGAGTTACGAGATGGCTTATTTTAAGGACTGTGTTCCTTTTGATCTGTTTCGAGGGCTTTTAATGCCTCTGAAGGTGAGTGTGTGCATGAGATGGTTGAGTCAATTTTAGTCAGTTTGAAACTGAGACTAAACTGCGTTGTTGCTGCAACGTCGCCTATTGGCGACATTGGTAGTTGCGCGTCATGTCGCCAATTGGCGTCTGTGGTAATGAATGGGTTAAGAGTTAATTAAAATGAATGTTAGTGTTAACTTTGTAGGTAGTGTTGTTGTGTTCTTGTGTTAACTGTTATTATATCAATAAGAAGAGTGTAGAACGTAGCATACCTGCATACAATATCTGTGTGGAAAGTAACGTGACGCACACATGAGAAATCGCTACGTTTGCGAGGGGACGTGGCCAAGTATCAGACGTCATCATCAGCCTGCGTTAGTACAGCCATCGAGCCAGCGCGACTGTGGAGCACAGAGAATCAACCTCTGTGTAGCAGCAATAAAAATGTGACAGACTGACTGAACATGCGAGATGTGCCACCAGGGATTAAATAATGACTGAGTGTACAATGGATAGTGTATTAGAGTAACAAGTGATTGTTCAGTTTGGTGCCTTCAGTCTGCTTGTTTACTACAATGATATGGTGTGGTTTTGTACCTCTTCTGTATCAAGCAGACTGAAGGCACCAAACTGAACAATGACATGTTGACTCTTCTGCCATTTTCTGAGTATAAGAAGAGAGGATTTCTTGCTCTCTGCATCGCTCCTCAGCCTTTGGTAAGATCTAGCAGAAGTATCTGTTCATTAGAGTGGTGGTTTACTCTGTTTCTTCTGTAGATAATTATGGGAAATGCAATCAAGTATCTGGTACCCATTGACGAGGAAACAAGAATGCTGGAACGCCAGAATATGCAGCTTAGAAATCGGTTGGATCGGTTGGATCATTGGATAAGACATGTCGTACAAAGGGAACAAGATACAAAGAGAGTGGAAGAGAGGTTTAAAATGGAGTGTAGAGATAAAGCAGAGGCAGATGCTAGGAAGGATAAGGAATTGGGAGAGAGAGAAGAGCAAATTGTCCAAAGGGAAGGAGATGTAATGAGAGAGGAAAAGAGGTTGAAAGAGAAAGAAGAGCAAGTTAAAGCAGATAGAGAAGAAATTGAAAGAGAGAGAAGTGTATTACAGCAAGAGAGAGAGGAATTGGCTGAGGATGTAATGAGAGAGGAAAAGAGGTTGGAAGAGAAAGAAGAGCAAGTTAAAGTAGATAGAGAAGAAATTGAAAGAGAGAGAAGTGTAATACAGCAAGAGAGAGAGGAATTTGCTGAGGAGAATAGTAAAAAACGAAGGCGGGAAGAAGATTGCAACTTAGAAGAAAAGTTAATAAGTTGGTGAAAATAGAGGAAGGTAGAACAAAGGGTAAAGGCATAGCAAATACAACCGACAAAGGAAGAAGAAACGAAATATGGC
This sequence comes from Haliclona indistincta, assembly GCA_964017065.1. Taxonomy (NCBI): domain Eukaryota; kingdom Metazoa; phylum Porifera; class Demospongiae; order Haplosclerida; family Chalinidae; genus Haliclona; species Haliclona indistincta. The sequence continues at coordinate 5,963,898 of OZ024786.1, forward strand.
AGACATCGCGAAGGAGAAAAGGCTGACGAAAGCTAGTTTGGAGGTGGAAACAGAATTTAATAACATTAATTAAAATGAATGTTAGTTTTGTTAGTGTTCTTATGTTTGTAGTTAGTGTTGTTATGTTTGTACGTAGTGTTCTTATGTTTGTAGGTAGTGTTCTTATGTTTGTAGTTAGTGTTGTTATGTTTGTAGGTAGTTTGTAGTTAGTGTTGTTATGTTTGTAGGTAGTGTTCTTATGTTTGTAGGTAGTGTTCTTATGTTTGTAGTTAGTGTTGTTATGTTTGTAGGTAGTGTTCTTATGTTTGTAGTTAGTGTTGTTGTGTTCTTGGGTTTACTGTTATTATCACTTTGCATGCTGAGGAGCCAATAAAATGACTCAAATTAATTATTGACCCCGCCTCGTGTAGCCGTGGCGGGGTCAATCGTGTTACCATTCCATGCTTGTTCCTTGTTAGTTTACATTGTGGACCAGTAAGCACAATGAGTTACATTCATTCCTGCACTCGAAAAGCTCTTCAAAGCAAATTTTCAAGTGTATGCGTGAACATAACTCGGCAGTTCAGTGAGCTAGCAAAGTTACAGCTGGTCTAGTAAGCTAGAAAAGCTACAGCTAGTCTATTAAGCTAGCATGGTTACAGTTAGTCTAGTAGTTAGCAAGGTTACAACTAGCAGTACTACTAGCAAAACTAGTACTACTTTACTGCTAGTTGTACTGCTAGCACAACTAGTACTACTAGCAGTACATGCTAGTAGTACACACGGATACTAACAGATAATTATGATACTATAATACACATGGATACTAACAGATATGACACACTCAATGTGACACACTTGGAACATGCTTACGATGCTCAACGACCAAGTATAACAAAATACGATCAAGCACGCACTTGGTACACTGACGGTTACCATTATGTGTCAATTTACTAATCAATTAGTCATGATTATTGATGACACACCCACTCTGACACTTGGAATATGTTGACAATGCTCAACGACCAAGTATAACACATTGCGATCAAACACGCACTTGCTACACTGACGGTTACTATTACGACACAGTGACGTCAATTTCCTAATTAAATATTCATAATTATGAGACTATAATACACATGATGACTAACAGATACGATTCTATAATACACATGGGTTATGATACCGCATAACTAACAACTTGCATGTATTGCCAGTAATTAACCTGTTAGATCATCGTGAATGAGTAAATTATTAGAATTCTGGTTTTACATTGTGTGTCTACCTTCTGTTGATGATCTGTTTGTTACAACATGCCTTTGCCTTCTATTGCCTCGTCCCCTACTCTGCCCCTTGTCTTGAATCAGTATCATCGTCACTCTGAGTTTTGCTTCCATCAGTTCCTTGTGTAAAAAATGAATATGTAGAGCGTTTTTGTTGGCTTATGTTGCACATTTACCTTTCATAGAGCTAAATTCATCACCTAGCCGACTCAGTCTTCTCACTCATTCTTGTGTGTGCATTTCCTCTGTGTCTTTGGTATAAAATTACGGCCCGGCACGGGACTGCTTTGCTCGTGTTCACACGGACAATTTTGGAGAGCAAGTGCCGCGCTGGCACAGCTCCAAGTGGCTGTGTAAACGCGGTAATAGAGACTGCATGACTATGTGATTGATGTACAATAATAAACACGATATTGTTCTAAGACAATGAGGGTCATGAGTCAGATGAGACAGTCAGTCTGTCCAGCTGCAAATGTCACAGCGTTGTACCCTCTACTCGTCTGCCCTTTCCCGAGGATAAGAAGAGAAGATTTGATGCTCTCTGCATTACTTCTCTGCCTGTTGTATTACCAAGGCCATTATAGTGAGTGGTATCTTAGTGTGTGGTCATCTCATTGCTGAGTGGCACCACAAAGAGAGGGGCTTTTGTTGTGTTAGTTGTGGTTACCTAGTGACATTTGTTATCACACCTATTATGTTCCGTTGTCTGTTGTAGATATGGGGAATGCTGTTAATTTTTTTTCAGTAGCTCTGTGGAGGAGGTTAGGCTGATGGAGGAAAACCGAATCCTGAAGTTGCAAGTGGATAGGCTTAAAATTGAGCTAAACCGAGAAAGGCAAAGAAGAAAGGAGATGGTGGAGGAGAAAAAGGACAAAGAGCCAGAAGAGAAGAAACAAGTAGTAGACAGAGAAGAGCCACCTTCTAAACGAGTGGTCGAAAAAAGGAAGAGGGAAAAGGAAATGACTTTGGAGGAAAAGGTGGACAAACTTGTAAACATAGAGGAAAAGAGACAAAAAACATGTCACGTGGCGGATTACAATAGGCAAAGAAAGCAGGAAAAGAAACGGAGGATTGCGGAAGAGACAGAAAAGGAGAAGAGAATGTGGAGAGCGAGGTTGGAGGTGGAGGAAGAATTTAAAAAGAAGCGTAGATATCATTAAGTATGTGTTAGTTAGGCAGTTGTTTTGTTGTTGTGATATGTTGGTAGGTAGTGTTGTTCATGTGATGTTGTAAATTTAACATTGGGTACAGCGATAACTTGCAACGATCAACAGTCGACGGCCGACAACAAACAAGTATCACGCATGCGTACGTACATACGGTATGCGCGTACTCTATCTAATACAACGTGATGATCTTTATTGTGTTCTTGTGTGTTCATGTGTGTTGCATCATGACAGAACCAGCTCGTCCTATATGTATGTGTGTTGCATCATGACAGAACCAGCTCGTCCTATATGTATACAAGTCTTGAATTCTGTGATCCTACAACACAAGAGTCTAGTGGAGATGTCTAGTGGGGGCGCCCATCATTACTGTTGCAAGTTGATGGAAAATTGATTACTTTCTTGAAAGCTATAAGGAAAAGAGGTGGTGTTGTAAATAGCAACATTGTTCGTGCTACAGCAAAGGCCTTAATTGCATCAGCTGAGAGTGGAACAATTAAGGAAAACCTCAGTAAGATCAACTTACCTCGTTCTTGGGTTGAATCAATTTGTAGACGCAAGAAATTTAGTGCAAGAATGGCAACTACTTCTCGACCACCTGTGCCTCCTGGACTGTACAATGAATGTCGAACTACAGTGCTTCCAGCTTAAAGAGTAGAATTTTGAAAAATTGACTTATTGTGGTGTAAAACCAACATTATGGATGCTGTGACTGTTAAATCTGGTATGAATCTTGATACATCATTGCTGATCATAACTATGAAATTTAAATGACTCACAAGAAACAATGTTAAAGTTATGAATGGTTATGTAGAAGTGATTAGCGAACATCAGTAGCAAAAGTGTTTAGGCTTGGAAATTTGCATTTGACTTAGTTAAGAATAGCCACTTGTCATACAACACAAGGAATAGTTCAATTTTCAATAGGAATTGATTCGGTTGCTTATGTTTGCTGCATGATGTGCAAAAATTCTACTCTTTAAGCTGGAAGCACTGTAAGACAATAAAAAAATGCGCAATACCACCAGAGCTTGTGCTTAACTCTGATCAGACTCCTTCATCATATGCATCAGTGGGAAGATCGACAATGGCTTCTAGGGGAGCAAAAACAGTAGCAATAAAAGGTTACACCGATAAACGTAACATAACTTTAAACTTTGTCGTCACATTGGCTGGTGAATTTTTACCAATGCAAATAGAAAAACTGAAGCAAGCCAGCCACGTGGTGTAAAGTTTCCATCCGGTTTTCTAACCCTAAGCATTGGTCAAATGAAGCTAGAGGCCGGAGGACCAGTACAGTGGCATAGCAAATGTATGGCGCCGTTTGTATCAAAAATAACGTAGACGTAAGTAAGAACAATTTTAGCCCGCGGCAGCGCGGACGAGGGCTTGTAGGTGTTACCGATGTGGGCGTGGTCTATACAAGTGTATGTTCTTCTGCAAGTAACCATACGAGAGAACCAACTGTACGTCACAGTCTTACTGGTCCAATTGAGAGAAGGAACTGTGTAGATCGACTAATCGAGATTGGAGAAGATTCACGTGGTTGTTCACTGGTTCGATCGAGATCGGAGAAGATTCACGTGGTTGCTTACTGGTTCTATATATCGAGAGAAGGAACTGTGTAGATCGAAGGAACGGACTCACTGTAATCGAGATCGGAGAAGATTCACGTGGTTGCTCACTGGTTCTATCGAGAGAAGAAACTGTGTAGATCGAAGGAACGGACTCACTGTCATTAATCGAGATCCACCTGGTTGTTCACTGGTTCAATCGAGAGAAGGAATCAGTCAGTAAGACCGCTACAGTTTGAAGATGGCGTTCCAGTTGGATGATGTTGTTAAGAAAATAGAAGCAGTAGAGAAGGACTATAAATCTGGTAATTATCATACACAATAATAGCTACTACGCATATGTTTTGATTTACAGGAGAATTGACTGATAAAGGGCGTAGAGTTAGACTTGACCACCTTCAACTAAAGAAGGAGTTCCTAGAAGGTCATTAATACTATTTAGCATGATTAGCATGTTTATGTTTAGCCATTAACAAGTATACATCCATATACGGAGCTACTGATCGTATATATCCCGTATCGCCTCAGACACAGGGAGTTAACCTATACTTATTCTAGAAGTATAACCCCTAATAAATGAGACCCATTAATCCTTGTTTATGCATGAAATTATAAGCACAGTTAATAAGCGAGGGGCCACGCCCCGTCACGTGAGACAGAGGTGAACAGCTTACCGCGTGTGCGTGACAGAGGTCTTCTCTCTTTCTCCCTCCTGTGTTTATATCAATTCTCTCGCCGCCTTTTGCGCATGATGCCTCGAAGAAGGGGCCACGGTAGTGGAACTGGACGAGGAACAACTGAGCGCGGCCGTGGAGGTCGAACGGTACCCTACACCCTTCGTGGAGGATCGGGACCATCTACCAACGCTGACTTCGCCCCCGTGCCTGCCACTACTGGACAGCCATCGACCAGTCAACAGGCACAGGTAGTGCAGGTGGACCTGGAGGATCTGATGGGCAGGATTCGGGCTATTGTGCGGGAGGAGCGAGCCGAGCACACAGGAGACACCCATGATACCGGCGTCCAAGGTGACCCGCCACTACTACCACTACCCCCGCCATCCGGACAGTTACCGGTGGCTCCCTCACCAGGCGCGTGTCCACGATAGGGCTTAGGGTGCTCTAGCACCCCCCTCAGCATTGAAGTTTTAAATTATTCATTGCATTAAAGTAGACTGTGGCTCTGCTTTGGCTATAAATTTATCATATCTGTTATTACAACGAACTTAACAGCTGCCAACATCCCATTCTAAGGTAGTTTAGGCTGTTTTCAGCGAGGAACAAATCCAGTGCGCGATGATAACAGTGACGAAATGACGTAATTTAACGAATAATAAATTATGAATATTAATTAGATTTTGCGCGCGCACCACCTATCTTTCTTCATTCCTGGACACGCGCCTGCTCACAGCCTCCAATATGGCCACCAATCTCTCAGCAAGGTACATTCCATACACTGTTAGGCTCCACCCTCTGTAGTCAATGATTTCTGAATAAATTTTCACTATGGCAGGGTGGGGTCTAGGTAATGTTCTGAATGTCACGCACACGTTGGCAGTGATGACGCCACTCCTCTATCACGCATGCCGTGTGTAGGGCTGCGTTTCGCGTCCTTGTCCGCTAGTTAGGTGGACGTCGGCAGTGCGATCCGATAGCTACAGGCGCATCGTCCACAGGAGCAGGTGACTTTGTCAACAGCTGTTGCGGCCTGATGCCATCACCTCCCGATCACCTTCACTCAATCCCCCATTATGTTCAATCCGAAGTTGCAAAAAATGCTCTATGGTAAATGAAGAAAAAAAAAATGAAAAAGCAGAGGAGCTAACTTCTCAGCTACTAGGGAACATGGACAAAATTGGAAGATGAACTACTAAATTTTATGGAGTTACTATTGATTATAAAAAGTCGACGACTGTTGGTTACAAACTCACTATGGATTTCGAGAAAAAAGCAAGTAGAATGGAAATTGGTGATGAAGTAATGCCTATAGAAGATGGCTTACAACGATCACTAGACTGAAAATTTGTATACACATGTATGCCGAGTTGTGAATTGTATGCTGGAAGTTTATGCCCAAGAGCGCTGGCTACAGCTGAAATACTGTCTGTCTGGAGTTACTTTTCAGCCAGCGACTGTGTGCGACCTTCCACTTTGCTGTCAGACGCATCTCTGAACGAGCGTCTCTGAAGATCGCCAGCGCCTGGTCTGGCGAACACTTGATTCAGTTAGGATGCAAATTGAATTTTCTTTTAGTTGATTCGAATCGACTTCGCATCAAATCCGCTGTGAACGCGTTCACACTGCAACAAGAGATAACTAAAGTTGAAGAACGAGTTCGTTTTGCAACGCGTGAGAATCACATGACCACGCCTCTTACAATCATGGAACATTCTTGTAGCCTCGCTTCTCTTCGCTCAATTCTGGTTGCTGTGCGTCACATACTTACGACAAATGCGTGGAAAAGCAACACAGGGAAGAAGAGAACGTGAAAGACGAGAGCACCAGTTTATGAGGAAAAGAAGCCTGAGGTCTGTCTCTGTGTTGTGCATATAACCTACTGTTAGTGCACCTGTGTAAATACTTGTCTGTGAGTGTATACACCGAACATCGTTATTCTGCAGGAGATCTATCATTTTGGTTCTAGCAGCAAAGCCTAGTGTTTCCCGCAGCGTGTGGAGTTGGCCAAAAAGCCAACAGTGGCACGATGTGTATACATAATGTGTGGAAGGTATGGAACAGGCTGGTGGAAAGAGAACTTGGGCATACATTTGCAATTCTTTGTAATGAAGTGCGACCCTATATCAGAAAAGAGGACACACGCTCTCGCGAAAGTGTTAGTGTAGAGAAAGGGTGGCAGTTACAATTTAGAAGCTAGCCACAAATTGCGAATATCGTACCATATCCAATCTATTCGGTATCGGACTCTCTACTGTTTGTGTCATTGTTATTGAAACTTGTACAGTTATACAAACAAAACTCTTGAGCAAGTTTGTTTACATCCCTCAAGGTGAATCTCTTATAATTTATAAAGATAGTGAGAGGTTTCGAAGACTGTTGGGGGTTCCCACAAGCAGCTGGTGATGTGGATGGTTCTCATATTCCGATCGCCAAACAATTAGAGAGTGCTTCAGACTACTATAACCGTAAGGGTTTCTACTCAAGTTATTTTCTCCTGACAAAGCAGTTTCACCGATAGTGTCTGCACAGATTCAACGGTGGTCTCTCATCCTCTTTGAGTATTCAACACAAATCGAGAGTCACAAACGTTGATGCAGCCGTCTACCTCTACCTGATTCACCTAAAGATGTGCCTCTACCCGGAGAGACTGTCGTACTACTTAAATGTCAACAACAAACTCCAGTCACTGCTCCGCGGATCAAAGAGTGGACCAATGGTGATGCTCAGTTAATGAAACTTCGCGATGAATGGATGGCCAAGCAGTGTGGAGAAGGAGATGCAACCTTAATTTGTACGCCGTACTGAGATCACTGTGCTAGACGGATGCTTGCTCTGGGGTAGCCGTGCTGCTGTTCCACCTGCTAGACGCTCCCTGAATATGGATGAACATCATGATACTCACCCTGGCATATCAATAATGAAGGAAAGGCATAATGACGATTGTACAGGCTCTGCTAATCCCTCTGGTATCACTGCAACAGCTACTGCGGAATAGTGCTGTGAAAATGAATGAAAATTTCTCATTGTACTCGTAATTTTTTTCTCCGATATTTTTGTGATAGGTTAGGACAAAGATCAATCAACACAGCAAGTCTGATCTTCATAGGATGCTTCTTGACGAAATAATTCAAGTTACGTAATATTTAGACCACACTATGCGGTGCATTACGCGATATAATGCACGAGGGTGGGGTCAATAACGGTTGAGAACGCGTTGATAATGCGCTCGCCTTCGGCTCGTGCATTATCACGCGTTCGAGACCGTTATTGACCACGCCCGAGTGCTTTATATCGCGTAATGCACCGCCTAGTGTGGTCTAAACTTTTTAGACCATACTACGTGACTTTCGACCAATCAAATTTTAGAAAAAGGTTGCCTCGTGCTTGTAAAGGTCACCCCAGCAGAGTTATGGCTTCTACCAGTAGGTTTGCTGCTCCGTTTAGCGACGATCATGAAGAAGAACATCGTTTGTCACGTATTCCGGACAAGATGAAGAAAGCTACATTGTGGGGGATTCGTGTGTGGACAGACTGGGCTTCTGCGCGCAGCAATGATCGTTCTTGTCCTTCATTGTCAACTGGTTTTTCATCTGATCGTGCTCAAGTCACCAATAACATCTTGGAAATGTCTGTGCTGGATTTTGCTTACTGGTTGGGCAAATTCACCAATAACAAGTCACCAATAACATCTTGGAAATGTCTGTGCTGGATTTTGCTTACTGGTTGGCCAAATTCTGTACCTTCAACATCACCATAGCCAACTAGACTCGATTGTGTTTCTCTTAGCATGGTTTTGAACAGCAACAGAGAGGCTAGAAAGGCTGATAGGGAAACTTCGCTCTGAAGACAGTAAGGCACTGAAAAGGTTAGTAGACATAGGCTACGGGCGTAGCTTGCTTTAGGACTGAGTGGGCGACGTCGCTGTGTTTATACAATAGGTCAGGAACAGAAGAGGACTACACAGAGCTGACTCAGCTACTAGAGGACATACACAGCTTTCAAAGGGATATGCAGAGGAAGTTAGAGGGAGAGAAAGCAACAAAGCTTCAAAAAGAAATAGAAGAGAAGACCATGGCTGAGGAGATGAGAAAATCAGCGATGGAGACATTTCTCGTACGCAATAGTATAATAATTGTGCATAACTAATCTTTATATTAGAAAGGAAGAGACGGATGACTGTTGGACCTCCAGAACTCATTATTATTCATTATATATTTTTTGATTGATTATTATTGACCATGTGCTCCTCTCTGTGAATCATTGAATCAATGATCGAATAAAGTTATCCGATTCCATCGCATATTGCGTGCATGGTAATTATGATCTATTAATTATAATCACGACTATTATTAATACAGGTAATAAAGACCATGATAGAAGCAAGTTCACATAGTCCATAACTGTCAGCTGTTGATGCACAATCATTTAATTGCAAATTAAATAAATTAATAAGATTAATGTGTTAACAAAGACTCGTGTGCGATGGGATCACTGAGTACAGTGCACATGATGTTATCAGGATATCGCGTATTCAGTTACAAAGAATATTACAAGGGTGCAAGTGTCACAGGATGCACTGGATAGTTTAAGAAAAAGCATTGTTTTACAGAGGATAACATTTATATACGAATTCCTGAGAAAGAAGTGTCCGTGTAGTCAATTGTATCACAGGTTGGACGAAAGCTGAACATTCCTGCAGAAGAATTGTCAATTGTAGACTCGAAATTGATCCCCATCTCAGAAGGAAAAGGTAAGCAGGCTTTAACATTGAAATTCCAATCTTATATGTTTGTGGCTAACCTTTTAGGGGTGACTTCGTGACTGTACAAAAAGGTAAGCGGTCAGCATCAGCATGGATGGATCGGAAAACGGTGATGGTCATGTCCACTGTCTGCAAACAAGATGAAAGTGGTACTGTACTGAGAAGGCTACAAGATGGGTCTAGAGTACCAATTAGTTGTCCCGAGAGCATCATCAGGTACAACAAGTTCATGGGAGGCGTCGATCGTGGGGATCAGCTCCGTGGGTACTATAGCTGCAGAACCAAGAGCCGAAAGTTCTACAAATATGTATACACATTCCTGCTTGATGTGACAATCACAAATTCTTACATTTTGATGAAAGAATTTAGTCCAGCTTGCCTTTTCGGCGATTACAAGAGTTTTCGCATACAGCTGGCAAAAGAATTGATCGGAGAGTACTGCATTCGTCGACGACGTGGTCGAGGAGGGATGGTCGTACACACACTGCCATACTGCCACTTCCCAATGACAATGCCTGATGAAGGCAACCAGGCTAAACGGAAAAGAGGTCGCTGTGCACTCCACGCTACAAGGAACTATACCTAGCTATACCTATGTGTATCTTGTGTTATTATGGAAGTTATTAAAATAAGTAGTAGTGGTAGTCGTCGGTTGATCATTGTACTCATGTCACAGACAAAATTTTGCTTATCACTCGGTCACCATTTATTTTACTCATTTCATTGACTTGTTCTCTATTATAGTCCAATTTTGTGGCTTATTCACTCAGTCTTGAATCTCAACAGCTTTGACTTGTTGTCTGCTTGAATGTCCTGGTCATGAATTTCTCACTATGTATTAATTAAATCACTCATTTTTATTCATCTAATCAATAATGATATTATAAAACATACTACTGTACACTGGTACTAAAACGAGCATTCCTCTTGCCAAGAGTCTACAAGACAAGGGCACAGCACTTACAGGGACAGCTATAAGAAATAGGGTTGGCTACCTGATGCAATCAGAAATCCCACACGACTGTCCGGTGACGAAGTAAGAGCATTTCTTGACGGAAACTTCTCAGCCTTAAGAGTGGAGAACAGCAAAAAAGAAAAGCATTGTGGTGATGCTGTCCTCAGATGACACAGCTCTGAGCTGCCAGGTAGTGTCTCGAACCACAGGGAGACAAATCACCAAACCAACTGTTGTACATTCAAATGGCACTCCTAAGGGAATGAGACAGGTACTACAGGAGAGAGGAGTTGACACCAAAGGTACAGGAGAGAGGAATGTCTGATTTCAAGTACGAAAATACTAAAGTGGAGAAGCTTGTTAGCTCCAGAGGCCATCGAGCTCTTTTTATTCCTAAATTTCATTTTGAATTAAACCCAATTGAGTCGTGCTGGTCGTCCTGATGTCCAGCGAATGAAACAAGAAGGAGGACTAGGTGCCAAAATTTTTGATGATCACGTCCAATTCCTACTAGACGAATTTCACTGCATAGATCACACCGAGTCCTGCTGTATGCCAGCTAGCAATCCCAATTGCAAATATCACCCGATCTAGCAAAATTAATTAAATTTATGGCACGAACATGGAATGTGCTGAGCAGGCTTTCAATTGGCTAGGCAGATACAAAGGCGTCACCAGGATGATGACTCAGCATAAATTTATCTTCTACATCTGAAATGTGATAAATGGACAATCATAATAGCCGCACTAATAATCATATACTTTATATATCTCGTATAAAAATACCAGTAAGGATCGTATCTCATATTACTAAGCATCGTATCCAGATGTTTGACAAACACTAAACCTGAATACAAATCTAAACACTACTAATAACTAATTTTCACAGTATTCATATCAGTATTCCTTTCTGGGGCATCAACAGCTGATGGCCAGTATTGCCAGTATTGCATCATGCAATAATGAGTCAGATAGCGATGATATAACTGGTATTCTTGTTATGACTGAATATATAACTGCGATAGGCTTACATTGCTAAACATCATAGTTGCTGTCGCAACCAGAGAGCTCGTTGCACCAGTCTCAATAGTACATCAGTGTGATCATCCATGTACGTTTGCCAGTTCACCATCAAATAAGAAGTGTGAAAGAGAAGTCATTGAACCTCAACAGCTAATATTGGTACACAATTTTAGAAACTGAAAATAAGTATATTTTGAATGAATACTGTATGAATACTTGCTAATAATTATTATGATTATTGTTTGAGTTATCTGATTTTTCATCCCACTGACTGCTAAACTACATAATCATTCATCTCATTTTAAGGGCATGATACATGAAATATATTTTGTGTGGTTTGACGTAGGAATTTGATAGAAAATATGCTCCCTACATTGTATGACGTAGATGATGGGAAAGTAGAGTATTTAAAAAAGGGCTGAAGTTGCCTCCAGGCCTGCTAAACATCATACAACATTGCCACAACAGTCCAGTCCTTGGTGAAAAGAGTTCTAGAGCATCAAAATTTTGCAAAGACCACCAAGAGCTACATAACACCAACAGCAGCACCACAACTCGGATACAACCATCAGCCAGTCACATCTCCCATCATCTCTCAGCAGCAGATATGGGCGATCTACCAGACAACGACACATCTTCATTGCTAACAGGGTGTGAAAAATTATTTGACTTCAACTCCGACTAAAAGTCTAGACTGCTAGCTCTTGACTTGCTCCCTATTATGATGACTTCCGTGACCTGTCTCATTTCTTAAATCGTTTAAGTAATCTCTCCCTGATCAAGAGAACTTTTTTGGACAAGTTATTATCCACCTTTGACTCTCTAAAACCGCGCACTTATCATTTTTGTCTGTCCTTGTGGTACTTGTTTTTCTAATCATTATTGCTATTAATTATATTATTTTTTTTCATTCGGCCACTAGCTCTTGCTAGTTGTCCTTCAGTATCTATTTTATCTTATTATTCTCTATACCTTTGTACTGAAAAGCTTCAATAATAATAATAATACTAATAATAGTAATAATAGCATGTCAACAAGTACCACAACCACACTGCTGGCATGTTCACTCATGCAGTGTAGTAGTCAACTTCATGAAGATGTAAACTTGCGAGTTACGTCCTCAAGCAAACGTCTTTTTGAGGTTAACATTTGGGGTGGCTGGAATACTGCAGTTATGACCGAGCTTGCGATCTTCATCCTTTTGTCCAGCGAATGAAACGAAAAGGAGGATTAGGTGCCAAAATTTTAGATGATCACGTCCAATTCCTAGTGGACAACTTTCACTGTATGAACCACACTGTATGCCACCTGGCAATCCCAATTACAAATATCCCGATCTAGCAAATTTTAGTGAAATTCATGGCACGAAACATAGAATGTGCTGAGCAGGCTTTCAATTGGCTAGGCAGATACTAAAGTGTCACCAGGATGATGACTCAGCATATATTTACTACTACATATTGTATATGATAAATGGACATAATAGCCGCACTATAGACCTGGGACCCGATCCTCAATTGCAAGGGAAAAGGAAAAGGTCGTCCAGGCGAGAATCCCTGGCAAAAGGGTGACACACCTCTAACAGCCAAGTGATCTGAGCTGCCAAGGCACTCGCTTGACCGCCAAGAGAACTACAAAAAAATTCATCATAACCGCTGCAAATCATTTATTCAAGCTGCTGTGTGGCCACTGCCTCTCTCATATTATACTATACTCTCAAATCATTATTAATCTTGTCGCCTGCTCAGACAATCATTATTCTCAATCATCAGCATACAACTGCCGTAGGCATACATTGCTGAACATCATAGTTGCTGTTGCAACCAGAGAGCTCGTTGTACCAGTATCAATAGTACATCAGTGCGATCATCCATGTACGTTTGCCAGTTCACCATCAAATAAGAAGTGTGAAAGATAAGTCATTGAACCTCAACAGCTAATATTGGTACACAATTTTAGAAACTGAAAATAATTATAATATCTTTATTGTTAATTCTTATCATTATCATCGTCGTTGGTATTTTATAAAATGAGTTACCTGATTATTCATCCCACTGACTGCTACACTACATAATCATTCATCTCATCTTAAGGGCATGATAAACTAGGCATATTTGTTGCATACAACAATGCAAATTAGTTGCATTGTTGTAGGCAACCCACATATCACTAGGCAACAATATTGCATGCATAGTTACTGTTCCTCGTTTTACAATGGATGCTAACAGTGCTATTGTCATTGATGCGGTGTAATTGTGGCTAGACTACTAAATAGGAATATAAGCAGACATAGACGAAGGACAGCATGGACTAGAGATATATCTCTCTACTCAACTATTATAATGCAAGCAATCCAAGTGTACGACACTGCCAATGAAGACTTGCACACATTCTACCCAATCTCCAGTAGACGTATTACACTAACTGGATAAAGAACAAAGCAACTTATGGAGTGTACCACCAGCTAGTGCAAGAGCTGACACTAGGAGATGCTGCAACATATCGAAACTTCATGAGAATGGATTGCACAACATTCCAAACTCTCCGCAATAAGACCTGGAGAAAGATTAGCACTTACTCTCAGATTTTTTTGCTACAGGTAGAGTAAAATAGCTCCTTTATGCTAGTCAATAGGTAATAAGCAGAAATTTGCTCTCTGACTTCAAGGCATCAAGCAGCAGCGGCTTTACCGTTCCTCTGACAAAAGAATTTGTACAGAAGACATGGGGTGATGGTGCTTTCCAAAAACCGGGTTGGGCAAATATAAATTTGTGTTTACGTCGGCCAGGATGGCTGCTAGAAGTTAATCTACCAATGGAACTAATACATTAACCATACTGAGTATACGGACTCTAGTTGAATTAGTATACGGAAATGGTAACAGGTTGTCGTTATTAGCTGGCAAAATCCAGTCTCTGTTTAAGCACCTGGTAATAGAAGAGCCAAGACGAATTATTTGTCACTGTAACAAATGGCAAATAATTGTGATCTAAAATATGGTCTAAAATGATCTTGTTCTAACTTTGTCAAGTATTAGTCTACATTCAGAATTATTCCAGCTCCATCATCTAGCCAGCCTACCACCATGAGCAGTCTGTATGGAGGAGCAGATATTAGTCCTGGTGCTGCCTCTGGTTCAAGCAGTCTACAGCAAATAACAAGAAGTCAAGCCAAGCAACAACTGGTGCTAGTTAGTTAGTATTTCATATGAATGATTCAACAAGCAGTGCTCTGCCTCTGACAAGTACTAGAGTAGCTAACAAGAAGTCACGCCAAGCAACAAATGGCGCTGGTGAGTATTTTGTTGTCTTTGATTACACTTAGCTGTTTGTAAAATGGCTTGTTTGTTCAGAGGTGACTACTAGTTCAGATAGTGGTGTCCCTCAGTCTCTTAGGACAAGTCGAGCAACAACCAGTGCTGGTTAGTATCTCATCACAATTACCTGTTTGTAAATATAATGGTCTGTTATGTTGGTATTAGCATACTTTTTCATTGCTGTACATCACTAAACACAAGCTGTTAAACAAGCTGTTGATTTTCATACAGTCCACTTTGTACTAGTTAAAGCACCGCTCCGAGTGCTCTACGCAATATAATAGCACGAGGGGCGTGGCGAGAGGCAAATAGAGCACGAGCCAAAGGCGAGTGCTCTATTTGTCTCGAGACACGACCCGAGTGCTTTTATATTGTGTAGAGCACGAGAAGAGCGGTGCTTTAACAGGTTTAGAGTGTGACCTTGTACAATTACCATAAGGGATACAGCTAGCAGGCCGAAGACAGTCCAGTACCATTATGGGAATTTACGGAATTTTACGGAAATCGTTACACGAGCACATGGTGGAAGGTAGCTGTGGACGAGAGCGCTGTGATTTCGACTTGGGAATATGATAGGAGCAGAGAATTCAACACCAGAAAAGAAGACGTGTCTTATTTATCTAACTACCACTACCAGTGGGCTAAAGCTATGAAGGAATCATGAATCAGTGAGGAACGACTTCACCGAACCTCGTGGATGAAAGTATCCATCAAACGTACATCAGCAGTGACGCCGAGCTACTTGCTACGCTGCCATGTAGCTACTTTCCGGTTTCATCCTGTCTTTGAGAAGCTGTAGCGCCCTGGATAAACCTGACGTCACCAGGCTACATTGCTAACGGCGTGGCCCTCCTATCTAGCTTTCTTCTGGCCCTTTGATCGCTGTTAAAGACACTGAATAGTCTCTGTTCGACATTGTTTTAGTATTTTATCAAAATGAAAGTTGTTTGTGTTTTATCGCATGTATTTTGTAATTAAATTCACTGCATATCGGCATGTTAACACCTGGTAGATAGAGCACTGCGGTGGAAAATAGAGCACTGTAGAACAATGGGTTTTGGAAAATAGAGCACTGTTTGAACAATGGGCAGTGCGTACTATGGAATATAGAGCACTGTCGGCGCCTTTGATCTTGTATGGTATCATACTCTAAAGAGGTATAGCGATCAATGCACAGTAGTACCTACAGCAGCATTATATCAGTAGTATTCCTGGCAATAGCTGCTTGTGTAGGAGCCACATCATAGAGGCACAGCGATATTCAATGACCCACAACATCTTCATGAACAGAAAAAAGACATGACACGGAATTCAGTTCACGCGTGTTATATGAATAATTGGACGGCGTGTCGCGATAAAGCACTGATGAACGCAGGATTCCATAGTAACCTGATGGTGGCAACCACAAGTACCATAGCTAACAGAGGTACCCTTCGCCCAAGACAGCCAATAGATTATGAGGCTTTGAACGAGTTTTCAACCGCTGATCTATACCCAGACTCATCATCAGCTCCAGTGCGTACACACAGCAGAGCTTGGTGTTGCATCCAGACGACAAGGTTGTTACTATATCGGGAGTCTATGAGGTCGAGAGGCTGGTCACTAAGCGTACCATCAAGGTTAGCACTGTGGCACATACACTGGTAGTGCGTTCGTACAGTACAGTAGAGTTTGCGCATATTTATCACAGTACAGGATACTTGCTAACCAACATGCATCGGCTTAGTCCCTCAAAATGAGACCCTCCAACCCCCCAAGCTCACAGACTAATTAGTACAGTACTGTATCACAAGGTTGGGAAAGGCTTCATACGCCCTTGATTGCACTAAGGTTTACTGAGAAACAGGCTGCTTAACGAGAACTAACAATGCTTACACTTTCCATACTCATAGCACGTTCCTTAGTCTGGTCATAAACAAGCTTCAAACTCTTAAATGTAGTAACATACTCAACTGTCTTTTATCTACTGAAGTATTTTATCCATGAAGAAGGGGTTTGCCAGCATAATGCACAAAGCAGTAAAAGAGAATGAGGATGTACTTTTCTTTTGGACCAATGCTTGTGCGACAACCGACCAAGAATTAAAGAATCTTCTCTTAGACAAGATAATTCAGGGCTATGTAGCTTTGAGAGGGCATGTTTATGCTGCCCAGTGGATGGAAGAGCACAAGAGGAAGACAAAAAGTCAGTGGCAAAGACAAGAAGCTTCAGGAGCAGACTACAATCTTTAACATGACTATAATGATATTCATCTTACATGTATCCATGTTTAACAAGTTATTCATGCATAACCACATTCCGCGATTACAACATGGATTGCACATGCTAACAGGCTAAAATTCAAGAGTTGCCAGTCCCTTTCCTTCACTATAATGTTTATAGATTTACACTCACACATGTTCGAAGTTGAAGCTAAAAACTAATGAATATTATTTCATTTTTATTTATCTTCCTCTACAATACCTGTAAAAAATAAAAGGAAAAAAGAGAAGGCTCAAACACTCTATTGTGTATAGAAAGGAGTAACAATATGCTCAGGTCTGCCAACTCTCATGGGATTCCGGGGTCTAAGAGTCTCTGAATACTAACGTAATATACAACAATAACCTCTGCTAAAGCAGGACTATATGCTTAGTAGCTGAATACAACATTACGTGATGTGTTAGGGTTTAAAAATGGTTGGGCTTTGCTTAACGGTGATGTGACTAGACTTACTATTTAATCTTCGTCTTCCTCTTCGCTGGCTGCTCCTCCCTCGGCCTTCTTTTTGTTCTTTCTCTTCACTCTTCCTTCTCGTCCGCCACCGAATGGTGATGTTAGAGCGAAGTCAATGTGCTTTTGACTGTCAAGTCGAACAATAAAACTAGGGACATTAACAATCTGCTTGCGAACTCTGAAAAAGGAACGATTTTAAATAAAAAATTATGGTGATTCGATCATACATATTACCTTATGTGCCTCTGGCAGATTAGTACACGCGCGTGGTGGATGCTCTTGGCAAGGCCTAGCTTGAACACTTGAGTCTGGAGGCGACGCTCCAAGAAGTCCTCTACCTTCAACCCCAGCACGTAATCCAATTTCATCTTGGTCTCATCGAGCACTCCAATACGAACGAGACAACGCAGCAACGAGTTTCCTTCGAACAGTCTCCTGGGATGTTTGTCGTCCAGGGTAAGTAATTCTCGAGCAGCCTTCCTGATTTTAGCGAGCGTGTACTTCACGCGCCAGACTTCACGTTTATTTCTAAGGCCAAACCAACCAATTATGGTCAATTCTTGCTCTATTCGAGCCTTCTCGAAGGGACGGCGGGGTGTCTGGCATGTTTTATCATACACTCTCGGCATCTTGCTTCGTGCTCGAAGGGGTAGTGGTAAATAAAACCAGGAACGGGAATTTATTAGAACAAGAGCAATAGTATGAAGGCAGCAGAAAAAAGGAACAGTAAGTAGTGAACAGAAGTGAACTACTTATATAGAGAAAATCATGCTGACATAAAGTGATACATAACCTAACAAAAGAACAAAGACATGAATGGAAACTGCTGACATACAATAGAATGAAAGAAGTGACAAACGCTGACATTACAACACTGAAAAGAAAGGGGTAACACAACACTTTAGCTACACACAATTGTTCTGTCAAGTGCCATTTCTCAACACTCCTTCTCACTTTTCAGGACAATATGCAGCCATGAGTCTCAGTTTCTCAAAACGATCTCCACTCAGTCATTTTTAGAGTAAGACATAAAATTAAATTTATGTTAAGATGATCTTGCAGTACTGGCTGCATTAATAATCTTGCACTAGTGCATGCACCCGCACTACTGTTGATAGTAGTGTGCTGATTTTGTATGCAGTGTGTACTGACCGATGAGTTGGCATTCGTTAAGGATATGGCTCGTCTTTCACAGATAGGAAAGGAGTGATTAGTAACTGTGTGTTAGCATAATGAATCAATCAGTTATGTCAGTACTCTTGTCATGAGAACAATATTAATAATAATAATAATAATAGGAATAGTTATCTTATATGGTGAGCAATAGTGCTCGGCACCAGCACGCCAGTTACACTGTTGCTCGGAGTATAGTGGCAATTGATGTCTCACCCTTTTACAGGGGCAGGTGGACTTAGCCTGCCATGGTGCAACGTCGTCAAGAGAAAGTACAAGTATACACAAGATCTACTCGCGTTGGAGTCATTCCAGCCAGCTCTGGTCCAGTCCTCAGCAGGAGAGCTGCGGCAACCACGCCAAGAAGCCCACTTGAACAGACTACCTAGACCGTCACACGGACCAGGATTATGCGCTATCAGGACAGAGTAACACTAACCAATGGCAACACGCCATCAGGACAGAGTAACACTAACCAATGGTAACACGCTATCAGGACAGAGTAACACTAACCAATGGCAACACGCTATCAGGACAGAGTAACACTAACCAATGGTAACACGCTATCAGGACAGAGTAACACTAACCAATGGCAACACGCTATCAGGACAGAGTAACACTAACCAATGGTAACACGCTATCAGGACAGAGTAACACTAATAAAAACAGAGCCCAGCGGACCAGTAGGGGAATGCAGGAGGCAGCGAGAACAAGACAAAGATGTCGTCAACGTATTATCAATGTAAGTGTTTTACATCATTGTCTAGTTAATCACTTCACTTTTTATAGAAAGCAGTAGCTCGAAAAAAGCTTTACAAGCATCAAATACCATGACCAGGGAAACGAAGAACAGGAGGAGTCCATGATGACTGTGTCTTCCAAAAAAAATCATGAAGAAAAGAGCTTGTTAGAGAAGCGAAGAATACCAGGGTTACATCGAGAGCCTTGATAGAAAGATAGAGAGAAAGATGACCGAGAGGGCGAAAAGGATGCGCCTCCCTCGATGTTGAACTGTCCCAGGGACGAACCTATCATTAGCGCTATTATTGCATATTATCATTATTAATCACCGTTGATTCATGACGCACATTGAAATAAACATTCAGAGAGAGCTCGAGAGCAGTGAGTGAATCGGTGTGCATCGCGAGATCGATAGCGATCAAAGCCTACTCTGGAAGAGAATCCGGCAGTTTTACACTCGAGATACAGGAGAGGACAGTGAGCGCCATGCTCGTATAGATTGCCCGCCATGGGCAAAAACTGTATTTGACTAAGCTATTACAGAAAATCATAGTATGATTAAAGCTATCAAGAACTTATGTCAATGTCAAAATTATCGTATTGCAAATGGGAAAAAGCAGCATAGCGATGTAAGCTGAAGTTAAAAGTGGTGCATCCCAGGCTTGAATCGATCGACTTATTTGGTTCACTTATACAACACAAATACTACATACACAATACAGTTGAGCATACATGAAGATACATGTGAGAACATGCATGCAAAGATTCACTTTGTCGCATGAGATCTAGAGCAAAAATGTATCACATGCACAATCACATGTGTATATCAGACACATACGACATCCAACTGTATTCCACTATCAAATACAAAGATTCGTCCTGTGGTTGTGCCATCCATCTGTGAGCCACTTGTAGGACAACCTATGAGAGCTTGCATTGAAACACATCAATACCTCGCAAGGCTAGAACTGGCTGATAGTGCTGACGACTTACCCAACTTGCCAGTTGACTTGTTACTGGGCTCAGACTATTACTGGCAACTGGTGACTGGAAAGGTGCTCAAGTGATCTACAGGTGCTCACCTGTAGTGATCTACAGGTGCTACAGGTCCTGCTGCCATACACATCAAGCTTGGATGGGTACTTTCAGGCCCATCAACCTGTGACGAGTCCAAGGGAAACTCAACCAACTGTGCCGTTACTCATGTTCTCTGCTCTGGAACCCAGCCTGAAGATCCTTCACTCAACTCACAACTCAACGCATTGTGGGAATGAGTCCTTTTAGACACGAAACAGTTCCTCAAGAGTCCTTTTAGACACGAAACAGTTCCTCAAGAGTCCTTTTAGACACGAAACAGTTCCTCAAGAGTCGAAACGAAACAGATTAAGAGTCGTTTTACGAAACAGAATAAGAGTCGTTCTACCTGACGATTAAAAAGCTGATCGGCACACTTGAAATTCTAAACAGTCGTGTTGTACGAGAGCTGGAGATAAAGAAGAGAGACAAGCTAGAAGCTAATTATAAGCAAAAAAAAATTTTTGTCGGTAGACAGTGTCCTTTTCGACCACAGCACACCATATCTCCACTTCACCACTTCACCACTTCAACGACCACTTCAACTACCACAGCACTTCACCACTTCAACTACCACAGCACACCATATCTCCCCCTGGTCACCATATCTCCCCCTGGTCACCATATCTCCCCCTGGTCACCATATCTCCTCCTGGTCACCATATCTCCCCCTGGTCACCATATCTCCCCCTGGTCACCATATCTCCTCCTGGTCACCATATCTACCCCTGGTCACCATATCTCCTCCTGGTCACCATATCTCCTCCTGGTCACCATATCTCCCCCTGGTCACCATATCTCCCCCTGGTCACCATATCTCCCCCTGGTCACCATATCTCCCCCTGGTCACCATATCTCCCCCTGGTCACCATATCTACCCCTGGTCACCATATCTCCTCCTGGTCACCATATCTCCCCCTGGTCACAGAGACAATAATTCAAAAAAATTCAATTGAGTACTACCTCTCTGATATACTGATTTGTACATCTGTACTAATTTATGAATTGTGAAAGATTTAGGAAATGAATTGCGCAGTAGCGCATGGCCGGCCAGGCCTAGCCTGCAAAACGCCTTTCCAGAATCCTAATCGATGACCCCTCTAACGGACTAAAGAACTGGGTGTTGGGAGCGTGTGATGAATGTACAAGTAGGAGGAGTAAAAGTATTTAAAAATTGGAAATTTATACAATATGAACATAATAGACTGGATAATGGCTTTTGCATGACGTCGAGCTACTATCATCAGCTTGGCGCATACCCACAGACACACACTCTTTCTGCAGTTAACAACTGCACTACACTGGGGCACACAGCGCCATCTTGGCGTACCACTAAGATGATAGGATCAACTTAAAATTGTTGACTGTACACAGCGTACAGTACAGAAGGATTCGGGTTCCTATCTTTCTGCAACGTAAATAAGTAATAATGAATTTAAAAGAACAAAATCAAGACTTGAAAAACTCACCAAGAATCTAGTGTGAATCTAGTGTGCTGTGGAGCTAAAACAAGCAAGCAAAGAACTCTACCCAGCAGCAAACCTGGAAGAGCTTTGATTGATGAACTCTTAACTGTGTTGATGTGTCTGCATCTTGTGTTACTGCTTGAAGATACTTCAGACAGTTTTGGAGTTTCGACATCTTGCATCACATGGGTAAATTTTCTAGCCAAAGAATTGAGATCCATGGCTATCAAGAGAATTGGTGCAAAAGCATGCCAGTAAAGATTTTAGCAAGTATACAAACACTCGAATAGTAGTTGATTGTACTTAATTCTTCATTCAGAGACCAAATTCAATGTCGTCACAATGTCTCACTTTATCATCTTACAAGCACCACAACACCTTCAAGGCACTTCAAAGTCCTGAGATGTCATTACTATTATGTCTGACCTTTGGGATGGTCATGCTTCTGAAAAACAGCTCACTAAAGAATGTGGTTGATCCTAGCTCTGTTGAGTGAGCAGGACCGAATAATGGCTGATCGTGGAGTTGACATTATAGTACATACTCATTCAAAGTCCTTTAAATTCTGGGTAAACAAGAGAGGGTTTATGATTATGAGTCATAATCCCCTTGGGCAAAAAAATGTACTGTGCCTCCCAGCCAAAAAGAAGGTAGTATAACTGGTTCACAATACAGCTAGGTTCAGTCAATGAGTGACCTTCAAGCATTAGCCAACTGGCGCAGAGTAGCTCGACTATCACAAAAGACATCTGTCCACCCTAGTTGATCTTTCATTGTTGATGATGATGCTGGTTGGTTGGTATAGGTTGATTCTGATTGCAATTGGCTGGTAGAGTTATGTTACAAGAACAAATAAAAGTGCATTGAGCAAAATAATACCTGCCAACATAAGTTGGTGCTCGGCACCCCAAAGAGGGGCCTTTGTTGTGTTAGATGTGGTTACCTAATAGTGACAGTTTTAACCACACCCATTATAACATAATTATGTTCCTGTGTCTGTTATAGATATGGGCAATGCTGTGTATCTATTCATTGATAGATCTGAAGAAGTGTGACTAAAGGAGAAAAATAGAAGGCTGAGAATGGAAGTTGAAAGGCTTAGTATTGAACTGATTCATCACGTAGCGAGGGAAAATGAAAGAAAGAAGGAAAAAGAGAAAGAGAGAATGGCAGCATTGGACATTGACGCTATCATAGTAGGAGTAAACCAGTTGGAATCACTTTCACCTTGTAAAAAATTAACAAGCTCTTCTGATCCAATAGCTACATGCACGAACTGTCACACTAGACAACAGATCACTAAATCAAAATTAAGTGCTCGACTATATATAGAAGACATCACTGGCAATTCTTACAGCCTCCGTGCATACTCAGACACTTATAGTCAATAATGATGTGGTCAATTCCGACACACTGCTTCAGGCTCCTCTATTTAATCTTACAAAATATCATCTTCTGACATCAGTGTCCCGCTAACTAAATCTTCATCTCTCACTTCCTTTTCTTTAGTACTTTTCCTGATCTTCACCTATAGTACATGATAACTTATTTTCAATAATTATCATTCTTTTTTCATTCTGTTCTTTAATAAAAATCCATGTAGTGCTAAGATAGGTACGTAGATGCAACTATGGAATGGCACACTTGGATCTTTCCAAGTAGTATTTCCACAGATGCAGCACTTATGCCCAGTCATGATAGACAGATAGTCTTTTCTACGTATGGATTTCTCTGCAACCACGCCTCGTAGAAGCTTCATTCGAAGTTCATCGGACGTCCCACTGTCTGAAGTTTTGCATCAGTCTCGCAAAACAAGAACATACGGTATACTTTGACGACCAGTAGATGCTTTATGCGCACTTCCGCTCGTTTCTCCAATGCTCTCCATACATTTTCTCCAGCAACCGCAGCACCCAGTCGTGACGTCAAGCGTAATTAAGATTTCATTAAAATTCCATTGCTTACACGCAACTGGTCTATTTGCTGACTAAGAGATTGCCGAGGAGATTGGAAGAGCAAGCATTCATTGTGTAGTCACCCACGTGTCGCCAGTTTAAAGTTTCTAAAAAGGCAACCGTTATTTCCATGGGTAAGTCACGGACGGACGGTCTATTCTTCGATTCCTCGGATTTGTGCATAGCCAACAAAGGGAACTCCAACGATTCCAGCAAACCA